>OZ010583.1:26764337-26859337 GCA_963932145.1 Acanthosepion lycidas | reverse complement strand
GATTGAAAAAGAAAGTGAGAGAGAATAAAATATATTAAAAGAAAGTGAATGTGAAGTAAAGAGAAGAAAAAGTGAAAGGAACAGATTAACGAAAAATGAAAGACGAAGAAAGAAAGATAAAGAAGAAATCAAGAAAGAAAGTATAAAAGAAAAGATAACCACACTGATTTTTTACAGGTTTTCAACACTTTGTTATTTATTTAAAGCCGAAATATTTTTGGATTGTAAATCAATTATTTCATTGGTTTTTGAATGAATATTGGATTGGCACTTTTTTTTTAGCATGGCGATGATTGTTTCCAGATCCAAATCCTATGGTTTAATCCATAGCTGGGGGAAAGATGGATTCATACCTTTCCCATAAGTATTTGCTCTTAAGTGAATGTAGCGAACTAGTCTGGAATTTGAACTCGGTTCTTCGATTTCTCATTCCAATCCGATATTCATTACACCACTCGCACATCCACTGTGAAGAACAGAGAGAGAGAGAGAGAGAGAGAGAGAGAGAAAGAGAGAGAGACAGACAGAGAGAATGAATGTTTGTGTGTATGTGCAAAACTGAAAAGACGAAGATATTGTTGGGGAAAAAAGAGGGTAATGATGGCGGGATATAGAAAAGGAATGCAAAAGAGATAGCAATCGACTGAGACAGTCAGCGATCAAGGGATCCTTGCATTTGTCCTTTGTAAAATGATCACGTGATGCCTGACCTTTCAATATCGTCTGCCTTTACTCATTTTTTTTTCTGTTTTTAAATTTTTCTTCTCGCTTCTCTTTCTGGGCTCATCAAGCGTCCCTTCTGTACCTAAAAATTATTTATGAATTTCCAAAACAGAAAACAGTTGAAATCATAAATAGCCCTGATGTTTTTAGCGTTACTTCATATTTTGATATTTTATCTCCATTTTTTATTTGCGTTTAATTATTAAATTCAAAATTTTCGGCTTTAGCTGCATTGCTTTTTTGTTGTTGTTGTTTAATCAGGCCGTGAGTTTAAATTTAGCTTTTGATGGCATTCTCACACCAGGATATGTTCCAATGTCATTAAGTTCAACGTGACCTAGGGCAGAGTGAACTTTGTTGTTGATAACGGTAGAAGAGTGCAGAACACTGAAACGATTCTTGATTTGAGAAAGATGTCTCCACATACTGAGATTTGCACATTCATCGTGGACAATGTCTCTTTTAAAGTTGCACTGAATATTCTTAAGTTAACTAAAACAGTTTGCGAATGTCTGAAAACAGCTTCTATATTACAGACTGTGAGAAAAACAGGCTTGAACCGTGGATCTATAAAATCTGAAGCGAAGTGCTGGATATATAGCCATTTACATTCAAACAAGATAAATAAGGTTTTTCTTTAAACAGTCAGTTAAGCCTTGAAATAAATTAGGAAATTTGACTTTTTTATTTTAATCGGCATCATCCAATGCAAGGTAGTAAAGCCACTAAGACACAAGGGATTACAAAGCGTGGAAGAATTAGGAAGAGAAACATTAATAAAGAGCAGGAAGACGAAAGAGTAATCAGGAAGACGAAAGAGTAATCAGGAGGACAGTATATGGCGATTGACATTGCATTTAAATTATTGCGGATTAAAGTTGGCTGAAAAGAATGGAGCCGGAAGGCAGTTGCACAAGCGAGAAGTGTAAGAAAAAAAACTGTTAGTGTAGAATTTACGGTGGAATCTAGCCAGTTCAACTGCAAAGTAATTCATTAAGAAAAAAAGAAAGAAAAATATCTTCATAGATTTAGGTAACAATAAATGAAAATATTAATTGTTTTAAAAATTTCTTCAAGTTTGATTCGTCGTTATTTTTTGATTATGCATAGAATCGGTGGAGAATTGCTACGAAATAGTAGAGACACACTGGCTTAAGTGACAGAAACGGTGTAGACATGCCTCGAGGCCAAACAGGTAGAGATACACTATGACAAGTGTGAAAATCTAGAGAGTCTTGCTCAGTGGCCAAACTAGTAGAAACACACTGTAACTTAAGTGAGGGTATCTGTGGAATCTTGATCCGTGGCTAAACTAGTAAATGCACACCATGACTTAAGTGAGAGAATCGGCATAGTCATGCTCCGACGCCGAACTGGTAGAGACACACTCTAGATTAAGTGACAGGACGGTGTAGACATGCCCCGAACTAGTAAAGACACACTATGGCTTAAATGAGTGAATCCGACGCCAAAATGTTAGACAGACTATGGATTAAGTGTCTGAATTGGTGTTGACTTGCTCCAAGGTCGAACTAATAGAAACACACTATGGCTTAAGAGAGAATCGGTGAAGACTTGCTCCGAGGTCGAATTGGTAGAGACACACTATGGCTTAAGTGAGAGAATCAGTGTAGTCATGCTCCGAAGCTGAACTGGTAGAGACACACTATAAATAAAGTGAGAGAATGATTGTTGTCTTGCCCGAGGCCCAACTGGTACAGACAATCTATGGCTTAAGTCAGAAAATCGGCGTAGACATGCTCCGAGGCCGAGCAGGCAGAAACACACCATGGGATAATTGATGGATTTGGGTGTAGTCATGCTACGAACTCGTAGATAGACACTAAGTGAGAAAATCGGTGGAGGCTTGCTCTGCGGGCGAACCGGCAGAGACACACAATGGCTTAAGTAAGAGAATCGGTGCAGTCGTTCTCTGAACTAATATAGACACACTATGACTTAAATGAGTGAATCTGTGAAGACATAATCCGACTCCAAACTGGTAGGGACAGACAATGGAGCAAGTGAGAGAATTGCTGTAGACTTGCTCCGAGGCTGAACTGATAGAGACACATTATCGCTTAAGTGAGAGAATCGGTATAGTCATGCTCCGATTCCGAACTGAAAGAGATACATTATAGCAAGTGAGAGAATCGGTGTAGATATGCTACGATGCCGTACTGGTAGACAGAGACCATGGCTTAAGTGAGAGAATCGGTGTAGTCATGCTACGAACTAGTAGATATACACTATGAATTAAGTGAGAAAATCGGCGCAGGCTTGCTCTGAACTTGTAGAGACACACTATGGCTTGTGAGAGGATCGATGTAGACTTGCTCCGAACTAGTAGAGACAAAATATGGCTTGTGATTGAATCGGTGGAGTCTTACTCCGAAATTGTAGAAAAAAATTCTGGCTAAAGTGAGAGAATCTGTGGAGTCTTGCTCCGTGGTCGAACTGGTAGAAACATACAATGGCTTAAGTAAGAGAATTGATGGAGGCGTACTCCGAACTAGTAGAGAGACTATGTCTTGTGTGAGAAGCGGTGGAGGCATACTCCGAACTAGTAGAGAGACTATGTCTTGTGTGAGAAGCGGTGGAGGCATACTCCGAACTAGTAGAGAGACTATTTCTTGTGTGAGAAGCGGTGGAGGCTTGATCCGCGGACGAAATGATAGAAACACACATTGGCTTAAGTAAGAGAATTGATGCCGTCATGCACTGAACTAATAGACGCACTATGGCTTAAATGAGTGAATCTGTGAAGACATTCCGACGCCAAACTGGCAGAGACAGACTATGCCTTATGTGAGAGAATTGGTGATGACTTGCTCCGAAGTCGAACTAATAGAGACACACTATGGTTTAAGAGAAAATCGGTGTAGACATGCTCCGAGGCCGAACTGGTAGACACACTATGGCTTGTAAGAGAATCTGTGGAGTCTTGCGCACTATGACTTAAGTGAGTGTATGTGTGAAGTCTTGTTCTGTGGCCGAACTGGTAAAAACAAACTATGTTTTGCCCATTTGGCCGAACTGGCTGAAACACGGTATAGCTTAATCTGTTGACAATTGTGTGAATCTGTTAGTCATGCTAAGACGCCGAACTGGTAGAGACACTATGGATTAAGTGAGAGAATCTGTGTAGTCTTGCTCCGTGTCCGAACTGGTAGAAACTCAGTATGGCTTAAATGAGAGAATCTGTGGAGTCGTATTCCATGGCCGAATGGTAGAAACATACTTTGGATTAAGTGAGAGAATGTGCGGAGCCTTGCTCTGTCGCGCAACTGGTAGAAACACACTTTGGATAAAGTCAAAGAACCTATTGAGTCTTGCTCTGTTGCCGAACTGCTAGAAACACATTATGGTATGAGTGAGAGAATCTGCGGAGTTTTACTCTGTGGCCGAACTGGTTTGAAACACATTATGGCTTAAGTGAGAGAATCTGCTGTGCCTTGGCTCCTTGGCCCAACTGGTAGAAACTCACTATGGCTTAAGTGAGTCTATCGATGGAGTTGAACAAAATATTCTGTGTTTTTCTTTTTGAATTTATTCTGCGTATTTCTGTAGATTAAGGATTCCAGATCTCGATATGAATGTACTATATGGTCGAATCTGCTATATAAATTAATAAATTAATTGCAAATTGATCACTCTATGAAATTCAAAACAGAACATATGATGCGATTTCTAAAATTTCAAAAGAAATATTTTATGTACATTTTACTATCAAATGAAGATCTCCAGTTTGAGATTTCTTTTCTAGATATCAACTGGTATGTTCAATTATTGCAATAATTGATATAATGACCAATCTACACCCACAAATGTTGAAAACTTTAAATTACAATGATATATATATATATATATATATATATATATATATATATATATATATAGTTAATGTAATATATACGTTGATATATATCTAAGTGAATCGTAGTCTATAGCGGGACTATAAGTCTGACGAATTATATTTTTGTCGCTCGAAATAAGCTTATTCCCCATATTAGATGATTTTGTAATTTATTGTTTTAATATATATATATATATATATATATATATATATATATATATATATATATATATATATATATATATATATTAAAGTGAACAGTGAAGATAACACTCAGAGACGACAGACAGTTTCTTGCGAAATGCAATCATCAATGTTCACTTTTATATTTACATATAGTCTCTCTCTAAATATTGAGCACTTTATCCCATAAATATAGCATACCTTGAAATATATATATATATATATATATATATATATATATATATGAGGAAATTTTGTCACTTGACTGTTTGATGTTGCCTTCAGCATCTCGATTTCCCCGTCCATCCACTCTTCAAGGAATGTCAGAAATTTGCTGCCTATATTTTTCAATTTTTTCTTTTTATACACTCATCATTGATATAAGTTTTTTTCCCCGTATGTTTTGTGTTTGTGTCTCCGTTAGTGTGCTTGCAGTCATGATCTGCGTGGATGTGCGTTCGCGGGCGTGCTCCCGTCTGCGTGGATGTTACAGCGTGTAGGGTGTCGTGATCATGTGTCCGTTCCTTCCGTTTTTTTGTTCACTTTACATTTGCTCTTTATTTTTTCTCTTTTTTCCTCTCATCTATTTCGTATTTTACATAAATCTTCAATATTAATGCGTAAAGGATAAATATTATATATACAGTATAACCCGGATATAAGAGAGCTGTCGGGACCGGAGGAGAAGTCTCTTATATCCGGGTTCCTCTTATATCCGAGTTTGGTCTATTTTGTTTAGGTAAGTATGGCTCTAATTTGGGACCAGAGAAAATATCTCTTATATCAGGGTTTCTAATATCCGGGTCTCTTATATTCGGGTTACACTGTGTGTGTATATATATATATATATATATATATATATATATATATATATATAATAATAATAATAATAATAATAAAGGACTCTCCCGTCGGTTTCGACGTATGAAGATCTGACGGCTTATTGATTCAGTTATGAAAATTTATGCGATAATCTTAAGTGGCATTTAAGACCCGCTAGTGATTTACAAAGGAGGCTACATATGGAGCAGGTGTGAAAATTGTGAGATGAGATCAATGTTAGATTGGCTGACCTTTTAGATTTTGCTCTCGCTTCTTGAAGATTATTCAGACAAGCAGATGATTCAGACAATATATATATATATATATATATATATATATATATATATATGAAGGTAATGATATTAATTCGTAAATGGTAAATGCTTAGATACAAGCTGAAAAATATCCTAACAACGAAAATGGCTAAGGAATTAATTGAAAACTCCCGGGATAATAATCACTTCAGAAAATCTTACTCCACATAAAAGAAAAACGATAGAAAAACAGAATAAAATCCTTATAAATTTTTTCTTGTTAATCGCATTCAAAATGTGTTTATGTTTAATACTTCTTCGTTTAATTATTTATTAATAAATTAATTTTATATTTATTTCAATTATTGATTTATTTAAAGTTTGTGTTATATTTATTTTATATGATTTTAAAATCTAATTGTTGCGATTTCATTTATATGAGTGTTCATTTTAAGCAACACGTTCTTTGCGATTCTCTGCAGACAGTTAGTGTGGGACCCAATTTCCAATCATTGAAAAGTTTTCAATCCTTTTCAATTTGCGCAAGACTATCGTAGTACGAACATTCACTGAGTTCTCTCGCGGTAGTGTTCGAATTTGCTGTAAGAGCAACTTTAAAATCCTGAAAGTCGAGACGTTTTTTAATGACTCTCTCTTGCTAGTCTTGAAACGGAAAATCTCCTTCTACATCTATTTACTCAATGCATCGACCGCCAAAGCGCATCGAATGGATTTTACTGCTACACTTGAATTGATACCTTTTTGAAACTCGTAGAGTACAACATTTCTCATGCGTTCTTTTTTGGGGGGCAAATACAGGGGTAATTTCTGAACTATATTAATAATATAATTATAATATGAAAGATAAATGCTTTTTTTTAATCATATAAGCTTTTTTAAGAGCCATAAAGAAGCGATATTTTAAGAAATTTGATTCAACATTTTCACATTTAATATCAAACAACCTGATACAAAATATTAAATCAATAATCTAGATTTATATGATTCTTCTTTTATGTGCCGTGTCCTTTCAGGACGTTAGCGTTCATGACCCTCCACATCTTCTTGTCCCTTGCGGCTCTTAATATGTTTTGCCTTTTTGTTATTTTTCCCAAACCCTGTTCTGTCATCCATTTGTTCAAGACAAATCAAATATATCACAGGTTACTTTTCTCTACTATTCTTTTACCTCAATCAGTCCTGTGAGTATCATATTTTCCAAACCCTCCTACCCTATTCCGCGCCCCAGAAATTTTAATTGCCTCTTCCTGTAAGTTTCTGTTTTTTCTATTTTCCTAAAACCTCGTTGTCGTTACGACCCATGGCATCCTCAGCATGCGTCTGCAGAACCACTTTTTGTTGCTTTAATTATCTTCTTCGTCTTTGAGGAGCTTGTCCAGCATTCGCTGCCATACAGAAGGACAGATATCACCTAACTGTTTGGTACTCTTTTCTTCGATTCCAACGAATGGAATACATTTCTGACTGACGTAATACGTGTTCGGATTTCAGTGTCGCACTTTTCGTCCTCTGTCAAAACACTTTCTACATGTTGAAATATTTTGTAGCTGCTTGATTTTAGTATCTCCGACTTGTATTTCATATTTTGGATTCATCCTTTTGCTGATGGCCATGCCCAAAATGCGAATTGCAGATGGGAGAAACTAAAATCAAGCAATCAAAAAAAAAAAAAAGAGATTAAAATGAAAGAAAAGAAGGACGTAGGAAGGGAAAGAAAAGGGACATAAAGAAGAAGCAAAAAAGAAGGGGGATAAAATGAAAGAAGAACAGCTGATAAAGAACGAAGAAATAAATAAAGAAAGAAAGAAAAGGAATGATGGAAAACGTTTCGAAACAAGAAGCAAAAAAGAAGCAAAAAATGGAATAACGAAAAAATTAAAGAAAACGGCCGGAAGCGAGAAGTAAAAAAGAAAGGAAGAAAAATAAAGAAAAACAGAAAAAGAAAAAAAGAACATGAACAAGAAAATAGTTTGAAAGAAAAAAGACAGAAAAAAGAGTGAAAGAAAACATACAGAAAACGAAGCAAATAAGAAAGAAAATATATAAAAAAAAAAAACACAGAAAAAGACGAAAAAGAAAAGGATAGAAAAACAAGAATTTCAGAATGGAAGAAAAAAAATAGAGAGAAAAGAACAAAAAAGAAGGAAAAAAAATGGACAGAAAAAGACAAAAGGAGAGAAAGAAAACGCAAAAAGAAAAGGAAGGAAAAAGGGGGAAGGAAAAAATGAGTACAATGGAAAGCACCAGGGTACAGGGAGGAAACGAACATTAAAAAAGAAACAAAGGGGAAATTCACCAAAAGCAAGTGAATGAAAGAATTCATCAAATCTAGAAAAAAACAAAACAAAACAAAAAACAGCATCTATACGTGAAGCCAAAACTTAAACAAAAAAAAAAAAAAATTAAAAGAAAGAAAGAAAGAAAAAAAAATAAAGAAACTAGCTCGGTTTTTGAAATTCGCTTGATTTCTATAATATTGGCACTCGTTTCAAATTCCCTATTAATTTTAAAATTCTGTTTGAATTAATCTTTTCTCTCTCTTTTATATGAACCTCTTTTCATATCGACCCTTATTCACACAAAACCTTCTTTTTATCGTGTTAAGATCACTTCTATAACGAAACCCTTTTCCTCTCACTGATCACTTCCGGTCGTGACAACAACTTCATTCTGTCTTTAGAAACAAGTCATAACTCGCGATTTGTCAATCGTCTGCTCGGTAAAATCGGCACCATTGTTTCATAAAACGAGTATCACTACAAAACTTGACTGTAAGCGCCCACTGCTGAAATAAATAATAAATGAATAACATGAAATGACATAATTATAAAGAAGAAGGAGAAAGAAATAAAAGGAGAAAGAAAGAGATAGAGAGATCTAGATAAATATATAAATAAAAGGAGAGAAAAAGAAAGAGATAAAACTGAGAAAGCGAAAAAGATGAATGGGGTAGACTTAAAAATAAATTGTAGCGGCAGTCGGAGAGTAAATTTGATTTAGTTAAAATAAATAAATAAGACAAATAAAACCTAAAGTTTTCTTTTCTAATATGGCAGGAATATTTTCTGCCTGCTTAAGAACAAAATAATGCTACTGTTACAACAACAACTACTACTACTACTACAAATAATAATAATAATAATAAAATAATAATAATAATAATAATAATAATGACAATAATAATAATAGTAATAATTATTATTATTAATAATAATAATAATAATAATAATAATGATAATAATAATAATAATAATAATAATAATAATAATTATTATTATTATTATTATTATTATTATTTTTATTATTATTATTATAAGAAGAATAAGAATAAGAATAAGAATAAGAAGAAGAAGAAGAAGAAGAAGAAGAAGAAGAAGAAGAAGAAGAAGAAGAAGAAGAATGATAATAATATGCTTATGCCTCTGGCCGCTTTCATTTCTAAAAAAAAAATGTGCCACACTTTCAATTTTCAATCCGCCATAATGGAAGTCTTTCTGCTGCCATTTTTACGGATTTTTATTTTTTCCCGAATTTTTTCAGTCATTCTTTCTTTCTCTTTGTTTTAAACCTTTTCTCTTGATGAAATTCTTCTAATTTTAACTGCTTTTCTTTCTTTATTAAAACGTCTTCCTTTCTTCAATTAGCCACTTTCTATTTTAAAAACATTTTTTCTAATCCTTAACGACCTTCAATTGCTTGTTTATTCTCCCATTCATCCATTGAATCTTTCTTTAGATCCCCAAACCCTTTACTTTCACGAACTTCTCTTCTTCAATTATTCTTTCTTAAGCCCATTTTATCACGAACTTCTAATTTTAACTGCTAATTTTCTTCTTTTTTTCTATTTCTTTCATTCTTTGTCTTTCTTTCTTTCTTTTTTCTTAAGCCGTTTCTTCGCCTAATTTCACTTTTACCTTGTTTCATTTAGTCACCCATCTTTTCTTTCTTCGTAGTTAAAGGCTTTCTTTCTTTCTTTCTTTCTTTCTTTCTTTCTTGTTTTCTTTCTTTTTTCTTTCTTTCCTTCTTTCTTTTTTCTTAAGCCATTTCTTCGCCTAATTTCACTTTTACCTTGTTTCATTTAATCATCAATCTTTTCTTTCTTCGTAGTTAAAGGCTTTCTTTCTTTCTTTCTTTCTTCTTTCTTTCTTTCTTTTTTCTTTCTTCTTTCTTTTTTCTTTCTTTTTTCTTTCTTTCTTTCTTTTTTCTTTCTTTCTTTCTTTCTTTCTTTCTTTCCTTCTTTCTTTCTTTTTTCTTACGCCATTTCTTCGCCTAATTTCACTTTTACCTTATTTCATTTAGTCACCCATCTTTTCTTTCTTCGTAGTTAAAGGCTTTCTTTCTTTCTTTCTTTCTTGTGTTCTTTCTTTTTTCTTTCTTTCCTTCTTTCTTTTTTCTTAAGCCATTTCTTCGCCTAATTTCACTTTTACCTTGTTTCATTTAATCATCAATCTTTTCTTTCTTCGTAGTTAAAGGCTTTCTTTCTTTCTTTCTTTCTTCTTTCTTTCTTTCTTTTTTCTTTCTTCTTTCTTTTTTCTTTCTTTTTTCTTTCTTTCTTTCTTTTTTCTTTCTTTCTTTCTTTCTTTCTTTCTTTCTTTTTTCTTACGCCATTTCTTCGCCTAATTTCACTTTTACCTTATTTCATTTAGTCACCCATCTTTTCTTTCTTCGTAGTTAAAGGCTTTCTTTCTTTCTTTCTTTCTTTCTTTCTTGTTTTCTTTCTTTTTTCTTTCTTTCCTTCTTTCTTTTTTCTTAAGCCATTTCTTCGCCTAATTTCACTTTTACCTTATTTCATTTAGTCACCCATCTTTTCTTTCTTCGTAGTTAAAGGCTTTCTTTCTTTCTTTTTTCTTTCTTTCTTTCTTCTTTCTTTTTTCTTTCTTTTTTCTTTCTTTCTTTCTTTCTTTCTTTTTTCTTTCCTTCTTTCCTTTTTTCTTTCTTTCTTTCTTTTTTCTTTCTTTCTTTCTTTCTTTCTTTCTTTCTTTCTTTCTTTCCTTCTTTCTTTCTTTTTTCTTACGCCATTTCTTCGCCTAATTTCACTTTTACCTTATTTCATTTAGTCACCCATCTTTTCTTTCTTCGTAGTTAAAGGCTTTCTTTCTTTTTTTCTTTCTTGTTTTCTTTCTTTTTTCTTTTTTTCCTTCTTTCTTTTTTCTTAAGCCATTTCTTCGCCTAATTTCACTTTTACCTTATTTCATTTAGTCACCCATCTTTTCTTTCTTCGTAGTTAAAGGCTTTCTTTCTTTCTTTCTTTCTTTCTTTCTTGTTTTCTTTCTTTTTTCTTTCTTTCCTTCTTTCTTTTTTCTTAAGCCATTTCTTCGCCTAATTTCACTTTTACCTTGTTTCATTTAATCATCAATCTTTTCTTTCTTCGTAGTTAAAGGCTTTCTTTCTTTCTTTCTTTCTTCTTTCTTTCTTTCTTTTTTCTTTCTTCTTTCTTTTTTCTTTCTTTTTTCTTTCTTTCTTTCTTTTTTCTTTCTTTCTTTCTTTCTTTCTTTCTTTCTTTCCTTCTTTCTTTCTTTTTTCTTACGCCATTTCTTCGCCTAATTTCACTTTTACCTTATTTCATTTAGTCACCCATCTTTTCTTTCTTCGTAGTTAAAGGCTTTCTTTCTTTCTTTCTTTCTTTCTTTCTTGTTTTCTTTCTTTTTTCTTTCTTTCCTTCTTTCTTTTTTCTTAAGCCATTTCTTCGCCTAATTTCACTTTTACCTTGTTTCATTTAATCATCAATCTTTTCTTTCTTCGTAGTTAAAGGCTTTCTTTCTTTCTTTCTTCTTTCTTTCTTTCTTTTTCTTTCCTCTTTCTTTTTTCTTTCTTTTTTCTTTCTTTCTTTCTTTTTTCTTTCTTTCTTTCTTTCTTTCTTTCTTTCCTTCTTTCTTTCTTTTTTCTTACGCCATTTCTTCGCCTAATTTCACTTTTACCTTATTTCATTTAGTCACCCATCTTTTCTTTCTTCGTAGTTAAAGGCTTTCTTTCTGTCTTTCTTTCTTTCTTTCTTGTTTTCTTTCTTTTTTCTTTCTTTCCTTCTTTCTTTTTTCTTAAGCCATTTCTTTGCCTAATTTCACTTTTACCTTATTTCATTTAGTCACCCATCTTTTCTTTCTTCGTAGTTAAAGGCTTTCTTTCTTTCTTTTTTCTTTCTTTCTTTCTTCTTTCTTTTTTCTTTCTTTTTTCTTTCTTTCTTTCTTTCTTTCTTTTTTCTTTCCTTCTTTCCTTTTTTCTTTCTTTCTTTCTTTTTTCTTTCTTTCTTTCTTTCTTTCTTTCTTTCTTTTTTCTTACGCCATTTCTTCGCCTAATTTCACTTTTACCTTATTTCATTTAGTCACCCATCTTTTCTTTCTTCGTAGTTAAAGGCTTTCTTTCTTTTTTTCTTTCTTGTTTTCTTTCTTTTTTTCTTTCTTTCCTTCTTTCTTTTTTCTTAAGCCATTTCTTCGCCTAATTTCACTTTTACCTTATTTCATTTAGTCACCCATCTTTTCTTTCTTCGTAGTTAAAGGCTTTCTTTCTTTCTTTCTTTCTTTCTTTTTTCTTTCTTTCTTTCATCTTTCTTTTTTCTTTCTTTTTTCTTTCTTTCTTTCTTTTTTCTTTCTTTCTTTCTTTCTTTCTTTCTTTCTTTCTTTCTTTCTTTCTTTCTTTCCTTCTTTCTTTCTTTTTTCTTACGCCATTTCTTCGCCTAATTTCACTTTTACCTTATTTCATTTAGTCACCCATCTTTTCTTTCTTCGTAGTTAAAGGCTTTCTTTCTTTTTTTCTTTCTTGTTTTCTTTCTTTTTTCTTTTTTTCCTTCTTTCTTTTTTCTTAAGCCATTTCTTCGCCTAATTTCACTTTTACCTTATTTCATTTAGTCACCCATCTTTTCTTTCTTCGTAGTTAAAGGCTTTCTTTCTTTCTTTCTTTCTTTCTTTCTTGTTTTCTTTCTTTTTTCTTTCTTTCCTTCTTTCTTTTTTCTTAAGCCATTTCTTCGCCTAATTTCACTTTTACCTTGTTTCATTTAATCATCAATCTTTTCTTTCTTCGTAGTTAAAGGCTTTCTTTCTTTCTTTCTTTCTTCTTTCTTTCTTTCTTTTTTCTTTCTTCTTTCTTTTTTCTTTCTTTTTTCTTTCTTTCTTTCTTTTTTCTTTCTTTCTTTCTTTCTTTCTTTCTTTCTTTCCTTCTTTCTTTCTTTTTTCTTACGCCATTTCTTCGCCTAATTTCACTTTTACCTTATTTCATTTAGTCACCCATCTTTTCTTTCTTCGTAGTTAAAGGCTTTCTTTCTTTCTTTCTTTCTTTCTTTCTTGTTTTCTTTCTTTTTTCTTTCTTTCCTTCTTTCTTTTTTCTTAAGCCATTTCTTCGCCTAATTTCACTTTTACCTTGTTTCATTTAATCATCAATCTTTTCTTTCTTCGTAGTTAAAGGCTTTCTTTCTTTCTTTCTTCTTTCTTTCTTTCTTTTTCTTTCCTCTTTCTTTTTTCTTTCTTTTTTCTTTCTTTCTTTCTTTTTTCTTTCTTTCTTTCTTTCTTTCTTTCTTTCCTTCTTTCTTTCTTTTTTCTTACGCCATTTCTTCGCCTAATTTCACTTTTACCTTATTTCATTTAGTCACCCATCTTTTCTTTCTTCGTAGTTAAAGGCTTTCTTTCTGTCTTTCTTTCTTTCTTTCTTGTTTTCTTTCTTTTTTCTTTCTTTCCTTCTTTCTTTTTTCTTAAGCCATTTCTTTGCCTAATTTCACTTTTACCTTATTTCATTTAGTCACCCATCTTTTCTTTCTTCGTAGTTAAAGGCTTTCTTTCTTTCTTTTTTCTTTCTTTCTTTCTTCTTTCTTTTTTCTTTCTTTTTTCTTTCTTTCTTTCTTTCTTTCTTTTTTCTTTCCTTCTTTCCTTTTTTCTTTCTTTCTTTCTTTTTTCTTTCTTTCTTTCTTTCTTTCTTTCTTTCTTTTTTCTTACGCCATTTCTTCGCCTAATTTCACTTTTACCTTATTTCATTTAGTCACCCATCTTTTCTTTCTTCGTAGTTAAAGGCTTTCTTTCTTTTTTTCTTTCTTGTTTTCTTTCTTTTTTTCTTTCTTTCCTTCTTTCTTTTTTCTTAAGCCATTTCTTCGCCTAATTTCACTTTTACCTTATTTCATTTAGTCACCCATCTTTTCTTTCTTCGTAGTTAAAGGCTTTCTTTCTTTCTTTCTTTCTTTCTTTTTTCTTTCTTTCTTTCATCTTTCTTTTTTCTTTCTTTTTTCTTTCTTTCTTTCTTTTTTCTTTCTTTCTTTCTTTCTATCTTTCTTTCTTTCTTTCTTTCTTTCTTTCCTTCTTTCTTTCTTTTTTCTTACGCCATTTCTTCGCCTAATTTCACTTTTACCTTATTTCATTTAGTCACCCATCTTTTCTTTCTTCGTAGTTAAAGGCTTTCTTTCTTTCTTTCTTTCTTTCTTGTTTTCTTTCTTTTTTCTTTCTTTCCTTCTTTCTTTTTTCTTAAGCCATTTCTTCGCCTAATTTCACTTTTACCTTGTTTCATTTAGTCATCAATCTTTTCTTTCTTCGTAGCTAAAGGCTTTCTTTCTTTCTTTCTTCTTTCTTTCTTTCTTTTTTCTTTCTTTCTTTCTTTCTTTCTTTCTTTTTTCTTTCTTTTTTCTTTCTTTCTTTCTTTCTTTCTTTCTTTCTTTCTTTCTTTCCTTCTTTCTTTCTTTTTTCTTACGCCATTTCTTCGCCTAATTTCACTTTTACCTTATTTCATTTAGTCACCCATCTTTTCTTTCTTCGTAGTTAAAGGCTTTCTTTCTTTCTTTCTTTCTTTCTTTCTTGTTTTCTTTCTTTTTTCTTTCTTTCCTTCTTTCTTTTTTCTTAAGCCATTTCTTCGCCTAATTTCACTTTTACCTTGTTTCATTTAGTCATCAATCTTTTCTTTCTTCGTAGTTAAAGGCTTTCTTTCTTTCTTTTTTCTTTCTTTCTTTCTTCTTTCTTTTTTCTTTCTTTTTTCTTTCTTTCTTTCTTTCTTTCTTTTTTCTTTCCTTCTTTCCTTTTTTCTTTCTTTCTTTCTTTTTTCTTTCTTTCTTTCTTTCTTTCTTTTTTCTTACGCCATTTCTTCGCCTAATTTCACTTTTACCTTATTTCATTTAGTCACCCATCTTTTCTTTCTTCGTAGTTAAAGGCTTTCTTTCTTTTTTTCTTTCTTGTTTTCTTTCTTTTTTCTTTCTTTCCTTCTTTCTTTTTTCTTAAGCCATTTCTTCGCCTAATTTCACTTTTACCTTATTTCATTTAGTCACCCATCTTTTCTTTCTTCGTAGTTAAAGGCTTTCTTTCTTTCTTTCTTTTTTCTTTCTTTCTTTCATCTTTCTTTTTTCTTTCTTTTTTCTTTCTTTCTTTCTTTCTTTTTTCTTTCTTTCTTTCTTTCTATCTTTCTTTCTTTCTTTCTTTCTTTCTTTCCTTCTTTCTTTCTTTTTTCTTACGCCATTTCTTCGCCTAATTTCACTTTTACCTTATTTCATTTAGTCACCCATCTTTTCTTTCTTCGTAGTTAAAGGCTTTCTTTCTTTCTTTCTTTCTTGTTTTCTTTCTTTTTTCTTTCTTTCCTTCTTTCTTTTTTCTTAAGCCATTTCTTCGCCTAATTTCACTTTTACCTTGTTTCATTTAGTCATCAATCTTTTCTTTCTTCGTAGCTAAAGGCTTTCTTTCTTTCTTTCTTCTTTCTTTCTTTCTTTTTTCTTTCTTTCTTTCTTTCTTTCTTTCTTTCTTTTTTCTTTCTTTTTTCTTTCTTTCTTTCTTTCTTTCCTTCTTTCTTTCTTTTTTCTTACGCCATTTCTTCGCCTAATTTCACTTTTACCTTATTTCATTTAGTCACCCATCTTTTCTTTCTTCGTAGTTAAAGGCTTTCTTTCTTTCTTTCTTTCTTTCTTTCTTTCTTGTTTTCTTTCTTTTTTCTTTCTTTCCTTCTTTCTTTTTTCTTAAGCCATTTCTTCGCCTAATTTCACTTTTACCTTGTTTCATTTAGTCATCAATCTTTTCTTTCTTCGTAGTTAAAGGCTTTCTTTCTTTCTTTCTTTCTTCTTTCTTTCTTTCTTTTTTCTTTCTTTCTTTCTTCTTTCTTTTTTCTTTCTTTCTTTCTTTTTTCTTTCTTTCTTTCTTTCTTTTTTCTTACGCCATTTCTTCGCCTAATTTCACTTTTACCTTATTTCATTTAGTCACCCATCTTTTCTTTCTTCGTATCTTTCAAAATATACTCTATCAGCCTATACACCGATGTTTTGTTTTGATACTAACTTAAAACACTGAAGGGAGAATTATATACCTGGTGTAACAGCAAAATTGTCCAAATTGTGTAACAGCAAAATTATACAAATCGTGTAACATGAAAAATGTTAAAATTGTGTAACAGCAAAAATGACCAAATCATGTAACACCAAAATTGTTCCTTGTTACTTTTCGTTTTTTTTAACTGCTTTCACTTTCTTATTTTTTCGCGACTCCTGTCTATTATCGGTTTTATACATTTGTTTCATTATGAAATTATTACTTGTCATTTACCCTTCATAGCATATCCTCTTTCATGAATAACTTCTAACAGTTTTTTTTTACTAAGCTGGCCTATTTATTGATAATTACTATATTTATCATAGGGTTAGACAAGACCAACTAGGTGGATAGAAAGGAGGGAATATTATGTCATGTCAAGCATTGCATAGTTTTAGGGTCCACCTAAACAGCATTCGAAATAAAGGCTTTCTTTCTTTCTTTCTTTCTTTCTTTCTTTTTAGTCTTGCAGTCAATAGATCATATGACACGTTTGGTTTTGTGGAAAGGAAAAATAAATTTTCTTTTTTGCCTTCTGTTCTTACATACTTTTTTTTCTTTTTTTTTTACTTGCTTGCTTTCTTTCTTGTTTTGCATTTCTTTCTTTTCTGTATTATTTCTTTCTGTCTTTCTTTTTTCCTCATTTCGTGCTTGCTTTCTGTCTGCTTACATTGTTGATTTCTTTTCTCCTCTTATATCGTTCTGTCTTTCTTTTATTGTCCCTTTGTACCTTTCTTCCTTTGCTTCTTAAATTGTCTCTTCGCTTAATTCCGATTTACCAATGCCTCCTCCCATTTAGTTAATTTCCATTTCTTTTTCTTTAAACATTTTTAAAATGAATTTTCGTTCTTAAAGTTCGCTTTTCTTTCTACTTATTCTTTCTTTCTTGCTTTCTTTCTTTATCAGTCTTTCTTTATTGCAGCATTTTACTTACATTCTTTTTTTTTCTCCTTCTAATTGTTAATTTCTTCATTTCCAACTCTCAGCTTCCATTTATTAAAGAATGTTTCTTCACAAAGTTCTTCTAATCTCTAAAACTTTCTTCTAAGCGTTCATTTATTCTTTTAATTCCTTTACTGAATTGTACTTTCTTTATTCTGTCAAAAGTGTAACAGCATAATTGCCCTTGTTTCTTTTCGGTTTTTAACTGCTTTCTCTTTTTTATTTTTTCATGTTAAATTTTATATCTTTCAAAATATATTGTATCTGCCTATACACCGATATTTTGTATGATGATAACTTAAAACACAGAAGGGAGAATTATATAACTGGTGTAACAAAATGTCCAAATTGTGTAACAGCAAAATTGACCAAATCGTGTAACGGCAAAATTGTCCAAATCATGTAACCCCCAAAATTGTTCAAATCATGTAACACCAAAATTGTTACTTTTCGTTTTTTTAAATGCTTTCTCTTTCTTATTTTTTTGTGGTTCCTGTCTATTATCGCCTTTATATATTTGTTTCTTTATGAAATTATTACTCGTCATTTACCCTTCATAGCATATCCTCTTTCATGAATAACTTCTAACAGTTTTTTTTTACTAAGCTGGCCTATTTATTGATAATTACTATATTTATCATAGGGTTAGACAAGACCAACTAGGTGGATAGAAAAGAGGGAATATTATGTTATGTCAAGCAACAATGGTTTTAGGGTCCGCCTAAACAGCATTCGAAATAAAGCAGCATGAATGTTCTAAGTGCGTACATTAATAACTGAAAATCTATTAATACGGCAGCCATCAATCAGATTGGCCACTAATGGCATATATATATATATATATATATATATATATATATATATAATTTAATTTAAAGAAAAACAGACCACTTTAAGGCTCCATTTTTAATAATTTATCTCACCAGATAATTTTATTTTTCTCTGGATCTTCAGACTTCCCTTTCAAAAGGTGAAACGAAAAAGGAATTTAAAATTTACATTTTTGACGGCCAGTATTAAGCTTATATAATTTGACATAGAGGGTGGTGAGAAATGGTGTGAGAGACATGGTCAAGTTTAACGAGGGAAGGAGGAGTTTTAAAATTTATTTTTGTATTTCTTTTTATCATAATACTAAATATGAGGAAGGAGGGGGTAAGGATCAGACATTGACCTATTTAATCGGTCAGCTCAACGGAAATGATGTGAAAAAAGAAAAATGAGAATATATATATATATATATATATATATATATATATATATATATCGGGTGTTACAGCAAAATTGTTCAATTCCCCTTGTGTTAGATTAAGCTTTGAACCGTTGTATCTTAGAAATGATTAAGGTATTCAGAACACTATTGGACTCTACATTGAAAAATATGAATATATTTAGCTCTAAGTTGAAGTGATGATCCCTCTTCGTGTTGCGTCATCCTGATCCAGTTTTTCTGTCTACTGCTCCCTCTTTTTTAAAGTTATTCACCGTTCACGTCATGGTTCTTGAATGTACTTTAGAGATGGCAGCCAGAGTACGAATGTTGGTGCCATCAGTGAAGGCCTAAATCACCTTTTCTTCTCACCATTGCTCAATTGAGAAGACATCGTGGGGTTGACACAAAACGTTTTAATCTGTTCTTCTAGCTTAATAATTGAAAGGGATTTTCAGTAATTCTTACGATAAATTGTGCCAAGATGGGTAAATGTCTTATATGAAAACCTGGAAAAAATACAAACTCAATTAGTTTAGTGGATATTAGATATTAAACATTTTGTGGGATGGACAATTATACCATGCTGTTAAACCATTTCGACAATTTTACTGTTACACTTGATACACACACACACACACACACACACACACATGTATATATATATATATATACATATATATATGAAGAAATATAGTTTTAAGGTATGCTATATTTATGGGATAAATTGGTCAATATCAGAGCGTATGTAAATATAAGAGTGAACAATGAAGTCAACATTCAGAGGCGGCTGGCCTTTTCATGCTAAACCTGTAGCCTGACGATTGCGTTTTGCATGAAACAGTCTGTCGCATCTTAGTGTTGGCTTCAATGTTCACTTATCTATCTATCTATCTATCTATCTATCTATCTATCTATCTGTTCGTGTGTGTAAGTGTGTGTGTAAGTGTGTATGTTATTACTTATTTTTAGTGGATACTGTATTTGTGTAGGTATTTCGTTTATTTATTAAACAGTATGCTTTTTTTTTTCTACAGGCCAAAATGTCAGACAAATCTTATTAAAAGGTAATACGCGCTCTCCGGCAGGATGCGGCATAAACTTAAATAAATATACTGTCAAATAAATAAACGGCGCGTCTCCTCAAATACAGATAACCACTTCAAATAACGTTTAAGTAATAAAATCTGTCGGATTAATAAGTTAAAAATCCGATACTTCTTTAGAAATTACCTTGTTTACATTAGAATACAAAACTGAGCGTATATCTATGTTTTTAAACATTGAGAAAAAATTGCATTTATAAGGTACTATTCAACTTTGCTTCATCACCTACGTGGCCCATTCCGTTAAAGTACACTGAATCTAACAACGGTTCCTTCTGCCAAAAGGGACACAAGTTTGAATCCTACCAGGTGTACGCATTTCGTCATTTAATAACATTTCTCTAACATTCAAGTCGGTAGACGAAAATAAATAAAGATATTGTTTAATAGATAAACGGAACGTCTACTGAAACATGGGTATCCATTACAAATAACAAGTAATAAAATATGCTGGATTAATAAATAAACCCAAATATATGGCAATGAATATTGGGCAATCTCCTCGTGAAGAAGAGACTAGAGGCAACAGAATTGTAGTTCTATAGAATGATACTGAGGATACCATGGACTAAACATGCAAACAACGACGAGGTTTTAGAGAAAATAGAAGCAAAAAGGAAACTTATACTTAAAATAAGGAAAAGAGTTGAACTTTCTGGAACACATTATGAGAAAGAAGGGGTTGAAAAATCTGTTACTGACAGAACATGTTGAGGTCAAGAGAGACAGAGGAAAGCAGCATGAAACTTAATAAGCTTGAGTAAATGGATGGCGGAACATGGTTTTTGGAGAGATAACGAAAAGAAAAAATTTTAAAAGAGCTACAAAGGACAGGAAAGTGTGGAGAGCCATGATCGGCTACTTCCTGAAGTTACAAGGCACATACAGATGAATAGAGGCTCTAATTACTGAATTAGTTATGCATCTCACATCGCATAGCCATCTTTCATATAAGCAATATGGCTTTCACTTCTCTAGGTCAACTGCTGATGTATTAATGATCATTAAGAAACTACAAAGCTTTAGATAATAATGATGAAGCTCGGGCTGTTGCTTTGGCTATCTCGAAGGCATTTGACAAGGTTTAGCACGCTGGTCTTCTTCACACGTTGAAAGGTTATGGTATTTCTGGACGAATGTTTCATCTGATTCAATATTTCTTATAAAGATCGCGAAATGAATGTTTTCTTGAATGACTACTCTTCTAGATCTATTTGCTTTAATGCAGGTCTCTTTCAAGCTATATTGTTCCTAGTTTTCATCAACGGTATTTCTGATATGATCGGTTCACAACTTAATATCTCTACTGATGACGCAACCATTTACTCATGTCTTAATAATAAGGCTGATCGACAGGGTCTCACCAATTTACAGTTGAAATGGGCAGATGCGACCGTAAGTTCTATGTTAGCCGTTTCTTCTCTCGCGCTTCTCCCTTGTGGAACCCTCTCCCCGTTTCTTGCTTTCCAATTGTTATGGGACCTTACCCATAATAACATAATGGACTATCCCATACGTAATAAATATCGCGCCTCAAGAGGAAGCAGAGGGTTCAGTCCAAAGTCGAGCGACCGGCTGACCGACTGATCGGTTGAACTCTTTGCCTTCGGGCGGGGAGGAACCCGAACGAGGCTACGCCGAAGGGCGGAGTCTCTTTCGGGGAGGTAAACCGACCGTGAACCCATTTATACAGGTTCAAAGGGTATATTTTTCGCCGAGCCCACTGGCTCAGAGATCCCACGTTAAACCGGCCTTGTGCCACATGATGCTCTCGTGGATGAGTGACTAAATACCGTTCAGTCTGAAGTCGGGCGACCGGCTGATCAGCTGATCGGTTGAACTCTCTGCCTTCGGGCGGAGAGGAACCCGAACGAGGCTACGCAGAAGGGCGGAGTCTCTTTCGGGGAGATAAACCGACCCTGAATCCGTTTATACGGTTTGAAAGGGCATATTTTTGGCCGAGCCCACAGGCTCGGAGATCCCACGTTAAACCGGCCTTGTGCCACATGATGCCGTTGTGGGGGGCGTGACTAAATACTGTTCAATCTGAAGTCTGGAGTGAGGTCCGCCAGGAGTCTGTCAGTCAATCAGAGCGAGTCATTCAGTCGAGTCAGAGGCAGTCCGAAACAGAGTCGCGTTCAGACAATTACTGCAAGACATTGGAATAGTGATACTGGTCGTGACTACATTGTTCTCTCTACTAAACCTGATTGTTCATACTAACACTTCTACTTCTCTGTATATATTCCTGTTTGTAATATATCTGTGTATATATTCCTGTTTGTAATATATCTGTGTTATTCCATACCTGTGTTCGAGTTCTTCTTTATTAGTTCTACCTTGGACTATCACCGTGGAACAAGAAACCGGACCATAACAAAAAGTTGGTTGGATGTTTTTGTTTAGCGGCATATAAACACCTTATGCCACATGACACCCTCATGGGGAGGGGTGACTGAATATCGTCAGTAGTTCAAGTCGAGTCAGTAGTTCGAGTCAAGAGTCGAGTCAGAGGCAGTCCGAAACAGAGTCGCGTTCAGACAATTACTGCAAGACATTGGAATAGTGATACTGGTCGTGACTACATTGTTCTCTCTACTAAACCTGATTGTTCATACTAACACTTCTACTTCTCTGTATATATTCCTGTTTGTAATATATCTGTGTTATTCCATACCTGTGTTCGAGTTCTTCTTTATTGGTTCTACCTTGGACTATCACCGTCGTACAAGGAACCGGGCCATAACAACAATGAACTATGATCTTCCAAAATATAGATGAACTGTCAATCGTTATCTGCCGTTTTCTTATTTCATGTCCTTTTATTGCTCTCCCAATGTCGGGAAGCTGTAAAGAGCCATGACCACCCACATAGCATATAAAAGGAACCATTTTAAAATTATTTTTTTTTATAATTGTATTCGTTTATAGATAGCGTGGGAATATAGCACAGGATCATGCGTTAAATTTAATGTTAACTTCATTTTGTATTAATATTCATGAATTTCCTTCCTTTTCTTCAACTATGCAGCCCGCTTGGCCGATCATGTGACCATAAACGTCCAATCAGCGGAGAACTACTTTTTTCAGAAGACCAGAATTTTCACAGTGCGCCAGAGGAGAAAGATGTTCTCCTGACTTGTAGATAGAGACAGAATTTTGAAGCCTTCCCTAGTTTATTTTCCAGGGTCGGAGAGGAATCCTTTTACACATCTCATAATTTATGTGCATATTTTAATTTTTAGCAAAGAGAATAGTAAATTACAATCAAGAAGCACTTTACAAAAAGGAAAAAAATAGTAAAAACAAAAAGGAAAAAATAGTAAAAAAACAAAAATGAAAAATAGTAAAAAAAATATATAGTAAAAAAAACAAAATGAAAAAAATAGTAAAAACAAAGATGAAAAATAGTAAAAAAAACAAAAAGGAAAAAATAGTAAAATTAAAAAATATATACACATATTACAAAACAAAAAGAAAAAATTAAAATATATATATACATATTACAAAACAAAATGGAAAAATAGAAAAATTAAAAAATATATATACATATTACAAAACAAAAGGGAAAAATAGGAAAAACCAAAAAGGAAAAACCAAAAAAATATAAACTCGAAACAAAATAATATGAAATAAATCGGAAAAGTTCCTTCACTTCTCCACCACGCAGACTTCATACGTTTCCACTTCTCCCGATTTAATCCCTCTCCCAACTCCTGTTTAGTCGCATTCTTCTGGCTGCATCATCTTGTTTTGGATTTTCTCTCGCCATCTGCACCAACATCATCTGGGTTAGTTTGAAATTTACACTAACTGAAGCCCCTGGATGCCATCCAACCAGGCAGTACCTCTCCTTTGCAAGCGAGCTGGGATCATTACCTGAGGCGTCCGCAAACGCGGAAATGTTGAAGGGTTTGGTCAGTTTTTGAACAGCTTCCCACAATAAAATCCGACCTCGTGACAGATTCTGTAACGTGCGAATATATGCCTATTTTCACTATTTCATCTGTTACATGCCAGGCTGATGCGCTTGGGAAAGAATCTTCTTCTTCTTCTTCTTCTTCTTCTTATTATTATTATTATTATTATTATTATTATTATAATAAATAAAAGGCTAACAGAGATGTCAGAAATGATAATAAAATAATCATCACAAAAAAACAAAAAACAAAAACGTTCGTGGCAACAATGGGACACTATTGGAGCCGACGACCAGCTGAATTACACAAACACAGAGTATTTTCAGCAATATGACGCTTATTAGGGTGTCGAAGATAAGCGCGTATTTCCTATTATCACGCGTCCTGGATAAGACGATAAACTAGATCCGCGTCTTGGGTAAGATGATAAACTACGTCCAACAGCAAGGCCTCTGGTGTTCCCAGGTCCACCATGATCGGTATGGTATCACCTGTTAGGGTATCAACTATGGGCAAATAGTTAACCCTCTAGCCGAGTTCAAAACACTATGAAAGTGTAAAAATGTTTTAATAACAGCAATACATTTTTGAGGAAAAAATATTATCAGCAATATATTTTTGAAGGAATAATAAATTCTAATTACTAAGAACTTAAGATAAAACTTGGAGGAATTTAAACTATCATATGTTATAACTGTCACAAAGAAATCTCAAAGAATTTAAATAAAAGATATGAACGCAAAAATATCTGTTACAAAACAGTTGAGTAAGTGTATTAGTTGCTTACTGTAATGAAACTGATTATAATTTTTCTTTTTTGAAAAAAAGCTACTCTAATTAAAAGAAAGTAATTTACTAAAATGAAAATGTTTAGAAGTGTTTTAATTGCTAGATCATCTACAGTAAATTTATGTCTGGGTTCTTACAACATTTCACCTTTCTATGCAGATCTTCTATTATCACAATGTGTGACATTTAATAAGAAAGGTGATGGAAACATAAAAAACACACACATGTGCACATAGGAAAGGGGATGTTGAATATTTTAATTTTTCTTTTTAAATTTTTTTTATTAAATATATGAGCGTCCTGGTTAAGACCATAAACTATATCGAACAGCAAGGCTTCTGATGGGGAGGTTTTGAGGAATGTGGAACAATCTCTGAATTTCTGTTGTTCCCAGATCCACCCTGATCCTGGGTTGTAACACCTGTTAGGATCCCAGCTATGGGCAAATAGTTAACACCCAAAGTGGTAAAAAAAACACTATGAAAATGTAAAAATAGATTTTCGTACCAGCAATACATTTTTGTAAAAAATTATTACCAGTAATGAATTTTTGAGGAAAAAATTATTAAAAGCCATACATTATTACCAGCAATACATTTTTGAAGAAAAAATATTACCAGCAATACATTTCTGAAAAAAATATTACCAGCAAGAAAAATCTTGTCACATTAAATAACCCATTGGGATTGATATGCAGTAAAACAAACCAAACCAAACTAAATATATGATTTGAGTATATAATCTAGCCAATTTCATTTAGTTTCTTTTTCCATCACTTTTGTTATTTGATATGCCACATTGTAATAATAGAAGGTCTGACAAGAAAGGTAAAATATTCTAAGAACTTAATAAGCTAAAACTTGGAGGAATTTAATCTATCATGTGTAATAATTGTCACAAAGAAACATCAAAGAATTTAAATAAAAGATATGAACACAAAAATATCTTTTGCAAAACAGCTCAGTAAATGTATTAGTTCCTCACTGCAATGGGACTGATCATAAATTTGTTTTTTTTTTATAAAAAAAGTTACTCTAAAACCATAAAAAATTGTGTCGTCAATAAATGATCTGTCTATATTTCCGAGATGAGGTATTATGTACACTATTTACATTATTCGGACTATTGTCCTCATCTTTGTCGCCATATTTATCACAACGTTTCGGCCGTTATACGCTCCGGCCTTCTTCAGGTGGTTGGAATGTTGAACTGAACCCTTATTTCGCTCACTGGGGTAGACTGCTCTAGTTCCACGTGCCATGTTTAATGGATGTCAGTTATCAGTTATCTCCTGTTAATTCCCCTCTCCAACTTCTCCACTGGTTTAACCCAGTATTGAACTCACACTGTTTGTGTTCTGTATTGAACTCATACTCTTTGGGTCTTTTATCCACTGTACCATGTGTCCTTGAGGACACATGGTATAGTGGATAAAGGCGTTGGTTAGATCCAGTGACAGGACCCAAAGGATTTGAGTTCAATACCCCAGTGAGCGAAATAAGGGTTTCAGTTTGACATTCCAACCACCGTAAACCAAACCAAACCTTATCACGTTGTGTGCATATTAACATCCATTAGATCAAATAGACATATAAAAGAAACTCTGTATTTCTCGAATATCAAATGAATTTAAATACAAATATATATCTTTCTGTGTTATTTTGTCTCTTGGTGTGGCTATATAAAATGTCATACGTAAGTTGGTGTCTGATTAACATTTTCGTTATTTTATTAGCAATAAAGTAAACTAAAATGAATGCAAAAGGGTCGAAAGAAAGTGCATCTGCATGGATTTGTTTTGTAAATCGAGTTCATCCAATGCAAGGCAGTAAATCCACTGAGACGAAAGGCGTTACTGGACGTGGAAGTGTAAGAAACAGGGACATTACTAAAGAGCATTGATTAACTGGGACGTTGGCGTAAAATGGATTTTATATCGAAACTGACTATGAGTTTGCTAGTCATATTTGTTTCCCTTAGGTTTTCAACGAGGTTGCCTCAATATTTTAATATGTGAGGGAATCATTGTTTCAAGGAGAAGGTGTTCACATTTTTGTTGTCTTTCGTCAGTTTGTGGGGGAAGCGTTGCCAATATCTGAAATAATAGAATACATTGAGATGTCTGCTTTGAGGTTTTACAAAGAGTGTAAACTTTACGGTCTCCCTAAAATCCACAAAACAGGAATACATAGGCAAATACATCAACCATTCGCCCTTGCATGGAGTATTGCTGCCATATATGGTCTGGTGCCCCTTCTGTTTGTCTCAAGGTCCTTGATAAAATCCAGAGACGGATATGCAATGTAATTGGCCTTGATCTGGCATCTCGTCTGTAGTCGCTCTCTCACAGATGTCGCCTCACTCTGCCTTTTTTTTACAAATACCTTCACGGTAACTGCTCCGATGAGCTGCTTTCGCTATTTCCCAGACTTCATGAATTTAAACTTACGACTAGGCTGGCATGTCGCTCTCACCCTTTCACTGTCGAAACTGTTAAATGTAGCCGTCTCTTCTACACCAATAGCTTCATGTCTCGCACTTCTCACCTGTGGAACTTCTTCCACTTTTCTTGTTTCCCTGATAGCTATAATCTCCAACTATTCAAATGTAATGTCAATCGACGTCTCCAGATGCCTTGATCTATCTCCTATCCTTCTCTTTATCCTTTCCTCTATCAATCCTCTTTGATCTCGCTCCAACACTCTGTAACCCCTTGCGTGCTAGTGGTTTCCCGCTGTGTTTGGGGTGAAACGTTTATATATACATATATATATATATATATATATATATATATATATATATATATATATATCGAGTTTAACAGCAAAATCAGCCTATTGTTCGATGTACATTTGAATTGATTAAAGATATCTTACTAGGAACCTCTGAGGATTTTATAGCTCTATTACTCACTACTTTTTAGCAATAAGAATGTATAGTTACACTCCAAGCTCTCATATAAACGAATAATTAACAATGTTTTATCCCTTTCTCCATTTTGCGTTCATCTTGTCCAATTATAGATTAAACTTTGAACCGTTGTATCTTAGAAATGACTTAAATATATCTTACTGGATTTCTCCGGGGTTTTTATGACTCTATTGGTCTCTACGTTGAACAATAAGAATGTATAATTATCCTCCAAGCTTAACAGAAGAATCGTGATAAAATCGATCATAAAAGATAATGACATATTCGTCATTAATTAATCATAGTTAAGGATCGGAAGCTAATGAAGGATTGAAATAAAGTTCAAAAAATACATCGAGGACCGACTAATAACAGTATTAGCAAAATATAAACACACTTCAAAAACATAATATTACATCATCAACATTTATTGAAATCTATTCTTAAAGAATCTAATGTGTGCTTATCTAAAACAAACGGGATGTACCGTAAAGTTTTGTATGAATACAAAAATTGAAATAATAAAATTTATTTACTTTAATTTAGGTTCATAACAAAATCCTGCATTAATTATAGGAACTATGAAATATCGGTATTAATTATAGACCTAAAATGAACGCAATTGTAAGTTTATAAAGTCAGTATTACTTATAGATTTCTGCATTAATACTCACCATCTTTTTTGTGTTGATAACATATATCGAACAGTATAGAGTGAAAATTAATTTAGATTTTCCCTTAATAATTACGAATCAGAATTATTGATCTATGTGTGTGTGTGTGTGTGTGTAAATATTAATTTTAATGATTGTTATTAATATTCACATGTTATTAATCACACATTCCATGGGTATACGCGCAAAAACTCAGACGCTTGCAACCTCAAAGACACCTGCACTCCCCATACACGAAGTCCGCATCATACGCACTTAGACACATAAAAATATCCCCCATGTACGCATGCAGGTACTTGTAGATACTTAGACGTTTTATTCATCAAGAAAGGAACCTATTCTATTTGGGTTTTTGCCAAAGTGCCCCTCGTCAGCAGACTATAAAGAATCAAGCAAAGAAGGTGACGTCTAATAGGAGACATGGCCACTTCTGAACGGATATTGTGGTCACTAACGGCATTCCTTCAAGTTCAAATTCGCCGAGAGAGAGAGAGAGTAAAAATGCCATTGTTCTTTTTACTGTATCTCTGGCTGTCTTCCCAATATTTCCTTCTTTCTTTCTTTCTTTCCGTTTTTTCTTCTTTCTTTTTGTTTTCTTTGTTTTTCCTTTCCTTCTTTTTCATAGATGGTCTATGATGACTGCTTAAAAATAATATAATAAACTTGTATATATATACATACATACATACATATATATATATATATATATATATATATATATATATATATATATATATATATAATATATATATTAAGAAAGAACATATGGAGTTAGAATCTACATTTCTTAGCATTTACTTTTTTTAAAAAAATGCTTAATGCAAACGTAGAGCAAAATATATTATTATAAAAATGTTTTTATTTTAATAGATAGCAACAAGAAAAAAACTTTTACATCGCAACAACAAAAAATTTCATAATACAAATTTATATTATATGTCATCAACCATCGCCGATAAAGAACGATTAAAGTTCCGAAACATGAAAGTTTTTGTGTAGCGATGTAAAATGTCTTTTACTGTAATCTATTATAATAAAAATATTTCAATATTATATATATATATATATATATATATATATATATATATATATGTATGTATTTATTATAAGCTATACTTTTTGTATTGAGCTCTCAAAATAATGTTATGAACGTTTGAATTTATGTTCGTTTCTTTCTCTTTACATTTGAATATATATATGTACATATATATGTGTGTGTACATATATATATATATATATATATATATATATATATATAGATAGATAGATAGATATGTACATGTATATATGTAGATGTATATAAATATATATACATATATGTATATGAATACACATATGTATGTTTTATATCTGTATATATGTATGTGTATATATATACATCTATACACATGTATATATTTGTATATATATATATATATATATATAGATGTATAAATATATAGATGTATACATATACATGTATATACATTTATGTATATATATATGTAAATGCATATATATATATATATATATATATATATATATATATATATAAATAATACAAATATATATGTATATACATATATATATATCTGTGTGTGTTTGTGTGTGTCTGTATTTCTTGGTAATTATAATGCCAGCAGATATCAAATGTAAATAGAGAATCTTACAATTTAGTTTTTCTTTTTTTTGAATTCTAACGTTGATATTTTTTAATGGTTTACGGCACAATTTACACATTAACAGCTTGTTGAAAAGCACAATAAAGATTTGCACGCAGAACACTCTATTAAGAGCAATTGTTTGTGTTCGCTAGATAATTGTTTGAATCTGCCACTAATTGCTTCTGCATCCAATTCATCTAACAATTCCTTTTCACTGAATAGATACACGTATGAATTGAAATTCTGCTAATACAGTGAATTTCTTAACATTGCCTTCATGATCTTTAGCTTTGAAAATGTCGTCTCACATTGGACTTGAGTAACTGATAGTGTTCAAATGATGACTTTAATTTCTTATCCGTTTTTATTTCTAAAACATTTGTCTGTGTGTATTCTTTATTTAATTTTTTTTATATAGGACCCCACTTACCACTGGCACCCTATTTAGCATGCGACAAACTATATATTATAGTTGTTTCAGTCGGTACACGTCCTTGAAGAGGAATACCTGTTTATTTACAAATAGTGAAATTAAAATCTGCATCGAAACACATATTAAAATAATATCTAATCTTGGAAGGAATCAAACTTACATATATCTTTTCGGTGGATACGGGAAAATACCTTTTGCTATGCGTACCGTTACGGTTTGGGCCACGGAGTCTCTTACAGTAAAGCAGGTTAAGACTTTTAAGAAATGTAGATCGTTCATTGGGACTTTTCTAGTACCTATTTCTGCTAGACAATTACTTTGGTTACGTTTTGAGTACGTTATGTATATATATATATATATATATATATATATATATATATATATATATATATATATATATGTACGTACATATATATATATATATATATATATATATATATATGTGTGTGGGGGGGGTGTATGTGTGTGTGGGTGTGTGTGTGTATGTATTAAGACATGATTCGTTGAATAATTTAGACATGTTCTGTCTACCTATTGTTGATAGGATCTTTTCATATTCACAGATAAGCTTTTGATGTTATTATTGAAGGACGAGAGAAAATCACCGTGTTGACACATTTTTCGTTTATTTCCGAGTACTTTCGACATAGCTCAATGTCATCATCAGGGTATTGATTATAGGATAAATATTTTAGCGTTCATTATTGTTGTACTAATCTGAAAATTAAATTTCTTATAAGCGCTGAGTCAGAGCGTGGACACTGACACCGTTTAAAGGGAGATAACTAGGTAAGGTGTGGAAATTTTTTACGAAATGAGTAATAGAAAAAAGAAACCGTTACTAAAAACCTTGGCATTTCTAACTATCCATTGTATAGATTTTAAAATATTTGTGGAATATTTATAATTTTATCCAGGTTTGGTTCAATTTTTTGAATGTTTACCTTGTGCTTATTCTTTTCGTGAAAAAGTATGGAGGTATTTTCGACGAGGATTTTCCCGGATTGCGAAAGTGGACAGTTATGTTGTAAATGTTTAGAATTTTGTACATATATATATATATATATATATATATATATATATATATATATATATATATGTACAAGATATCATAGAAGTCAATACTTAGAGGCCTCTAAGTCTCGACTTCTATGTTCACTTTTATATTTACACACGCTCTATCTCTGATATTGAGCACTTTATCCTATAAATATAGCACATCTTAAGACTATATTTCTTCATATATATATATATATATATATATATATATATATATATATATATATGAAGACTATATTTCTTCATATATTATATATATATATATATATATATATATATATATATATATATATATATATATATATATGAATAGATATACAAGGATCACTTTCATTAGCCGACTCATTTTGTCGTGTGATGGACTTATCAAGACAGATGTAAGGATTTTATTTTACAAGTATTTATAAAGAAATTAAAAATGTCTTTAGTTCTTCAGAATTTTTTAACTTAAGAACTCTCATAAAAATACCTCAGGCGAACTGAAAGTCAAGGTAAATTATGGAGAATAATAAATTATCTAATTCAATGTTTAATGGACGAAAGTGAGTAAATATTAGTATTGTTGACTTGCTTTTATAATGTAATTAATATTTACATTATTTTAGTTTGAGAAATTAATTTATGTGATTATATATTTTAAATAATAAGTTTTGAATTTAACCTTTTTCTTGTAATTTGAATTTTTTCATAGCCATATTTGTTGGCTTGGAAAAATAGTAGTTCTTTTAGGAAAGGAAACGTTTGAAGAATATCCGGGGCGCAAAATCATATTTTGGTAAGTGTTGTGGCCTTGTAAGGGCCAGAAATAAAGACACAAATAGAGGAATTGAATGAAACAAATATATTAACAGAAATAGTAATACAAACATATACAAGCGAGAGTGTTACAGTAAGAATGTTCTATCCGACTGTCAGAGCTGACTGCTGAAAACTTCCCTCTCTAAAAAGCAGTACCTGCTCCTATTTATAGCTGGGAGAGTCCATGCGTCCATGGTTAAATTACCATAACAAATTTCTTACTGAGAATTCATGACTTATTATTAATGACTTAAAAAAAGAATTATTATTATTATTATTATTATTATTAGATTACCTTTGGTTTCTGGTGTATACTCATTTCTTTCCGAGTCCCGACCAGGGACCTAAGATCAAAAGTGGCATCATGACATTTTCCACTTTTTTTTATCAGCTCCACCACCCCAAAAAAGAGACCTAATTCCATCGAGTATACTTTCTTTTTAATCTCTTGTAAACAGAGGTTACTGGGAATCTTGTTAATGTGCGTGTCTGTACCATTTTCATCATATCCAAGATTTTAACTTTTAGTTCTGTGGCCTTGTCAGGGCCAGGAATAAAGACAAAACAGGAATTGAGTTAAACAAATATATTGACAGAAACAGTAATACAAACATTTACAAACGAGTGTGTTACAACGAGAATGTTCAGTCCGACTGCCAGAGCTGACTGCTGGAAACTTCCCTCTCGAAAAAGGCAGTACCTGCTCCTATTTATATTTATAGGCATGCATGGGTAAATTACCATAACAGTAAGATTCGATACCTGCACTTTATAGAATTATCAGTCTATGTAAGTTACATTGCGTCTACTTGCATTATTTATATTATTCTGACTGTTATTCTCACCTTCATTGTTATATTCACAACGTTTTTGCCGTTGTATGCTCCGGCATTCTTCAGGTAATTGGAATTTCGAATCCAACCCTTTATTTCGTCTACTGGGCAGATTGTTCTGGTTCTACTTGCCATGCTTCTTCCAGATGTCTCCAGTAACACTGGGAACTAGAACAATCTACCCCAGTGGATGAAATAAAGGGTTCGATTCGAAATTCCAATGACCTGAAGAAGGCCGGAGCGTACAGCGATGAAACGTTGTGAATATGGCAATGAACATGAAGATAACAGTTCGAATAATGTAAATAATGCAAAATTTATGTTAAGGAGAAATCAAAATATCTGGCATCGAGAGATATTCATGCTTTCCTCCAAAAAACATTAACGAAAATTAAACATTATCAACATCAGCAGATAATTCTAATATGGCTAACAAAGTAACACTACTAATTCACTTTCGTTAAATAACATATCAAATTTTTCGTTACTTAGCCTCTTCCATAGTTTTCCTTACCTTTACGTCGAAATTTAATTTGAAATTTAATTTTAGAAAGATGGAAAGCGGTTGGATGGCATTGCCATTTTCCCTTTTAAAATGGGTAAGTTGTTGATTTGGGATGCGATCTGTGGGGATACATTTCGGCCGGTAATTTGATCAGGTCCGCAGTTGAGCCGGGATCCGTCACCTGGAACGCAGAGAAGAAAAAAATAGTTAAATATTTTTCTCTTGCTGATAGATTTTGTTTGACTGCTGTGGCACTGGAGACTTCTGGGGTTATTCGCCCTGGTTCGATGGCATTCCTTCAGAGGATTGGCAGGATGGTGTCTCAATTAAGGGACGAGCCTTGTGAAATGGAGTGGCTCTTGCAGCATGTCTCACTGGCGATGGTGCGAGGTAATGCTTTTTCCACCATTGTGGCTGGCAGAGAAATGGAAAAAAAAATGTTTATAGTTTCTGGAATTGTCATCAATGGTCAACTGAGCTTGCTTTGTTTCAATAAAGTTTAGAAATTTTGTATTCTTTAAATGACGTCATTTATGACGTTACCTAATTGCAAATTGTTCGGGTATATATATATTAGATTTGTTTTTATAATCAAAATCTAGATATTAATGATACTTTTGATTTCAATTATATGTCTAGCGATGTATTTCTGGTGTAGAGAGGGAGGAGAGTTAAAGTTATTCTCAGTCATTTCTGTAATTGAGTGAAGTGTCCTGACAATTCGTAGCTTATTAGGTACTTGACTTCACAAAAATTGTCTTATTAGTTAGGCTTATATTTATACTATCATAATATTTAAAGTCAATATTGGTTTGGTATGAATATAATTACATTTGATAATATAGGATTTGGCCGGCGAAGTAAATAAAGCTTGAAAAATTAACTACATGGTGAAATTATAATTTGAAAATGATTTTATTTATTTTGTTAATGTTATACACATACAAGCAATTATATCTATCTATCTATCTATCTATCTATCTATCTATCTATCTATCTAATTGTTATATATCTATCTATGTATAGATATAATTTCAAAATGTTTTATTATAATCTTTTATAATAAAAATATAATAATAATGTAAAGCTCGCTCTACTTTGCAGTGAGCACATTTTAAATATAAATGCTATGAACAGTGGATTTTTACTCTTTCTGTTTTTTACTACCTTGGTTGTACATATATATATATATATATATATATATATATAAAGAAATATACTCTTAAGATGTGCTATATTTATAGGATAAAGTGTTCAATATCAGAGCTAGAGCGTGTGTAAATATAAAAGTGAACATTGAAGTCAACACTTAGAGGCGACAGGCTGTTTCATGCTAGACGCAATCGTCACGCCACGATATATATATATATATATATATATATATATAAATGTGTGTGTGTATGTATGTATGTATGTATGTATGTATGTATTGACTGTGAGGTCAAAACTAAGCGACGACAGTCTGTTTCATGTTTAAATTCAATCTTCAGGTCATGTGTGTGGTCTTGGCTATTTATATATGCTGGTCACTTGTGTATTATAAATAGCAAGGTTTATTGTATTGCTATAGCGATTATTGTGTAAGCGGTTACGGTCATATTTGAAAGTATTCTAGAGGTCATTGAGTAGAAATCATTGTGTATCGGAATAATTTTGAATTTGTAGCTATTTTGTAATTTTCTTTTTAACTTTCTACTCATTATTTATTATCGATTACTTAGTTATTCCTTATTGATTGTAATTATTATATTTACTTGTGTTTATGAGCTCATTCGTAGACTAGTTATTTGCTTAGGTATTTCGTTTATTTTAATTATTTTAACTCCTTTGGGAATTATTTGAATTAAATTTAATTAAAGTACCAAGCTCTGTTCCATCTTCGAGCGAAAATTCTATTTTTTTTTCAATACCTAATTCTTGAAATTTACGCGTTTTTGTCCCGTTTTAATTCAATTTAATTCAAATAATTATATTTAAATTTTCGGCACTTGTTTTGAAGCATGAGAACTCTTATGTAGCGATGGAACCATATTTTTAAATAGATAATTATATATATATATGTGTGTGTGTGTGTATGTAAATTTCCAAGAGAATAGAATCCAGGTAGAAGTCAATGTCCAGGACAGAGTAAGTATATAATATAAAAGACTCAACCACTAATATACCATGGTTATAATTTTTTACATTTGAATCGTAATCGCGATTCAATTCATCAGACCGACAAATATATATATATATATATATATATATATATATATATATATATATATATATAGATAACTAGACTCGAATTTTTGATTTGCAAATAATCAAATCAATCTCGAGGGAAAAAAAGATTTTAAAAAAAGCAAGAGCTACAAACATGAACTACTGTCGAACAAATCGCACAGATGCAGGTCTGAAGCCCAAAGGAAAAACCCCGATACGAGTAAACAACTAACTAACAAAAGAGCTCAATACAATCGTACAGCAGACCTAGATACACCTAGTGAGCCAGACAAACCTACCTAGGTTTCACCTAAACGAACGTCAGGGAAAGTATGGCCATACTTTCCCTGACGATCCGTTTAGGTGAAACCTAGGTAGGGTTGTCTGGCTCACTAGGTGTATCTATATATATATATATATATATATATATATATATATATATATATATATATATATATATATATTATATTACAGAATAGAAATCAAAATTTATATTATCAGGATATCCATTCTATGTAATTTATATGCTCTGTTATAATAAATACACTAAGCTCTTTTTGCGGATCAGTTTTAATATTTTATATTATCAGGATTCACTTGGATTGTATACCCACGGATTATTACCTGTATATATAATAATAATAATAATAATAATAATAATAATAATGATAATAATAATAATAATATATATATATATATATATATATATATATATATATATATATGCGAGAGGGTAATGAAAAGTACTCGACCCGATCCTCTTACGAAAATTATGAACAAATATACAAACAACAGGTTACTTGCAATCACACGCACACTCTCTCTCTCTCTCTCTCACACACACACACATATATATATATACAAAGAGAGAGAGAGAGAGAGAAAGAAAGAAAGAAAGAAAATGATTTATCTCCGTGTATAAATAAATGTATCGGTGTGTGTGGAAATGTGCAGCGGGACAATGAGGCTGCATCATGATGTAGTGAGGTGTCACGAATGTTCAATTGAAAAGCTCCCGGCTCGTTGATATCGTGTTTGGGGTTGGACTGCAATAGTGAAGTTGATAAATTACTTTTACTGGCGAAAGCCCTGTGTAAAATGCCCCTCCCCTGACCTTCCCCGAGAAATGACGGTCGGAGTGAGAAGAAAATCCGATCATTTGATCAGCTTGAAGACTCCGGGACGCTACTGTCATGTGAAAAGTGCAAACAATACCGGTTTTTCTTCCCATGGTGATGTTGTTCGCAAAAACTCTAGTATTTGGCGATGACTACAAAGAGGGGGGAAAGATATATAAACATCCGAATGCTTACGGGATATGCATAGATAAGCATATATATATATATATATATTTAAAGCTAAATATGAATAAAAAATACATATTAGTAAAGAATTGAACTGAGGAGAAAATATATACTAGGGCTACTGAAATAAATAACTTTTTTCGTATCCCTTCTTGGTCTGAGAAATTTTCAGCGCCTTATATATATATATATATATATATATATATATGTGTGTGTGTATGTATGTATGCCTCTGTGTGTGTGTGTGTGTGTGTGTGCGTACTCGACTCTAGTCACTTTCTCACCGACATAATGTGACTATGGTATGTACTCTAACGAGCTATTTTAACTGGCGCCCCCGACAGCGTGAATTTAATCCTTCAACTAGGTTGGCATCTTGGGCTCAACATTTTAATGTCGAAACAGTTAAATGCAACCGCTTTTTCTACTCCAACAGTTTCTTCTCTCACACTTCCCAACTGTGAAACTCCCTTCCTCTTACTTGCTTCCCTGATAGCTATAATCTTCAAAAATTTTAATGTAATATCAGTCGACATCTTCCGTTGCCTTGATCCCCGTTCTTCTTTTTATCCTCTTCCATTTCTCTTTTTATCCTTTCCTCAACACCCTCGCCTATAACCAGTCTTTTCTCTTACTTACACACTCTGTAGCCCCTTGCGTACTAATAACACTCCCGCTTTGCTTGGAGTGAAATGCTTAAAATTTTTTTTTAAATACGCATATATATATATATATAATGGAATATAATAAAATATAATATAATATAAAGACTCAAACACTAATATTTCATGGTTATAATTTATTACGTTGGAATCGTAATCACGATCCAATTCATTAAACCTAAAATACGATTCCAATGTAATAAATTATAACCATGAAATGAATATTAGTGTTTGAGCCTTTTATATTTTATTCTTACTCTGTCCTGGATATTGAGTTCTACCTGTATTCTATCCTCTTGGGGATATATATATATATATATATATATATATATATATATATATATATGTATATATATATTTACATATATATATGTGTGTGTGTGTGTGTGTGTGTGTGCGTATATATGTATATATATATATATATATATATATATATATATATATATATATATAATTTAGCTAAAGAGGAAATATCTGGTTGGCAAAGTTGAATTACTGTATTTAAACTGAAAAGGCAGAAGGAAGCCATATTATATCGTTTAGAATGTGAAATTTGTAATTTAAAAACAGTAACTCATCCTTGCTAACCAGTTCCGTGTAAGATACAGTTTCGTTTCTTTTCTGAAAACAGACATTTTCTAAGAAATTTCTCGGATATTCAGGTCGGTAAATGTTTTTTAATACTGTTTATTATAAACATAGCATTTACTTAAATATTTGTATTTATAAAAATAACTTATAATCAGAAAATATATTAAAATAACTTAGTTCATTTCATAATATAGGGTGTTCCAATAACATGGACGGATTTTAAATGTGCATTAAGTTTAAGCGTCTAATGTTTTTATTCTTTCAGATTTAACAACTTAATTCTTTGGCAATTTCAACCATGTAAGAATTAACAATCAAACAACATCTTAAAGTTTCCAAGCCTAAAAAAATTATTAGACGCTTAAACTTAATTCACATTTAAAATCAGTCCAAGTTATTGGAACAGCCTATATTTGATATCATTTAAGTTAATATTCGCTTTGAGCAGATATGAACGTTTGAGAGAAATCATGTGATATTTTTAGTCTAAAAACAGTAATATATATATATATATATATATATATATATATATATATATATATATATATATATATATATATATATATAGTACCCAGCAAATGTCTCCGCTCTCTTAAATTATCGTAGAATATTTGCCATCGTATCATGTCCATACCTAATTCTCATATTTTATAGTAAGTTTTCGTAATGAGCGAATGTCACCTTACATAAATTAAAGCAGACACTGTGTTTTAAAACAGAAAATATCTAATAATTAAAAATTTATTAGACAAGGTTTATTGCAAGTATTTACAGTTTATTATTAATAATAACCGCTTGACTTCCTTTACCTTAAAAAATTGCTTCATTGCGTTCATATCCTTTTCCATATTCAAGATATATCATTTCCCGTGTTTGAGATATCACAGCACTTCATGATGGCGTGGATGCAGACCCTGAATTTTCGCCTAACATTATGAACGGGTGTTCTCTGAGATAGCCTCCGTGTTTTGACCGCCTGTTGAGATTGAAACTCACACCAAACCTCAAATTGATATCGTATATACGATGCATCGCTAAAGATGCTGGAAAGTGGTTGGTTTCTTTTCCCGCTCTAGTGAGTAACTGACTGCTCCTGATATCATCTACCTTTACGAGAGCCAGATCAGGCCTAAAATGAATTACTGCTACCCTATATAGACAGGATCTGTCCAGTCTTCAGTTTGCAGTCTTGATAAAACCCAAAAACGTCGCCGCGTCCTTGTGGGTGATTAATTATTTTTCACCCTTCAACCCCTTTCCCACAGACAAAATGTCACAAGACTCTTAATGCTCTATTGCTATTTCCACGGAAAGTGTTCAGATGAACTACATTCCTTAGTTTCCCCAGTTCTAACCCCACGTCTAAGACGCACCATGCCACGCCCATTGTAGTGAACTACTCTTATTCCCTTCATATTGATGAGATGTAACTTCCAATCGAGCTAGTTCTTCCAACATCCGCTGATTTGTAAAGCCGATGCCTCCACCAGAGGATGCTTCACTGATCACTACTATCTTAACCTGTTCAAGTCTTAGGTCATCCATTATATTTCCTATATATCCCTATAAACTGCACCCTTCTTCTGTAACTATCTACCTCGTGTACAATTGGGACAGAGTGAGTATCATTGTACAGAGCGAGCATCATTGTAAAAAGAAAAAATAATTTAAACAAAATATTTACTTCTGTTCATATTTTCTATTATATTTGAGCCATAACTGCATTCATCGAACACGCTCCATAGCAGATAACGCTTTGACCAAATTAATCTTGTCTTCAAATGCATTTTTTTGTTTAAAGTCGCTTTCTGAGGTGAATTGCACCCTTCAATCTATGCTCCCAAAAGTTACGCTTCGCGGTTATCTACTGACACTAAATTAGTTTCAAGTATCCATCACGTTTTTGCTGACAGATCAGATACATTGCAAAAGTTCGTGTCCAGTTTACAGTGTTTATATAAAATAACCTCAACTTGATACTGGCGTTTGTTTTGTTTCAATTCTGATATATTCTAGATTGAAATCTTGCATCTTTCAGTTGCGAGTCAGGCTATGTTTACATTTTTCCCACAAACTAATTGATTTAAAGATAATGGATAAAAAGAATGCACTTTCCCGATATTATGCTCCATAAATTTCGGAAAGGTTTAAGTGTCGGAACTGCGGCAAAAATCATTTAGAAGGTTTATTTGGATCGTAATCCAGGTCTTCGGACAGTCAAAAATTGGTTTGGCAGATTTCGTCAGGGTGATTTTAACCTAAAGAATTTTAACCTATTATTTAATCTAAAGGGTGTTTCAATAACTTGGACGGATTTTAAATGCGAATTAAGTTTAAGCGTCTAATGATATTTTTATTTTTATCTTTTAGATTTAACAACTTAAATCTTTGGCATTTTCAACCATGGAAAGATTAACAATCAAACAACGTGTTAAAGTTATCAAAGCCTATTATGAAAATGAACGTTCAAACAGAATTTGAAGGAGAAGTTTACAGCTCGCATCATCTCTCGAAACAGTTAAGTCAATTGACCACCACGATCATGCGACTTGACGCCTTTAGATATCTTCCTTTGTGGTCATCTCAAATGTAAGGTCTTTGCCAACAACAATTCAACAACAGAAAGATGAGATAAAAAGGCATATTGGTGAGTCCGAGGAGCAACTATGCAGAGACGTCATCAAAAATTTTGATCGTCGATTGGAGGTGTGCCGCCAAAGCCTGGGTGGACATTTGGGCGATATTATTTTTCACACATAATTGGCATAACGTAAATAATATGATCCAATAGAGAAATAAATACATTTTTACCAATAATACTGATTTATTTACTGCTGACTTTGATCCGTCTTAATGAAACGCCCTTTAAATGATTTTAACCTAAATGATCTATCACGTCCCCGGTGACCTTCCGATGTCGATGAAGAGGAACTGATTGTCATCGTGGAGAATAAACCGAAGATTCCCACGGAAGAGATTACTAAGAGTTTTAAAATCCATATTCAAACTGCTTTTCGCCATTTTGAAGATTCTTCAATCCAAGAAAACTGGACGATTCTGGCAAATCAAAAATGTGCAGAAGTTTAAAGAGTTTGAAATGGGGAGCCCTCGAGCACTCAGTGTATTCTCCTGACTTGACTCCTTCAGATTTTCATTTTATCCGGTCTCTACAGAACAATTTAAATGAAAAAAAAATGTCTCGGTACACTCAGTTGAAACTTGCCTCACAAACTTCTTACAAAAAAAGAAAAAAAAAAAAGAAAAAAGGTTTCTATGAAAATGCCATTAGCAAGTTTTTAGAACGATGGGGGCGGGGAAGTTTTTAAAAACAATGAAGACTGTGTACCTGACTAATATTTTATTTTGTGAATATGTAAAATTGTTATTCTTATTTTCGAATCAGTCACCAGTTTTTGCAATGATCTTTGCTGAATCTTTCGATCTTTTTGAAATATGATAAATATCTGAAATGTCGCTCTTTGAAATACTACTTTCCTGTTCTTTACGGCAGCGAATGTTGGACGATTTCCTCAAAGATAGAGACTTGAGGCAACAGAGATGTGTTTCTACAGAAGGATGCTAAGGATATCATGGACCGAGCCTGTGAGCAACGATGAGGTCAGAGAGGTTGCAAACAAGGAGTCTTATACTTAAAATCAGGAAGAGGCAGCTGAAGTTTCTGGGACACATAATGAGGAAGGAGGACCTGGAGAATCTGATACTCACGGGTCGAATAGAGGAAAAGAGAGACAAGGGAAAAATCGCGTGACATATCTGGTGGACTTAAGCAAGTGGATGACAGAACGTGTTCTGGGGAGGAGGCAAAGGAAAGGAACATGTTGATAGTTACAAGGGATAGAAGGAGACGGAGAGCCATAATCGCCTACGTCCTGAAAAGATATGGCACAAAAATAAGAACAATCATTTGCTTCTTGTCTCATATTCTGAAAATTGCGCCATGGTTTTAAGGAATGGTAAGAGCGTTGGAGTTCGATGTAACTATTTGTAATATATGTAAGCACATATTGGTACTGTTCTGAAAATATATACCTAAATATATTTTCGTAAGTGTAAACCAAAATCACTCCTGAGCCATTATCCATTCAACCGCACAATGTCTAGAGCAACTGGTATGCCCAAGCGTTCACTCATCTAGGTAACGACCAGGCTCAAAGTTGCTTAACTTGGGTGATCGTACGAGAACGGGTGTTTCACCGTGATATAACCGTAAACCCCTTACATTTGTATCTGTATTCAATGTATAAAGAATGAATGCATTTATTTTTTTATTACTTCAAACCTATTTGAGTAGACGCTCCGTTTTATTTTAAAACTTTGAAACAATAAAAAATTGTCTGATTAAAAAAAATAATAATTCTTTTGAAATTCCCTTATTTACGTTTCGGATATTAAACCGGTCAGACCTTTCAAGAAATCTCAACAAGTGTGTGCAAACCGGCAAATAGTATCTTCTTTGATCGTGAAGATCTCAGTAGCCGAGCGATTATATATCTATATATCCAGGATATTTAAAAAAAAAAATAAGGCTAGTGGTGATAAAAACAAAATACAACCTACGAAACGCGATAACTAATATATATATATATATATATATATATATATATATATATATATATATATATATATATATAGATATATATATTGGTCGCGTTGTATAATTTTGTCTATTGCCTATAAATATGCGTTTCCCGTTGCCTTTTTAGCCGACTTTCCCTGACGATCCGTTTAGGTGAAAGCTAGGCAGGTTTGTCTGGCTCACTAGGTTTATCTAGGTCTGCTCTACGGTTGTATTGATCTCTTTTGTTAGTTGTTTAATCGTATCGGGTTTTTTTCTTTTGGCTTCAAACCTGTATCTATGCGATTTTTTTCAACAGACTTTCATGTTTCTAGATCTTCCTTTTTTTAAACCTTTTTTTCCCTCGAGATTGATTTGATTATTGGCAAATCAAAAATTCGAGGGTTTTACGAAACGAGTATAGTTATCTATATATGTGTGTGTGTATATATATATATATATATATATATATATATATATATATATATATATATGTTGTTATAAGGAACTTGGTAAATCCAAAGAGGATGAAATCCTGAGAGCTCAATGTTAGGACAGAGCTAATATGTAATGAAAAACAAACCAATTTAATGTACCATTACGATAATTTATTTCACCTAAATCCTTTTTTAAGGATTCAGGATCATCAGGTAAAACTTCCAACAACGAATTGAGAAAAAAATGGGATTAGAAATTGGTGGGTAGTGTAATTTTTGTAATTTAACAGAGGGGGTTGAGAGTGGTAGTTAAAGAGACAATATAAAGTATAGGGAGGGGTTAATTTTATATCTCTCTTAAGTATGTTTTATATTGAAATACAATTAGTCGGGTGAATAAACTATTAAAATTTTAAATATTTCTTTATGTCCTAGATAAATATGTTTATTACAATAATAGTTATATTTAGTCCTGAAACTATTTACTTAAAAAATTAAACATTTAAGTTAATAACAAAATTTTTTTCAGACATCGAATTTTCTATCAAACATTGTAAACTATCTTTTACATAATTTTGTTAAAACAAAATTATAACAACTCCATCTCTCTTTCCCTCTCCCCCTATCTCTCTCTTTACCATAAGACTCACTTGTATACATTTTCTACAATTCATTTCCGTTTTATTAACCATCTAAAGAGGTCAAGGTTCTGTCACTCCTCCTACTCCAATATAAAACATACTTAAGAGAGATATAAAATTAACCCCTCCCTATACTTTATATTGTCTGTTTAACTACCACTCTCAACCCCCTCTATTAAATTACAAAAATTACACTACCCACCAATTTCTAATCCCATTTTTTTTCTCAATTCGTTGTTGGAAGTTTTACCTGATAATCCTGAATCCTTAAAAAAGGATTTAGGTGAAATAAATTATCGTAATGGTACATTAAAGTGGTTTGTTTTTCATTATATATATATATATATATATATATATATATATATATATATATATATATATATATATATATATATATATATATATATATATATATATATCCAAATGTAATGAGAACAAAAATAATATATAATATATAAATTCTAACGTTCATGGCATTAAACTAAAGAGAGATCAGTACCTTAGGTGTTTTTCCTTCCTTCTTCAGTTTCCAAAAATATTTCGAAAGTGATGTTACATTGCGCTTGCCTGCTTTTGTAAAGGAGGAAATGTGGTTGCAATATCGATCCTTAAAAGGTCTTCTAGTTGATCCCATATACAATTTAATATCCCTGTGGTTGTCATTTGATAAGATATAGCAATTATATAAAATAGATTTTGTTAAGCACCTGTTTTATTATGGACACTGATTGGGGAGTCTGCAATTATAAAGCTCTGTAACTTGGGATATATTCAAATATGTTTGGGTTGCATTTATACTCGCTTTGAAGTTCCAGTACTTTAATTAATATGCGCAACTCTAAAATAAAAAAAATAATTTCAATTTTGTGATTTTACATATATATGTACAAATCCCGTTTATTTTAGATGCCAAATATAGTTTGTAACAAATTTTAAGAATCAATGATCTATAATGCCAGTATGATATATAAATACGCCAATATTGTGATGACAAGATTTAAATTGCGTAACGGTTAGTGAAGATCGCGTTGTGCAGGAAACTCCGAATCGTGCTGTCGGTGAGTGGTAATATCTATATTTATTAATATAAATATATATATATATATACACACACAAACACGCATATATATATATATATATATATATATATATATATATATATATATATATATATATATATATATATGAAACCATAAGGTTACAAAGAAAGAGAGAATGAAATAAAAGAAAGAAAGAAATACGATAATTACCAGGGAAGTGGCACAAAGAAAATATGGGAAAAAGAAAGTGAGAAAGAGACAAAGGAAGTAAGAAAGGACAAATGGAAGAAAAAAAGGAAGAAAGAAAGAAAGAAGCAAACAAAGGCGGTGATAAGTGAAAGCAGGAGAGAGAGAGTGAGGGTGCATCTATGGCAGACGAAAATTCTTATTTGACTATTTGCTAACTTTGGGCCTCATGGACGAAGGACCATTTATGTTCGCTTCATTGCATTGGTTTCATTTACTGCTCCGATGCACGCAGCCGTGGGAAGACGCCATTTTCAGCGTCCATTTGCGTCCTGTTGCTCCTGGTTAGACGCCGGACATACGCAGTTTGATGACCAGTTCCTTTCACCATAATCGGGAGAGTGCATATGTGGTTGTGAATCAGACTCCCACCCACAAATGTGTAGACGCACACACACACACACACAGACACAAACACACACAGACACAAACACACAGGTAGAAACACATGTATGAGTTTATCAGTAACAGTAAGAGTATAAAACCGTTTATTTTTCCATCACCTATTATTTCAAAGATGAGAGCATTTGTCAAATCTTATATATATATATATATATATATATATATATGTGTGTGTGTGTGTGTGTGTGTGTGTGTGTGTGTGTGTGTGTAGGAATGAGTGTGTGTGTCATTCTCTGTATATATATATATATATATATATATATATATATATATATATATATATATATATATATATATATATTGGACTCTTTTCGAGGTATGAGGGTCAGTTCTTAGAACCAACAGCCGGACTGCACACACATATCATTTGATTATAGAGGTGAAGGCTTGTGCAGAACGAACCACACGTTTTTGAAAAAACCGAATACAGAGAACTGGTGCACAAAAACGATCTTCCCTAGGTTTTGAATTCAGAATTGTCATTCTGTAGGCCGGTTGCCAGCCAGGGCTATATAACCCAGTCTGTCCTGCTATTTACTCACACACACCCGCATATATATATATATATATATATATATATATATATATATATATATATATATATATATATATATATATATATATATATATATCACTAATATCTATGGTTATAATTTATTACATTGGAATCGTAATCACGATCCAATTCATGAGACCCACAAATTCAAAAGGAAATCGGAAAATATAACTCCGGGTATAAACAAAATTTTAGTGAGAGTCTCACTAAAATTTTGTTTTTTATAACCAAAGTTATATTTTCCGATTTCTTTTTTTGGAAAATAGATTATAGAGGTGAAGGCTTGTGCTATACATGAAATCGACTTATACACGAGTAAATAGGGTACTTGACTTCTGGTCTAATCTGACTCTTGCAGAAATATATCATGGTAGAATGATTCATTTACTTCTTTGGGGTGCTTCAAGCTGCCAACCTTTTTACCAGTATCTTTAGCGGTGGATGGTGTATAAGTTTTCCACTTAGAGCCTCGTTGCGAGTTCGACCATGAATTGTAACAAGAGAAAGCCCGATCGATGAAGATGACTGATGCTTGCTAGTTTTTAGAGGCATTGAAATATATATTTACCCCATTGCTCTGCTTGTGCCAAGTCTGTAGAATTGTACAAAATAATATTTTTTTTTTAGTTTTCCACTCGGTCTAAACTTATGCAATGTTTTAGTTTTTTTCTTGATTGAAATAGGTACCTGTAAGGATTTTATGAAATGCTCTACGGAAAACAAACTGTTTCCTTGGGCAAACAGGTTGAGTCGAGGCGTTCAGGTTCAAATCCGTTATTTCAACAAATAATTTCTGAAGATGTCCAGGATGCTTAAAACCCAACTACATATCTGCTTCTCCATTCGAAGCAAAACAAAACTGATTAATGAACCAATCAAATAAGAAATCATTTGTGTGTTGAATAAGTGGTGGAATAATGTTACTGAAACGAATATGGTGGTCGAAATTTAAGATCGTCTTGGATGACGTTTGATCGGTCGTAACTTCGCATTTCGTTTACGTTTGAGCAAAGTGGGCGATATTATGGCGGCAGCAAATCCATGCGTGAGAGCGAATAAGCGAGCGGCTCTTGAGTCCGCTTGATGGAATTTGCAAATTTAAATGAAACTATTACAACCAACGATACTAATCCAATATTTGATCTGACTTCCTTCAACCTTGTTGCCCAGTTAGTTTCCCCTTTCGGTTTTCTTCGGTGTAGTTGAAGATTTTGTTTCCCCGTTCAAAAAGCTTCTTCTTCTTCTTCTTCTTCTTCTTCTTCTTCTTCTTCTTCCCCCTCCTCCTCTTCCACCCCTTACTTCTTCTTCTTCTTCTTCTTCTTCTTCTTGTCCTTATTCTTGTTCTTGTTCTTGTTCTTGTTCTTCCTCCTCCTCTTCTTCTTCCACATTCTTCTTGTCCTTGTTGTTATCGTTGTTGCTGTTGTTGTGATTCTTCTTCTTCTTCTTGTAGTTGGTTTTTTCTTCTTCTTCTTCTTCTTCTTCTTCTTCTTCCTCCTCCTCATCCTCCCCTTCTTCTTTTTCTTTTCCTTCTTCTTCTTCTACTCCTCCTCCTCCTCCTTGTCATTGTCGTTGTCGATGCTGTTGTTGTTGTTGTTCTTCTTCTTCTTGTTCTCCTCCTTGTTCTTGCTCTTGTTGTTGTTGTTCTTGTTTTTCTTCTTCTACTTCTTCCTCCTCATCATCTTCCTCCTCCTCCTTCTTCCTTTTTGGCTTTCTTTAATTGTAGTTCAACTTCTTCATCCTATATTCATAGCTAATGCCGTACCTTTTCGTATTTGCAATTAATATATTTTGCGTTTCTTTTCCCCCTATCGTTTGCTTTCACTTCATATTTATTCAACATCTTTCCTTCGTAGGATTTGTTTTCAATTAACTTTTTTTCTTCTTCTCTTCATTTTCTCTATTCCTCCATTTACATTTCTTCCCCTTTGCCTTCATGTTCCTTGTTAGGTGAAATGATCTTCATCAATATCACTTAATCTAAATTTATTTTTTCGTTTACATCGAGCCATGCTTCAGTCAGATTCTTTCTTTCTTTCTTTTTTCCTTTCATTCTCCTTTCTTTATTTATTTGATTCTTTCATTTATTCTTTTCCAGATTCTTTCATTGGATCTCTTTTATTCTTAGCAATTTAATGTCAAGCTTCTCTCTTTCATTCTATTTTGCAAACACCTTTTTATCTTTTTTATTCGATTCTCCCAAATCTGTTTTCTTTCTTTCAGTTAACTTTCTTTCATTACATTCTCTCAACATGTTTTCTTTCTTTCTTTTAATATGTTTTTCTTTCTTTCTTTCTTTCTTTCTTTCTTTCTTTCAACATGTGTTTTCTTTTTTCTTTCTTTCTATTCTCTGAACATGTTTTTCTTTCTTTCTTTCTTTCTTTCTTTCTTTCTTTCTTTCAAGATGAGTTTTCTTTTTTCTTTCTTTCTATTCTCTGAACATGTTTTTCTTTCTTTCTTTCTTTCTTTCTTTCTTTTTTACACTCGGATATTTAACTCAATTTTTCTCTCTTTCTTTCATACAAACCATTTTTCTTTTCCATTCAATTCTCCCAAATATAATTTTCTTCCTTTCAGTTACCTTTCTTTCGTTAGATTCTCTCAACATATTTTCTTTCTTTCTTTCTTTCTTTCTTTCTTTCTTTCAACCTGTTTTTCTTTTCTTTCTTTCTTTATATTCTCTCAAAATATTTTCCCTTTTTCTTTCTTTCTTTTTTCTTTCAAATCTTTCTTTCATTCTTTCTTTAAATCCCATTTACTCTTGGCTATTTAACTCAACTTTATCTCTTTCTTTCATCCAATTCTCCAATCTCTATTTTCTTTTTGCATTCATCTTTCCCAAATATCTTTTTTCGTTCAGTTATCTTTCTTTCATTAAATAATCTGAACATGTTCTTTCTTTCTTTCTTTCTTTCTTTCTTTCTTTCTATTTCGAAACGCTTTCTTTCTTTTACTCATGCCGTTCTTCAACTTTTCCATCGTTTCCTGATGATAAAAACCTTAACAGAAATACCACTAGTGTCCACCTAAAATCTTTCGTGCCGTCGTGGAAGATATTTCTTTCTTCGTTTAGTTCTCGCCAGCTGAGGCATGTCACCCGACACAAGCTTCTTTATATGGCTAATATCAGTGAGCGAAGAGTTAATCTTCTCCTTGATGCCATTGGCTCTGATATTCTAAGTACCAGTGACACGATCACCGAAAGAGAAATCCATCGATAATGTTCTCTCTTTCTCGTTGGAATATTAAGCAGAAAAGTGAAGAACTTCCAGCGTAACTTTTCCTTTCTCTAAGAAGTGCACATTCGGCAATATCGAGCCAAATTGAATTTATTGGCGCTTTCTTGGCATTCAATGTTTCCTTTTGGTTGACAGCCAGTGCAAACAAATCGTCCTGGTCACGGCACCAGAAACACACTGTAGACAGTCCGGATAAAGGGAATAAATGCGTTAAAGATTTCATGTTAAAGGGATCTGCTCAAGTGTCCGAAGTTTCAAGATAAAATTTGAAACATTTGAATATTTTCATGCTATGCTCTTAAGCATCGCTAGTGTTTTTAACGGATTATTATACAAGTCAGTAGCTGTTCAATGCTTTTAATATAAAACAGATAATCATAAAAGTTATTACGATTCAAACCAGCCAAATAAAGAATCCTAAAATGGCAAAAGATAAACGATTATGTAGGAATTATAAACTATTTCAAATAAAGGCTGAATATATAAAATACGCAATTATCACACACACATACACACGCGCGTGCGCGTGTGAATGTATAAAGGAAAAAACACAATAGCGAAACTGTAGCTTTCACCGACACGTTTCGTCCAATGTAGGTTTTTCAAGGCAAAAAAAAAAGAAAAGAAATGGATTTATTGAAACAAAGTATGCATAAATAACTAGCAAAATGTCGTTACCAACTAGAATTTAGAAACGCTATTTTATATTCAATAAATGCTAAATTCTTCCTTATAAGAAAAGTGCTAACACTACCATAATCACTGAGGATAAAATGCACTACACAATAGTAAGACACTCTTGTGCAAATTAATTGAAAAAAACTGCTTCAGTACCCTTTCTTTCACCATACTGTCAGTTTTAGACCCACTGGAGTGATAGAGTGCAATCGATTTTTATTTTTTCCTCGGATTCGGTCATTTGCAGTGCTGTGTAGTAATATGAATCTATTTTCGCGGTGTATGAGGAAATTTGTTTGGCCTTGAAATCAGATTTGTTTGTTTTTTTGCATCAGATTTTTGTCATGCACAGACACTATTGTACCGACTGTCGATTAGTTGTCCTACAGCGTTTGTCTGTGATAGACGTTACTGCATGAGCGCACGAAAATTTGTAATGCTACAAAAACACACTGACAAGCCTTACCAGTGAGCAAATCAAAGTACTGGCACGGAAATCTTTCTTGATTTAAATCCAATCGAGAATCTGTGGTCAATCTGCAAGAAACGATTTTGTGAAATGGGCATACGAAGTACAGACATGTGCGCTGGGTCATGTTTCACTGAGGAAAATAGGGGGAAAAAATAATAACGGAATTATTCGTTTTGTTTCAATTCATGTGCACAAGGGTTTAGTTTGCTAGATTATGAAACTGATTGCTATCAGACGTTGAGGAGACTTTAAACAATGTTTAACATAGACGGTTTTGCTTGGCCTAAGTAAAAGTCAGGAATATTATGTTAATTTGAAGGATGTATAATAATATTTGAAACAAAAGTGGAGATGAGGAGACAAAGTGGAAAAAGATCTAAAAGATGCGATTCGCCGACGGCTGTGACCTCGCTTTCTTCAGGTTAGCATAAAAGAAAAATATTGCGTGTAAGGAAAGTGTGTTTGGATTTTTGAGGATAAGAGGGATTTAAATTAAATTATCGTATAAGATCCGAAGACTAGAATGCAGACAGCGTTTGTATTTTTTTTTTATCTGATAACATGAATAGGAAACGTCTATCAATCTAATATTTTTCACTTTTATTAAAGCTTCATCAGAGAATGAGATATAATAGGATAGGATAAAGAACAAAAAGGAAACGTTTATCAATCTAACATGTTTCACTTTTAGTAAAGCTTCATCAGAGAATAAGATAGGTGAGGATAAGATAAAGAACAAATAGGAAACGTTTATCAATCTAACATGTTTCACTTTTATTAAACCTATATATATATATATATATATATATATATATATATACGTGTGTGTGTGTGTGTGTGTGTGTATGAGATAATATGATAAAAATATAGTTTTAAGGTATGCTATAAATATAAGTTAAAATGCACATTAGGAATTGAGTCTATGTAGATATAAAATTGGACATTGATGTCAATACCCAGTGGTGGCAGTTTGCTTCATCCTTAAACGCAATCATCAGGCCTGAGGATTGTTTTTAAACATGAAACACACTCTCGCTGTTTCTGATGGATTTTAAATATATAGCAGTCAGGATGGTTAGCTTGTTATCTCTTATTTAACAACGACGAATCTACTTGAATTATTATTTTTTTTTTCATTTCTTTATTCGATAACGGTGTCTTGTTTTGTGAGGCAAAATCGACTTTTACTCGAGTCGGTGCTACATTTTGACGTTTATTCAGAAAAAAAAAAAAAGAAATCCTCCAAACGAATATTCTTTTTGATGTCATTTGATCGAAGATTGATTATACATCTTGAAGATTTCTCTTTTTAATCTGTCTTTACATCCTTCTGCATACAGACATAAGGAAAAAATTTTTTGAAATTATAAACTCGACAAGAAGCCATACACACACACATACACACAGACACACATATATATATATATATATATATATATATATATATATATATATATATATATATATATATATAACAATAACGTGATTCTAATGTTTATGACTAACATTCTGAACGTAGTTATTATTTGTCATAAATCATTTCCGTTTTGGTGAATTAGCTCTAATGACGAATGTATCATCCTGTTACTAAATATATGTCACAAAATCGATTGGTTTGGTTTATTTTGTTTTACGGCTGTCTCTCCTAATCCCTGTCCTACCAACCATTTATACGAGCTTAGGTAGGTTATTCGTTGCTTTCCTCTGTCTCTTTTGCATTCAATATCTCCTGTGAGTGTCAAATTTTCCAAACACTTTTTCCTCATTATATTCCCTAGAAATTTCAATTGTCCCTTTCTGATTCGGTATAATAGTCCTTTTTGTTTCCTATTTCTTTAGAATTTCGTCTTTGCTTAAATTTTCAGTCCCTTGATCTTCTCAATATCCTTCTGGTTATCTCAAGTCTCTACACTTGTTAGTAGACTGTTCGGCATTCACTGGCATATAGGAGGAATATTCCATAACAGATCAGTGCTCTTTTCTTGTTTCATCTTTTTTATTTTACTTTAGGTCCCGTTCTTTCACCGTATCAAGAAGAGTGGGCTATCATATCTGGTTGGCAATATTCCGTTGGCTATATCAAGGTATTTCGTAGGGACATGAAAGTTTTCCTATCACATCTCCACAATTTTGAACCTGATATGCAATATCATGTCGGAACATTGATAAAATGCAATGGAAAATTCAACATTAAAGAAAACATATACACCTTTTTCAATCAAGGAAACTGCATCTACAGCCAAAAACGTGCCGTTACGAATTCGACCACGGAATGGAGGTATTTGCTTTGGTTGATAGAGCAAGGTCTCATTTTGGCCACAGAAGCGGTTTTCTCGATGGAAAATGGGATAATGGTTCGATTCCTGTCGGAGGCATAATTTTTCTTTAGTAGGATTTCTAAATCTAGAGCGGTTGTTATTAATAAAAAAATACAAATGAAACAGGGATAGACACACAAACACGTGTACCTGCTAAATATAACATTTATAGTAATATATATATATATTACAGTAAAACATTTTATATCGCTACATTCATGTTTCAGTACTAAGACTGCACTTCGTCAGGCGATGTTAGAAAACTTGTGATAAAAAAGATTTAGTAAAGGTTTTTGCGTAGCGATGTAAAATGTTTTTATTGCAATTTATTATAATAAAAATATAATATTTTGCTCTACTTTCTATTCAGCACTTTTTTTAAAGTAAATGCAACGTACTGTGGATATTTACTCTATCTGTTTTTATTTATCTGATTTGTGTATATATATATATATATATATATATATATATATATATATATATATATATATATATATATATATATGTGTGTGTGTGTGTGTGAAAATCATTTACTTTTAAAAAAATATATATGAAGTATAAAGTATTATATATAATAAATATGTGTATATATAAATTATTTTCGAATAGAGTGTATCTGTAAAGGAAGAAAATGAATGTAAAAATAAGAGGAATGACTATTCTTAGACGGAAAGTTTTATCCTTTGAGTGATTTGTCAAACTTTGAATGAAGTCTGATGACGCACATCCTTGTTATTGTATATAAACATGTGCAAGAAAATAAATTGTACATTAGCCTTGGAATCCAAAAATCGATTGAGAATGAAACGGAGTTATGTATTTTAAATTTAATTTTATAATTAAATTTAAAATTTCTGTTTTTGAAACATGTGTAATTATGGAACCACATTTTTTAGATAAAAATAATTATGAGATATATATCATAAATCGCACATATATGTGTTTCATGCACACTGCAATCTTTAGGTGATGAGTATAGACTACACAGGGCCAGAAGATTGCTTTGCGTATGAAAGTCTCTGTGATGCTGTCGGTGAAGGAAATATGTACATTTATTAACACACACAAATATATATAGTACAAATAATAAATCTGTTGATATATAATCCAAGTAATATCATAAATAGGGACAGGCGATACAACGGATTGACGCACTTCGCGTTGGTTGAAACAGAGCTATCCTCATATGAGTTTTTTATTTATATATATATATATATATATATATATATATATATATATATATATATATATATATATATATATATATGTGTGTGTGTGTGTGTGTGTGTGTGTGTGTGTGTGTGTGTGTGTGTGTGTGTTCTGTTTATAGATAAAAATATTTAAGTAAATGCTCTGTTTATTATAAACGAAATTTACCGGCCTGAATGTCCGAGAAATTTCCATAGAAAATATGCGTCCCCCGACAGGAATCGAACCTGCAGCCTATAAGGAGCCGTCATATGGCCTGACGTGCTTTACTGACTTAGCCACATAGTCGGAGGTTGTATATTTTCTATGAAAACTTCTCGGACATTCAGGCCGGTAAATGTTGTTAATACTGTCTTATATAAGCAGAGCATTTACTTAAAATATTTGTATCTATAAATAGAACGTATAAACATAAAAATACGTGTATATATATATATATATATATATATATATATATATATATATATATATATATATATATATATATATATATATATATATATATATATATATATATATATATATATATATATAGGGATCCACAGACAGACTGTTTCGCAGCTGGTCAGTATGGCTAGACATCCCATTGCATCAAACCAGAAACGAAACCCGACTGATTTGGCATCAGACTGAGATTTTATTCCTAATCCATTGCCACACGGCTGGGACGAAGGTGAATTTAGACGTATTCATTTTTAGACAAACACGCCAGTGACCGGAGAACTCGTTTCGTATTAACAAAGAGTTTTGCATCAGCCGCAGTAATCGTCACTGTTTACAAATTTCCTTTTCTCCCCGAAAGCTCAACTGAGATTATTATATATATATATATATATATATATATATATATATATATATATATATATATATATATATATATATCGCTGCTTTAAACTTAAATTAAATAAATGTAAACAGACCATATATATATATATATATATATATATATATATATATATATATATATATATATATATATACACACACATTAAATATGTGGTACAGTTCAATTTATATTTATTACAATTTATATTCAATTTGTATTACAATGAATCATTCATACAAAAAGTAAATTAGTAAAGTTAATGATATAAAATGGTGAAATCCCTTTGCTAACAAAATTTTAGATGCATTAGCCTACTAATCACTCGATGAATGTTATGATCCTTGTTTTTTAAAATTATAAAATTTGTATCCGTTATAAATAAGACATTTAAAAAAAAAGTATTTCAATTCGCATTATATTTTTTAGTCTTAGATGCTACCTAATTTTATCAAAAAGAAAATAATTTCCATGGCTGAAGATGACTGAATGTACAGTCGAAAGTACTTGCGTATTTAAGAAAGACCTTACACAGCTTATAATGTTAAAAAAAAACAAGGATCGAGTGATTAGTAGTTTAACGTATCTTTAAAATTTTCTTAGCGAAGGAATTTCACCATTTTATAACGTTATCTTTACTAATTTACTTTTTCTATGAATGAGTCGTTGTAATATATATATATATATATATATATATATATATATATATATATATATATATATATATGTGTGTGTGTGTGTGTGTGTGTGTGTGTGTGTTTGTCTGTTTGTGTGTATTTGTAGTGATATCAGGAGAAAGAGAGAAATAAAAAATGAAATATGCTTCCATTCTTTTTGCTGTTTTTGTTAATATCTTAAGGATTCTAAACGTCTACATAGCCCCAAATGGTAAACTTACTGTCTTTAGGAATCGAGCTTGAGAGGGCATCAGTGATTTCATTTCTTGGAAACAGTTAGACGAAGCTATTCAGAACCATATAACTTACGTCATCATTACAAAACCAATTTTATGAATTGGCGACCTGTCTCCTTTTACTTCTCATTTTTTTTACCTCTTTATCGTGTTTAAATCTGTCGATTCGAACGAGTACAAATAGTCACGCTTATATAGATATATATGCTTGTCTACTAGCAAGGATCCTTTTGTGCCTGTATATTACTTAAAAAGAAAGAGAAAAAAAAGAAACCAACAAAATGTGCACGTGGGAAGTTCTCCGTGTGTAAGTATGTAGTCGCTTTTACAATAGTCCATAACGAGGCAAGGATTGCCGTATCTTAGCGACAGGTGGCGCACTGACAACAATTGTACCAAACACAGATAATGAACCTACTTCTAACCTCCACCGGCGCGACGGACACTGCTTCACCATCAAGCCATCTCTTTTCAGTCCTTTCTTTTGTATATATATATATATATATATATATATATATATATATATATATGGAGAGAGAGAGAGAGAGAGAGAGAGAGAGAATGAGAATCTTGTACATATATATTTATAGAGAGAATGATATCTTGTACATATATATATATATATATATATATATATATATATATATATATATATATATATATATATATATATATATATATTTACAAGATATCATCCTTTCTATTTATCCATTGTTTCTTTCTTTCGTTCTTGATCTTTCGGAATTGCTTGCATTTCTTCGTTTTTATTCTAGATTTTCTTTTCTTTACGGTTATTTTAACTCAGGTGATTTTGAATCTCCGTCACAATTTTTATCTTCTCTCTTTTTTTCTTTCTGTCTTTTCTTCTGTTTATTGCTTTTTTTTTTATTGAATATTTCGCGAATTTTCTGTTTTGCGTAGTTTCGTATCTCGTTTGAATTCAGTTTCTTCAATTATTTTCGTTTCCTTTTTTCCTTTTCTTTCTTTTCTTACTTTCAACATTACGTTTACTTACAACGGCTTTTTAGATTTTGATTTTTACCCCTTTATTTCTTTCTTAAAATTTTCATTTTTTTTATTTTTTGAAATTCTCATTCATTCTTTCTTCATTTCTTTCTTTGTTTCTTTCTTTCTTATAATTCTTATTTTCTTCTTTTTTAAAATTCTCTTTTCTTTCGTTTTTCGTCCTTTTTTTAAAATTAAACTTTCATTCTTAAAATGCTTTTTTTTGCTTTCTTTTTTCACACTTTCTTAGAATACTAATTTCCTATCATTTTTATTCATTCTTCTCAAAATTCACGTTTTTGTCGATCTTTCCTTCTTTCTTTCTTTCTTTCTTTCACTTTCTTTTTCAATTATTTCTTTATTTCTATATATCTTTTTAGTTTCGGAAAATTCATCGTGATGGATTTTTTCTTTCTTTCTTTCATTCATTCTTTTTTTATTTCTTTATTTATTTATTCATTCAATTTTTCCTTATTTATTTTCTAAAAAAATCATTTCATCCATTCACTCTTTCTTTCTTTCTTTCTTTCTTTCTCTCCGTCCTTTCTTAAAATTTTCATTTTTACTTCCGGAAACTTCATAGTGCTTAATTTCTTTCTCTTTTTCTTTTCTTTCTTTCTCCTTTCTTTATAAAAGTTTTCATTCTATTCCTTCTTTCCTTTGTTCTTTCTTCTTTCCTTTCTTTCTTTTCTCTCTTTTCTTGTTTTCTTTCTTAAATTCTCCTTTCTTTCATAAAATTTACATGTTGTCTTTCTTATTTTTTCTTGCTTAAAATTCTCATTTTTTTCTTCTTCATTTTCGTTCAAATGTCTTTCTTTGTATTTACCTGGCATCCATATAATTTACATTTCTTTTTTTATTTATTTCATTCCTTGATTTTTTTCTTTCTTCCGTTGCATTCAACAGTTCTCATTTCCTTCATTCTAGTTTTCTTCTCTTTCTTGGAATATTAATTTCTTTCTTTCTTTCTTTCTTTCTTTTTTTCTTTCTTTCTTTCTTTCTTTCTTTCTTTCTTTCTTTCTTTGTCGCTCTCATTTTATTGATTGTATTAATGCCCTTCATTTTGTGGTTCTTTCTTTCTTTCTTTCTTTCTTTCTTTCTTTTACTCTTTTTTCTTGCTTTCTTTCTTTCTTTGTCGCTCTCATTTTATTGATTGTGTTAATGTCCTTCATTTTGTGGTTCTTTCTTTCTTTCTTTTTTTATTTATTTCTTTATTTCTTTCTTTCTTTCTTTCTTTGTCGCTCTCATTTTATTGATTGTGCTAATGTCCTTCATTTTGTGGTTCTTTCTTTCTTTCTTTCTTTCTTTTATTCTTTCTTTCTTTCTTTCTTTGTCGCTCTCATTTTAATGATTGTGGTAATGTCCTTCATTTTGTGGTTCTTTCTTTCTTTTACTCTTTTTTTTTCTTTCTTTCTTTCTTTCTTTCTTTCTTTCTTTCTTTGTCGCTCTCATTTTATTGATTGTGTTAATGTCCTTCATTTTGTGGCTCTTTCTTTCTTTCTTTCTTTTACTCTTTCTTTCGTTCTTTCTTTCTTTGTCGCTCTCATTTTATTGATTGTGGTAATGTCCTTCATTTTGTGGTTCTTTCTTTCTTTCTTTCTTTCTTTTACTCACTCTTTCTTTCTTTTTTTCTTTCTTTCTTTCTTCAGCATTAAAAATTATAATTTTCTTCGTTCTTTCTTTTATATTTCAATTCACCCGCGTCTTTCATTTTGTCTTTCGTATAATACTCATTTCCTTCATTCTTTTCTTTATTAAAATTTTTTCTTTCTTTTTTTTTTAGTTTCCTGTTTACACCTCTTTTCTGCCAAAACTAATTTCTTTCTTTTCCTTTCTGCCTTATAACTCTTCTTCATTTGTTTGATTGTTTCTTTCTTAAAATTTATGTTTCTTACTCACTTTTCTTCGTATATATTGCTTTCTTTCTTTAATTTTCTTTCTTTAAATTATAGTTAACCTTAGGCATTCTTTTCTTCAAATTGTTTTCCTTCTTTTCTTTCACTGCTTCCTACGTTTTTATATCTTTCACATATTTTCAATCTTTTTTCTTTGACTTTGTCTTTCTTGATTATTTTTTTCTATTCTTTCTTTCTTTTTTCTTTTCTTTTCTCCTCCTTTAATATCTTTCTTTTCTTTTGTTTCTTTTTTTATTTCTATCATTTCTTTTGTTTTTTGGTTTATTTGTTTGTTTATTTCTTTCTTTCACCCAGCAATCATCCATTTCTCTTCTTTTCTTACGTCATTCCCTTTTCTTCTTTCAACTCGTGTTAATTTTCTTCGAAAACCACCTCATTTTTATGCCGCCATTTTTTTTTTTATGATTGCGTACACTTCTTTTGCTTTTGCTCAATTACATAGTATTTTGTAGGAGTTTCTCTAAAATGCTGCGTTTAACTTCGCCAGTTATGTTCAAAGGTCTCACATCGCAGGTTTTCGTTTTTTGTTTTTATTTTACAATATTTACATTTCTACGTGAGGAATATAAGAGCACAATACTATATTCATGTATGTGGCTCGCTCTATATAATTATGCGCATAAGTGTGTGTGTGTGTGTATGTGTGTTTGTGTGTCTGTTTAATTTGGTATTTGTCATTTTCTGAGAGTGTGTAAGATGAGAAATGTATATAGTCATATATATGAATCCGTTTGTAGTTTAAAATATATGTGCATATAGTTTGGTCTGTACCTTAAAACATATATTTACATAGATATATTGTTTATACATATTGTCAATATATATATATATATTTAGTTGGATTGATTTGAGTTTGTGACCCTGGGTTTCACGCTTTTGCGATCAAGCGTAAAACCCAGGGTCGCAAACACACACCAATCCAACTAAATATGTTAGGTCTATCATTGATATTGAGTGGTTTCCAATAAGTACTGCGCATATATAATACATAAATAATATATATACTAAATTTCACACACACACACTCATATATATATATATATATATATATATATATATATATATATATATATACATACAGGCATTTTACACACACACACACACACACACACACACACACACACACACACACACACACACACATATATATATATATATATATATATTCAGTTGTATGGATATGAGTTTGTGACCCTGGGTTTCACGCTTTTACGATCATCAGGCACTCATAAACATAAAACTGAATATATTAGGTCTATCACTGATATTGAGCACTTTCCAACGGGTACTACGCATATAAATTAATATATATGTACATTGTATATTTCAGCAGCAATATTTCTTTTATGCATGTTTCATTAAATATGGTGCATGAGGAATATCTTGTTAACACAGATACAGACACACGCACACATATATGTACACACACACACACATACGTATATATATGATTTCCGATTATTCTTTTACTCTTGCTAGGGACGTAAATTCTCTTATGTAGACTGAGCAACGTTAGGCGCCTTTTGTTCATTGCATAATGTGTGACGTCTTCTGTGTCTCAATCGATAAAAGCACGTCAGGCTATATGACGGTTCTGTATAGGATACAGGTTCGATTTCTGTCGGAGGGCGCATATTTTCTATGACAATTTCTCGGACATTCAGGCCGGTAAATGTTGTTAATACTGTTTATTATAAACATAAGCATTTACTTAAATGGTTGTATCTATAAAAAGAACGTATAAACATAAAAAAATATCAATATAAATTATCAGTATAATTTTAAAAATTGAAAAGATAATGATAACTCTACAGGTTTTATTGAAAAACTTCGGTAACAAATAATGTTTTTTTAAAAACACATCAGAAGATTTCCTCATGGAATCCATTGCTATCACATCGACGATGTTCAGTTTGTGTTTTCTGCAAGACAATTTCTGTTGCCATAAATTTCTTGTACCAGACACCCAACCCGCCATTTTCTTTCCATACTTTATAATGTAATGGCGCTGGGCCCATGTGTCCTAGTTTGGAGCGTTGAACCAGAATACACAATGCGCTTTCTTTTGCGGTGTTGTCATTTTCATAAAATGTCAGCAATTCATTATAATCCATTTTAATAGCTACCAGAAAAGACAAACGAAAGTTAATTGATAAATGAACAAACTATGTAAAAATTAAAACTTTTGTATATATATATATATATATATATATATATATATATATATATATAATATCAGTTGGTAATTAGTAGGGATAATTTTACACCCTCTCTCTCTTTCTCTCTTCCCCACCGATTTTTTTAAAACCTTGTATTGAAATTTTTTATTTTCTTTCTTCCTCTTTAATAATTTTTTTTTTCCTTTCCCGTTTTTTGTCTGGATAAATTGATTCCATTTATTAAAACAACTCCTCTCTGAGGAGATGAATATTTGAATATTTACGAAATAAAATATACCCGAATAGATTTTTAAGGATCGTCTGTACTTACATATATATATATATATATATATATATATATATATATATATATATATATATATATATATATATGCATATGTATATGTATATATATGCATATATATATATATATATATATATATATGTATATATATATATATATACACATTTATTTATTTATATATATTTATATGTGTGTGTCTGTGTGTGTGTGCGTGTGTGCAGTTTCCATAGATAGATTGATAGACAGATATAGAATGAACAAGGACATTTATATTTTTTATGTCAGAGAACGGAGAGACAGATTAATAGTGATCATTAATCCCAGAATCATATGTATTCAACGTTAATGAATTTTGATATAACATATAGTTCACCAACAGAGCCACAGTTTTTTTAGACATATATATATATATATATATATATATATATATATATATATATATATATGTATATATATATATGAAGAGAGGAAGGGAGAAAGGATAGATAGATAGATAGATAGATAGATAGATAGATATGTGGGGAGGCACGTGGTTAGCTAGCTAAGTAGCTAAATGGATAGATGCAGAATGAATGCGGATATTTAGAAATTAAGTCAGAGAACAACTAGGGAAAATGATGGCGAGAATCATAATTAGTTAACTAAAATGAATTGTTTAAAATATATAACAGCGATAATCAAAATACAACCTATCATTGCTTCATCATATTATATATATATATATATATATATATATATATATATATATATATATATATATATCACTATTTACATTATTCCGACTATTGTCCTCATCTTTGTTGCCATATTTATTACAACGTTTCGGCTGTTGTACGCCCCGGGCTTCTTCAGGTGGTTGGAATGTCGAACTGAACCCTTTATTCCGCTCGCTGGGGTAGACTGTTCTAGTTCCACGTGCCATGTCTAATGGATGTCAGTTATCTCCTGTTAATTCCCCTCTCCAAGTTCTCCACTGCCTTAACCAGGTATTGAACTCACACTCTTTCGGTTCTGTCACTGGATCTTAGTAACGCCTTTATCCACTGTCCCATGTGTACTTAAGCCAGTGTAGAACTTGGAACTAGAATAGTCTATCCCAGCGAGCGAAATAAAGGGTTCAGTTCGACATTCCCACCACCTGAAGAAGGCCGGAGCTTACAACGGCCGAAACGTTGTAATAAATATGGCGACAAAGATGAGGACAATGTTTCCAACGTTTTAGTTTTTTAAAAAGCCAATTTTTATGTAATTTTTGTATATACGCCATACACTCATGCACGCACGCACACACACTCTCTCACACACACGGATATAACCATATACGCTTACACTGATATATCTATTATTTCTCCTTAATAATTTTACACAGTAATAGAGGTTTATCACTTGCTTCCTGTTTAAGAGTGGATTTCCGGTTCCTTCTAAATTATACTTCAACTGTATACATCTAACGTCTCTGACTGTGCTCTGAAATTTTATTCATTAACTATTTTTCTATCTTTCAAAAGGTGTAGATAATTTCACCTCTCGCCCGCATCACACTTCTCCCTAGTCTTTTGAACATGATTAGAGTTTTATCCCTTGTTTCCTGTTTGAGATTTGGTTTCTTGTTCCTTCTAAATTCTACTTCTGAAATTTTATTTACTAATTATTATTTTCTCCTTGGAATTATTGAATTGACAACACTATTCAACACGATTTTTGGTGCCAAGAAAGAAAACACATTTTTTAGCTAATTTGACGGTGCTGATTCCGAAAATGGTCTTAGTTTTTCATGTTTAGTTGCCATTTTTGCTGTACTGAAATTGTTCATTTTTGAAAACAGATCAATTTTCGACCTTGGCCAATAGCAAAATTTAGTTAATAAAGGTCGTAGAAGCCCAGGCCTTGTGCCAGCCACCTGAAATAAACTATTTTTATGAGAAAAAAATTCAAATCAACTGATAAACTTTATCAGTAATACACTTTAGTATACCTGATAATTAAGGTGACATCAAAAAAAAAAAATCTTCACTACTGAAGCACATTGAGAACATTTTGCTTTCACAGTTGGAAAGAAACTCGAACTAAAGACATCCCAATTGAATGCACCTATTCTATTGTACATGATACTGCTGGAGTATCAAAAGGGACTTAAATAACATTGAACATAAACAATCAAGAAAAAGAAAATTTTTACCATAGTTATTATGTTCACAAAGGTTTTATTTCTGCTGTTAGTTTATTAACTGATGTGATGAAATTACTTGTTGGTCTTGGTATATTCAATCGTGTTATTTTTAAAGACTTAGGGTCTGATTGCTATTGAAAAAATAGTATTTCTCAATAAGCAAACCAATATTTGTTGGTTTAAATACGAATTGAGAGGTTTCGATGATTTTATTATGAGAAATATTGCCATCAGTCATTATCATATATACAGAAAAAAGGAAAAAAATGCTTTCTTTTCAAAAATGAGACATTTCTGTACAGCACAAAACGGTAGCTAACCAAGAAAGCGTAACGTCATTTTCATATTCAGCGCCTTCAAATTAGCTAAAAATGATTTTTAGTTTCTCGATAACATTTCAATGTTTCCTTTTTGTTGACCAGTGTAATAAAAAAAAAATGCTGTTGTAAAAAATAAATTTGAATTCTATATTATTTTCATATTTTTTCACATTATTTATTCGAAACTTAATTTGAGAACATTTATTTTATCCAAGTAGGGTTCGTAAAAATTGTTTCACAAAGTTGCAGCTCTCGAGTATCAAAATTGCTCTCAAAACTATTTCATGCCAAGCAAATTGATCCTTTTTTATTTTGTCGTTTGTTTTATTCAATTTTCTTAATCTCCATGATTTTCCCTCGAAAATAGCTGACATTATATGTTCATTATACAATTTTTATGCAAATTAAAATCTTTACATTATTGTCAAAGTACTTTCCATTATTACTCTATTTTGCTAAAAGCTTTTCACCCTGACATTATACATCGTTTTACTTAATTTCCGTTGTGTTACGTTCATGTTACTACCTATCCTAAGTGTATATGCTTCTGTGTAAAAAGACGAAGAGAAAGTTTCAAAAAGCCGTAAGGTAAGATCTTAAAAACACATTTGGTTCGCTCTACTCACACACTATCTCCTAAGGGGAAATGTTTTGTACGAAAAATGCTTCTCCACTAGACGAGGCAGATATTCTAGGTATGTGAATACTCCATTTTACTCTTGGCCAATCGTAAGCAGCGACAGTGAATCGAGTAGACTACACTAAAAACTGCTAATTTCTTTGACACAGCCTACTAGTAATCTCCCCTTAGGAGACAGTGAGTAGAGCGAAGCCGGTGTTCAAAAAATTAGCCGGTTTTAGTGTAGTGAAGCATTTTTCGTACAAAACAATATGCAACATAAATGCGTATTTTGGCCGTCGAGTTAAATTGCCATTTTCTTGCGTAGATCCTAGACATATTCCAGTTTTTCATTCTCTTTTCCATTTTTTTTTTTAATTTTTAAAATTTAAAAAAAAAAATTTTTTTAATTTTTAAATTTTTTAAAAATTAAAAAAAAAATTTTTCTTTTTTTTTTTTTTTTTTTAAATTTTAAAAAAATATTTTTCGGTAAATTTTAATTTGTCATGTCTTAAATTTTCCTTGAAACTTTACTTAGATTTACATCGTTTATTGCAACTCATTCCGATGTTTCTAAAGTTAGGAATGTTTCGCAAGCAAGCGGCAAATATTTAAGACATTATTTGCACATATTTATTTAATCCCTTCTCAGTTTATTTAAATAGTTTACCTTCTTGAACATAGCGGCGGTTAGAAAATCTGTATGCCTCAGTTATTTGTATGTTCAAAACAATAAACATGCTGTTAAACTAACTTTCGAGTAGCGATCGCCATCTTTTCTCTTTTTTTTTTTTTTTGAATAGTCAGGAGCGTCTTCATTTTTTTCCTGACAGGTCGTTCGCAGTAACAGACGCGACGCCGACGTCTCCAGCCACAACTCCTATCCACATAACACATTTTATTGTCCAATAAAAAGAGACTCCAACTATACAATTTTCAGTTATAGTCGCTCTATACACAAGCCACATATATACATTTCTGTCTGGTTTTTGGTTTTGCTTTTTAAGTTCTTTTGTCTCATGCATACACAAAGGATTGATTGGTTTTATTCACTGTATCTCAGCTCACATGAATTGTTTTTACTCTTTCTCGTCTAACTTACTTCCCAATTGCTACTACAATTTTACGATATTTGATATCTGTCGTGACATTTAGGTAAAATGACCATGTAGGCTGGTCTCAATTTAGTTTCGAGAGTTATTTTTAAAAGTTCTAAATATATTAATAACAATTAATAAGTACAAAGTAACCAAAAAAGTTCTGTCCGTTTTAAAAGGAAAAAAGAAAACGCTTCACAGTATGTGTAACTTATATTTAGTCTTCGAAGTAATCACCATCGGCATCCAGCACCTTCTGCCAACGTATCTCCAGCTGTTCAATGCCCTTTCGGTAGAACTCGGGGGGTTTTCGCGCAAAGAAGTCCGTGAGGGCTTTGCGCAAGTCTGCTTCATTGGTGAAGAATTTCCCATGAAGATGATTATTCAGGGAGTGGAAGAGGTGGTAATCGGATGGCGCAAGGTCAGGTGAATAAGATGGATGCCACAAAGTCTCCCACCCAAGTTGCTGTATGGTATACCTGACCACTCGCGCGACATGCGGGTTGGCGTTGTCATGTAGGAAAATCACACCTTTGCGATTCACCAGTGCTGGCTCCTTCTGGCGCAATGCCTGTTGCACACGTTTTAATTGCTGCGAGTATAGTTCTCCAGTGACCGTTTAGCCGTTGGTAGCAGTTCATAATGAACCACTTGACGACCTGTCCACCAGACACAAAGCATAATCTTGCGTGGGTGCATAGGCGATCTTGCGGTGTGAGGGACAGCATCCTGAGGAGACAACCAATGTCTGGAACGCTTGGGAGTTTCGTACAGAACCCACTTTTCATCACTGGTAAGCACTAGATTGAATAAGGATGCGGTACGGTGGCGAGAAAGCAGCGATACGCATGCTGCCACTCGTTGTCCCTTGTGGACCTCCAACAGCGTTTGCGGAACCCACTTGCTCTGTTTGTACGTCTTACCTAGGCGGTGCAGGTGAAGTCAAACTGTTTCATCGGAAACGTTGAACCGTCTTGCAAGTTCACCACACATTAGACTACTGTCCTCTTAAATGGCTGCCTTCAGGATACCGTCATTCAAGACCTGTGGTCCTCCACTGCGAGGCTCATCATGGAGAGACAAATCTCCCGACTTGAATTTTCAAAACCAACGCCTTGCAGTACGTTCATCCACAGCACTATCCCCAAACGCTTGACATATGCGGCGACTTGATGCAGCTGCTGATAAGTCCACTTTGAAGTCGTAAAGCAAACAGCTCCGAACGAGATCTCTAGACGCTTCCATCCTTCTCACAGCTATCCGGTTTATAACTGATGGCCGGAAACGGTGCGTGTGTTTTTTATAACGCCTGAGGTTCCTAATTCCGGTTGTCCGAATTTGAAAACAATTGCTACACGCATTTCGTATATATTTCAACTTCATTCAATGACTAATCAAAAAATGGATATAACTTTTTTCGTTGCCTTGTAGAACTAGAAAGACTCGTGGAAATTTCACGGCTTTCCTATTTTAATATTCTGATGAATTTTAATTATTAAGTTAATGATTGAATAAGATCGTAGCGAGTGTAGAAATCACCCTATGGCATCGTTAAATATTTGAGGTTAATTTTGACAAAATATCGTAATAACAATCATAAATATGAATGCTGGTCGATATTTTAAGAAGTAAGGGGGTACAAATGAAAAGATTTTTAAATTGACTTATTTTCTATTTCCCTTCTTTCTTTCTTTCTTTCTTTCTTTCATTCTTTCTTTTTTTCTTTCTTTCATTTTCTCACTGAACACAGCGTGTCTGATATGTATTTTGCTTATGAAAACAGAATAGTCGATTACTTATGAGGTATTAGCAGATGTTAGACACGTTATCCTTTCTTTCTTTCTTTCTTTCTTTCTTTCTTTCTTTCTTTGAATACCAATAGCGTCACTGATATGAGTTTTGGTTATGAAAACGGAATAATCCATTATTTATAAGGTATTAATGAACACATGGCACAGTGGATAAAGTCGTTGGTTAGATCCAGTGGAAGGACGCAAAGACTTATGAGTTCAATACCTGGTTAAGGAAGTGTAGAACTTGGAGAGGGGAATTAACAGGAGATAACTGATAACTGATAAAGGGTTCAGTTCAACATTCCAACTACCTGAAGAAGACAGGAGCGTACAAATGCCGAAATGTTGTGACAAATATGGCAACAAAGACAAGACCAATAGTCCGAATAATGTAAATAGTGTACATAATTGCTCATCTCAGAAATATAGACAGATACTGATGTGGTTTGTTATATTCTGTTGTCATTTTTTTCTCGCGAACTATTAATTTGTCGTTTTTTATAGATTTAATTGATTTTTTATGAATTATCAACCCTTGTGATTATTTAAAGCTCGAACATTTTGGTTTGTAAAAATAATTTCTTTTACGATAGCATATTACATTCATCTTCTATGTGTCGTGTCTTTTCAGGACGTTGGCAATCAATTTCTTCTCATATATAGTTCTTAATAATTTTTATTTTTTTGCCATCTCTCCCAAACCCTGTTCAGCTATCCATTCACATAACAAACAGACTCCTAAGGTGGCGACAGTTTGCCCTATATCCCGAATAATCCTGCGCGACACGGCGCGCATGTTGTGGGCATACTGGCATGTCCCTGCGACGGGGGCGACACGCCCAACGGCGTCGGCTGAGGTACGCCTGGACTGTGCTGAATAGTCTAGGATGCCTGACGAAACGGAGACTGGCATGTAGCATACTCCGTGCCGGCGCCGGGAGGAACTTCCTGATCGGCAAGGGACTAACTGACCTAACCTTTTTGGGTTAAAGGGAACTTTCCGATCCCCCGCCCGAGATGACGACTAGATGCACCCCACCTCCCCGAGGTGGCATTTGGGAAACGCCTTTGGGGACCAACGACACCCCATTGGTAGGCTGAGCGGGTGTACCGGCCGAAAGATAGGCGCACTTCCTAGGTCGGTGGGCGCGGGTGGTTGTGAGTTAGCCAAATGCCTCGTCATCTAATTAGTGACGCGGTAGATTGTGCGTTGCTTTACACTGACCTTCTTACTTTCAATCTGTCATGTGAGTATCAAATTTTCAACGCCATCTTTCCTCGTTATGTGCGTCAAAGATTTCAACAAATTTTTCCTGATGTTAAGTATAAGTGTTACCATAAGTTTTCTTGCCATTGGTTCTAGAACTTCTTCGTTGCTTACATGTTCGGCCCATGGTATTCTCAGCATCCTTCTGTAGAACCCCGGATCTATTGTTTCAAGTCTCTTCTACATCTGTGGGGAGACAATCCATCATTCACTGCCATATAAGAGGTCTGATAGTACATAACAGTTCAGTACGCTTTTCTTTGTTTCTAACGCTATTTTTCCGTTTCTTAATACTTTGCTTGGTTTTTGGAAGGCATCTTTCGCTCTCCCAATGCGCTTTCGGATCCCGGTGTCGCACTTTCTGTCTTGAATATCCTGACACAAGAGACTATCAAAACCCCAACAAGATCAACATATATATATATATATATATATATATATATATATATATATATATATATATATATATATTATGCCTTTACATTAATTGAGGAAGATAAGGACGAAAGATATCTTTGCGGTTTCTATAACAAGCCATATTTTTTTTTAAGTGAGCCTACTGCACAACCCATAATCTGGAGGATCAGATTTTGAATTCAGAGCTGTCCTTCTCCTAGACCAGTTGACACCCAAAGCTACAGAACCGGGTGGCCTGCTATTTAACCACAGCTGTTGGAGAAGTAAAGGATTCATACCTTTCCCACGTAAGTGAATGTAATGGATTCGACTGGAATTCGGACTCGGATCTCAGATTCCTCCATCCCAGCCGCTAACCGTGCCTCATAACAAGATCAATAATGTCATCAAATTAACATTCCAGCTGGGTTGAGCTCATTGTCACACGAGCGCAGTGGCTCAAAAATTTCACAGGATTGTATTTGTGAACACGATTTGGATAAGGAAACATGGCCTCCTGCATCGCCTGATTCGAATCCATTCGTTTTCAGTATCTGAAATGAACTGATCAGAAAAACTTGTGAGATATCCCACAATAAGCTTCAAGCCATCAAAAAAACAATCAATAAGAACTAGGTGGAAGACATTGATGAAGGATGAAGAATTCATTAAAAAGGCTTGTGGGACATTTAAGAAGAGTGTTGAGGATGTCATTGACAAAGGCAGAGCAACTCTTGATGCCTAACAGATTGGAATTGTTCTTATCAATTAGAAATGAATTTTAAGCTTCCATCTGAGCTTTAGTTAAGTCCTTAATAAGCTTCCAGTTCTTAGGTATGATTAATTAATGATGTACATTTCATTTTCGGTTATTATCTGTTTCATCACGATTCTTCTGTTAAACTTAGAGAGACATTATACATTCTTATTGCTCAAAGTAGTATTATAAAAACCTCGGAGAATCCCAGTAAGATATTTTTAATCATTTCTAAGATACAATGGTTCAGAGCTTAATCTAACAAATGGACAATTTTGTTTTTACAGCCGGTATAACATCCTCCCAGGCGGATGAGTTTAGAAAAGCTGGTTTATATTTCCTGGGACCTGGCACAAGCATATATACTAATGTTAATGTTATTCCAAGTAGAGTCCAATGTTGTTATAATAACCTCAGAGAATTCCAGTAAGATATCTTTAATCATTTCTAAGATACAACGGTTCAAAACTTAATCTTTGTACAAACATTCATACTCTGGCTTCCATCTTTAACGTTCAAGAGAACGGTGAATAAGTCTTAAAAAGAGGGAATAATAGAGAGGAAAACTGGACCAGAAAGTCACAAAAGGAAGAAAAATCATCATTTCAACTCAGAGCTAAATAGATCAATTAGAAAAGATCCAACTTAATCCATAAGATGTTTGGCACGTGAGGGAGGAGTTTCAGCGATGTCAGTGCAAATCTGTTCCTATCTATCTATCTATCTATCTATCTATCTATCTATCTATCATATAAAAGAGAAACATTATTAAGAAGCGAGAACAAAAGAAGAGTAATCAAGAGGACAATAGATAACGATTGATAATGCATTTAAATTTTTGAAGATCAAATTTTGCTGGAAATCCTGGTGCCAAAAGAGAGCAAGAAGTGCGAGAAAAAGAACTGTTAACATAAAACTTATGATTACATCTAAGCAGTACAACAGCTCAAATTACATAGAGGTAGGTAGGGGGTGGTTTAAATCTCATTTCAAATGGACAGCAGTTTACAATTCTGTCAACAATCTTTTCATCCAAAGAAAAGTAGACGTGTCAGAAAGAGATGATCTATCGCTTTATATTCACAGACAAAAATATTAATGCAAAATATTTGGAACTGTTTTGCCTCTCAGAGGTACAGATGAGAGTCTTAAAATGGATCTAGGTAAATTGCTCGAAATCAATTGCTCGACAGTAAATTGCTCGAAATCAATTGCTCGACGGTAAATTGCTCGACAGTAAATTGCTGTGAATCAATTGCTCGACAGTAAATTGCTCGCAATCATTGCTCGACGGTAAATTGCTCGACAGTAAATTACTCGAAATCAGTTGCTCGACAGTAAATTGCTCGAAATCAATTGCTCGACAGTAAATTACTCGAAATCAATTGCTCGACAGTAAATTGCTCGAAATCAATTGATCGATAGTAAATTACTCGAAATCAATTGCTCGACGGTAAATTGCTCGACTGTAAATTACTCGAAATCAATTGCTCGACAGTAAATTGCTCGAAATCAATTGCTCGACAGTAAATCACTCGAAATCAAATGCTCGACAGTAAATTGCACAAAATCAATTGCTCGACGGTAAATTGCTCGAAATCAATTGCTCGACAGTAAATTGCTCGACAGTAAATTGCTCGAAATCAATTGCTCGAAAAATAATCACGATACGGTGGCAAGGCTACTCTCTGTACGTGTCGTTCTACCTTTTCTTCCTATAGCAACATTATCTATTGTCATTATTGATGGACTAAAAAGAGAACTACGTTCCAACTCACAGATAAGACACGCAACGCCATTCCGCACAAATCAAGGGACCTACTCGCATCCCCTTCACGATGTAGGGCTAATTTTGAAAACCGACTCCCAAGATACTACTTTCCCGAGAACTACAATCTTAACTTCTTCAAGTGTAGGTTTAACTGTTATATTTCCCATATATCCTCCTGGTATCCGGTAAATTGCTCGAAATCAATTGCTTGACAATAAATTGCTAAAAATCAATTGCTTGAAAAATAATTTAATAATAAATAAATAAAAATAAATAATAATAAATAAATAATTAATAAAAAAACAAAAAAAAACACTAAAATAATTCATTTTCTTATTGGTTTTCAGATAAGACGTTTAGCCATCTTGACACCATTTTCGTAAGGATCACAGAAAACCCCTTATTCACCCAGAAAGAGCGCAGGTTAAAATCGTTTTTTGTCAAGCTCATTGTCTTCCCAAATGAGTAATGATAAGAGGAAAAAAGTTCATTCAGGCCTTCAGTAATGGTACCAACATTCATACTCTGGCATCCATCTTCAACGTTCATCAAAAGAACGCTAAATTGCTCTTAAAAATTAACAGTGGGGAGGAAAACTGGATCAGTAGGTTACAACAGGAAGAGGGATCATAATTTTAACTTAAAGCTAAAGAGATCAATTAGAAAAGATCCAACTCAATTCATAAGACGCCTACATTTTGATTATGTCATTATTTTCTCTTCGAGTTAAATATGCTATTCATTTTAGGTGTTGCAGTTACTGATAATCTTTGAATGATGCTGTTTCTGTTATTTGGTACAATTCGTGTTTGTTATTCTGTATCGCCAGTCTACAATAATCAAAGAATATGGTATTTTTCAAGGCACCCAGTCTTTCCTTGCTCAAAGCCATTTTTAACTATTAATATTATAAAGTGGTTGTTCACAGCTGGCAGTTTAGATATTTCTGAACGTGTTTGGCGCCATGCATGGTATCCATATGAAAGTCTCGATTTGACGAAGCTATTTCAGAACATGACATTTTTGTTTTGTAGCAATTTGTGGTATTGGGCGAAACTATCTCTAGCGCAGCCTATTAGATGTTAAGTTTCTTTTTCTCCGATACTAAATTTATTATAACTGATCCTTACACTGCAAAATGGTCAAAATTATTTGGAACTGTTACTGGAAAAACAAGAGATTCACTTGCACATAAATAGTTGCAGCATATTTGTGCCTAATGGCGCACCATTTTCCAGAGTAAAAAAAGTGTAGCTAGGTCAAGGTCACTATCTAGAATTACCTAACAAAGGACTTGACCGCAATTCATTAGGAAACGTGTGGACTTTACATGGAGTATGAGGTTGCAAACAGCCACAAAGCCATTGTGGACGCTATCAAGGACGTCCAGACGAAAGGGATTTCAGCAGAATATTTTCAATCGGTGCACATCGTAGTATCAAGGTGAAACACCAACATACTAATTTATATAGAAACTAATCGACAATAAACTTGTAATAAGGTTGATGAAGTGAGTACTGCTTTTTAATTTTATGCTAGTGAGAGTTAAGTGTTTGGTGACTGAAATTCTTGTCCCAAACTATGTTCTTGATGAGTGAAATATTAACAATTTTCACTCGTCGTAATCATTGTTTTATCTCCAGTGAGGCTCCCACACCCAACAGGCAGTACCTCTCCTTTAGGCTTCATTGCCCGGCGCCTGAGACGTCATCAAAAGCGAAAATACCAAGAGGGATTGGGCAATTTTTCCACGGTATTGCCGTCACTTTAAACTGACCTTATGTCACATTCGTTAGCGACGTGGAGGCACTGAAAAACTACACCGCCATAATCATTGGTTTTCAAAATTGTGAACATTTAAGAATTGTTGCTAACATCTTTTTTTTAGTTTCTAGACAATTTTTGATATATTCTTCAATATTTTACAAAAAAAACAAAAAAACACACACATTAGTATGATTATTAGCCGCTGCCCCACGCAGCAAGATGTGGCACAAGGCAGAGTTTAAAGTAGGGGAATCCGAGCCCATAAGCTCGGGCAAAAATTCCACATAAGTATCCTTAAGGCTTTTTTGTTTTTTTCCTATCATGCGGTCTTTTGGTGGATTTATTCAACTCTCAAAACGGAGATCATTCAAGTAAAACGCAAGTTTAGTTCAATTTATCTGTGGTGAAAACTATCCTTGTATGAACGGTTAGTGTTCAAGTTCAGGTATAGGTTACATTTGATGAAATGCAAACTCCTCAAAATTACCAAAACAATTGAAGTACAAGATAATTGTGATTGCGTTTGCGTAAATTCATTTGTATTCGAGAGAGATAGCTCTCATTTTATTATCTATCTATCTATCTATCTATCTATCTATCTATCTATCTATCTATCTATCTATCTATCTATCTATCTATCTCTCTCTCTCTATATATATATATTAATCTATTTTTCTTTCTTTCTATCTATCTATCTATCTCTTTCTCTCTCTCTCTCTAGATATATATATATATATATTAATCTATTTTTCTATCTATCTATCTATCTATCTATTAGGTTGGTGCAAAAATAATGACGTAATAATGTCGTTTTTTGACCTTTTTTAACGTCAAAAAACGACATTATTACGTCATTATTTTTGCACCACCCTAATATCTATCTATCTATCTATCTTAATCTATTTTTCTTTCTTTCTTTCTTTCTATCTATCTATCTATCTATCTATCTATCCATCTTTCTTTCTTTCTATCTATCTATCTATCTATCTATCTATATCAGTCTACTGCTATCTGCCTATCCACCACTAGTCATAAATGTCTATCTCATTCGATCCATATCTATCTAGCAGAAGCTATCTCTGTCTGTCTGTCTGTCTGTCTGTCTGTCTGTCTCTCTCTCTCTCTCTCTCTATATATATATATATATATATATATATATATATATATTTATCCGTGTGTGATTGTGTGTGAGTGTGTGTGTGTATTTCAGTCTGTATATATCTCCGTCTGTATATATCTATCACAAGTTGTATCTCGATCTGTCTTTATATGTGTGTGTGCGCGTGTGTGCGTATGTTTCTCTGTGTGTGCGCGCACGTGTGTGCGTATTTCAATCTGTATCTATCTCCGTCTATACATATCTGTTAACCGCTCGTTTCGTCAAATCTATATATCAGTCTTTGTCTCTCTCTGTCTGTCTGTCTGTCTCTCTCTCTCTGTATATATATATATATCTTATTCTGTATATAACTTTCTTAGTCCGTATATATTTATTATTCCCATTATGTCAATATCTATCTATCTATCTATCTATCTATCTATCTATCTATCTATCTATCTATCTATCTATCTATCTATCTATCCTGTTCTGTTTTTATCTATCGCAATCTCTATATATCTGTTAGTCACAATGTCTCTCTCTCTCTCTCTTTCTTTCTCTCTCTTTCTTTCTCTCTCTCCCCGTCTGGAGCTACCGCTTTGGAGTTAGGCTCGGACGCCTATATACACTTGCCTGCTGTGTATACTAGAGAAAAAGGCGCGAACTTACACAGAACAATCTACAAAACAAAAACGAAAACCCGAACAAGTCAAAAGCAATGAAAACAGGGAAAAGAAGTAACAACTCCATAACAGATACAACAAAAACAATACAAATGAAAACCACAAAAAAAAATAAAAAAAATACTCGCATAATAATATAAAATGCAAATGAAAGAAAAGCAAAAGAAAAATATTTTCTTACCCATGATTCTCTATTCACTGTGACGCAGATAAATTTCCTTTTCCCCGGAGGAACGTGCAGACCTTTATAATAATAAAAATTATTATTATTATTATTATTGCTTTACGCGCCACGTTTGTCCTTACTCTCATTCTCTCTGGGGTTTTCTCTCTCTCTCTCTCTCTCTCTCTCTCCGGGGAGATAACTCTTCATCTTATCCTTTTATTTATTTATCTTGTCTTTGTTTTACCCCCATTCATACATTCTTTCATGCATACATTTCTCTTTTTATGCTTTCTTTTTCCCCACCCTGCCTTTGTTCATTCATTACACTTATTCGCCGGGTGGTTGTTAGCCCGTTGGGTGTTGTACTGTTAACATCACACCCGCTTCTATTCTTCGGGACACATCAAATTCATTGTATTGGTCAATTATTGAAGAAGACGACACATGCCCCACACTTATACGCTGTGAAACTTTCTCGATTGTCGGAGGTGTAGATACGACTATGGGGAGATTCACATAGACGCAAATCCACCCACTCAGCTAGATGTACACAAACAGAAAAAGACTGACATTCATAAATGCATATATTTACATATCCTCGAAGCAAATAAGGGACAGATGTGTGTGTATATATGCGTTTGTGGTCTGCCTCAGAGCTGAATATTTTTCTGTTACCAGTAGTCAGGGTTCAAGCCCAGGTGACACCCAGAATCTTTAATGTAGATTTTCGAAGCAGGTTCTCCTTCATATCCCATCTGGCTTTGTGCCAGTGTAAGCACAGCTTATTAAATCGACCGTGGAGTTGTAATGGTTAGCGACCCGAAGGGCAGACTTTGAATTACAGTCAGGGTCGTTGCATTAACTTACGCGCATATACCGTTCGGAATGGTATGAGTCGATTTCCTCCTCCAGATATGGGTTAAATAGTAAGAATTATATTTGGAAAAATGATTGTTGCTCTCTGAAAATTGTTTATCTTCGCAAAAAAAAAGAAGGAATTATTCAATTTTTTTAGCTTTAAGTAACCCACTAAGATTTAATAAGCTGCAAAGAACAAATAATGCAATCAGTCAATATTAAATCCACATAGATATAAGATAGGAATGTATGTGGTTGAGATAGTTGTGTTTTCCGACGAGTTACAGTGGTCCATAGGATCTTGTGCTATTTCAAGCGAAGTATACTCAAATATGCATAGCAATGAACGGGGTTTATGTGGTCCACGTTTTTCTTATTACTATAGTTGCCCCCCCCCGCCCAACAAAGTTCAATAGGTACTTGAGGACGAAGAAAGTGGCGTATATTATGAGTATATGTAGGATAGATATTGGCTTTCCCAAAGCTTGAAGAGTTTAAGATTGTAGTGGTCGGCGAATCATCCTCTCGGGGGTTTACCAATACAACACTTACCATTGGGTCAGCTCTGACTTAAGCTGAGTAAGAATTATTATACTGATAATGCACTTTACCTTTACATATCAAATGGCATACTTACAAAACGCACACAATTATACACAGACACAGGCACAGACAGACACACAAAAACAGACACAATCACACATTCGAGAGAAAGGAGATTTCAAAAACAGCGGTTCCTACTGCTATTAATGTATTACTCTTCAAGTACGAATTATGCTCTCCGGGGCGCAGGCGTATTTCGTATGGAAAAAAATAAACGTTAAAATTTTCCCTTATTCTCTGCCATGCAACGATGGCCTAGGTAGGATGTCTGGCTGATGCCAAATCGGTCGGGTTTCGATCCCGGCTTGAAGCAAACAGACGTTTAGTCACAATGAAGAGCTGTGAAACAGCGAAACAGTCAGTCTGTGGATGACACTATATATATATATATATATATATACTTTGTAGAAAACAGATGTGTAGAGTGTATCGGAATAAATACAAGAATGACTATATTATGATTTCAAAAGGTAGGTAATTATGGCAGACAAGCAAGAATAATAATTCAGCAGAGAAATGAGTAGGTATTTTCACCACATAAGTTTTCAAGGCAAGCAACAAGAAGGAGGACATTTCTTTAAAAGTTTTCTGCAGTGAATGTGTAAGTATCTACATCATATGTACTTTTTGTGACAGACAATTTCTACTGAAAGCACTCAGCAGACAACAGAGAAAGCGGTAGGGATATTTATCAGAGCCTACTATGGCAGAGTGGCGAGAAGAAATCCAGATATTTAAGTTAACATTGAGTAGAAAACGCCCTAGCTTCCTTCACAATATTATGTCAGAGCAGTCAATATGAAGCAGTACAAGCAGTAGATAATCAGTAATAAAGAGCAGCCAGAAGAAAGTCAAATCTTTAAGAAGAGAACAATTGGTAGGGAAAGAAGTAGGTATTTACCAGTACAAGCTGTAGGTATCTTCATAATATAGATTATTATGTCAGAACAACCAGAAGATAGTCATATAAAATGTCAATATTTAGCAGTACAAGAATTAGGTATATTCATAATATTGATTATTATGTTAGAGCAGCCAGAAGATAGCCATAAAAAATGTCAAATAAAATTTAGCAGTACAAGCAGTAGGTATCTGCAGCTTTTTGACAGGTTTTCTCTTCTAGTTGATTTGACCAATGATCTTTGTTACACATTCGCAAAACACTCGTAATTGTTCGCCATAGTTCGAGTTTACCCATAGTGTTAAAACTGATATTTTTAAATTGATACCTGGTAAGTCTTTACGATTATTAAACAATTTTTGCATCATTACTTTTGTATTCTGCTCTTTCTCGAAGTCGGCATTTGCACTTACTGACTTCAAAAACATGTTGGAAAAGCCGTTTTTTTTTTCTTTTACACTGACAGTAGTGAAAGGTAGTTAAAATGTTTAAGAGTTGTATATGGGACAGATGAATTTCTCATACAATATCGGATGTTATAAACACTTGTGGACACACTGAACTAGAGACAAAAGAGACAAAGAGAAAAAAGTAAATCCTGATGAGATGTTTAATAATTCATATTTACATTTTGATTAGATTTGTAACGTCAAGGTGATGTATTCAGTCATCAAAATCACGCTTAGAAATTATTTTCTATTCCGTCTGCAAAAATCACAAGAAATAAAGAAATTGAAAGAAATTCGATTTGGAATCTGAAATTCCGGTTACATAATTTGCATTACGATTTAGCGAGTTATTCGTAAATTGTTGGTGATAAAAAGAAAGAAAAAAAAGAAAATTCGTTTTTGTCGCTTACGTGTTGAGTCAACAAAGCAAATCCTGTATCAGGAAGAGGAATTAGAAAAAAAAACAAAAAAAACAAAAACGAAATAAGACAAATATCGAATATTTTCGCTTTGAAAAGGTAGAATCATTCTTTTATTTCACGCCTGTTTTGTTTCATTATTGTTTTCTTCCTTCGTTTTCGACATCCTGAAATTCCCCACAAAATCTGTTTATATCAATTGAATCTGTCTGTCTATGTATCTATCTTTCTTTCTATCTATATTAGTTTCAGCATCTTCATATCTATCTGCTCATATCTAGGTCAGTTTATTCATTTCTATTCCTTCTCACTCTCTCTCTCTCTCTCTCTCTCTCTCTCTCTCTCTATATATATATATATATATATATATATATATATATATATATGCACTACTAATAAATATACACTTTTTTCTCACTGGTGCATAGTCTATTAATTTCTCTCCGTATATCTGTCTGACTTTGTGCCTGTTATATATATATATATATATATAGAGAGAGAGAGAGAGAGAGAGAAATATAGTCTTAAGGTGTGCTATATTTATGGAATAAAGTGCTCAATATCAGAGATAGAGCGTGTGTAAATATAAACATGTGGCCTGACGATTGCATATAGCATGAAACAGACTGTCGCCTCTGTTAACTTCTATGTTCACTTATATATATATATATATATATATATATATATATATATAGTTTTTTGATGTTAAAAAATACGTCAAAAAATGATATTATTTTTGCACCAACCTAATATATATATATATATATATATATATATATATATATATATATATATATATATATATATATATATATACACTATAATAATAATAATAAATACACATTTTTACTCACCGATAATTTATAAATTCTAAACGCACCCAAATGATATATCTATATATTGTCTTCCACATGTTAACTGTTTCGCTTTTTCACAGCTCATCAGTGTGGTTAGATATCCGATTGCCTCAAGTCAGAGACTGTAACCTTTAGCCATTTGCGCATGGCAGGGATGAAAATGAATTTAGACGTATTTATTTTAGATAAACACACCAGTTTCTGGAGAGCTCGATTCGCCTTAACGAAGAGTCTTGCATCAGCAGCAGTAACAGTCACTGTTTACAAATTCACTTTTTTCCCCGAGAGCTCGACCGAAATGTCGTAAAATAATAGTGATTAAAATGATACACCTTCCAACAGAATTGAAAGTGTTGATTCATATCTATATCCGTCTATTCATGTAGCAAATAACTTATATTTTAAAGATATTCCAACACATTCTAAAGTCTAATCTGATTTATAGAAATAATTCAGAACGTCAAAAACCCACTCCATGTACAAAGAATGTTGTTTATGAATTCTCATCTCCTTTGTTAGTTTGTATCTCCAACACTAACAATCTACAAACAACATTAGCCACATATGCACCACATACTCTTGTAGCTTTACTTGTCATTCATCAAAGTTTAATATGAATCGTTCACATAGATCAACATATCGCAAATAACCAAAATAATATTAGCATGAGACAAATTTTAATAGGTAACACCTAAATATTATATGGGATCCAATGGAAAGAAAGACTTAAAATTCTGAAAGCAGCTGTAATACAATGGAAGCAGACATCTTTAAACAGGGTATCTTTCTCCATGGGAGATCTTTTTATTGAAGTCTGTATAAAAAATCCCGTAAAAATATTTAAAACATGGGGAATAGAAAGTTGTTTCCCTTTTCTCGCCAAAATTTATCTTATATATTTGTTGTTGTGGATTCCGAGATGAATTCGGTCTCCAAGGAATGACAAACGCAATAATTAAATATAAGAAATAAAATGTATTTACACAATCATACAAAGAGTAATACTGTTAGTAAGTCCAGGAACGTGGTTAGTAGCAAATACAGATAGATATATACAGTCTCGAAGTAGGACTTCCTTAGAGTCTACGTGCTTGTAACTGACTTCTACAAGAGGTTACCTCACACTATCTCCGTTCGTATATACTCTCACTCTCCGTAGATCCCCTCACTATCCGACTGCGGACTACTGACTGTAACTCTGGGTATTTAACGGCAGCAGTCCAAGTACACTTGGTAGAGTCCACTTATATGAAAAAGAGGTGGATCCCATAACATTTATATGTCTACCATTCGTCCGTGCATAAATATTGCTGACACATATGGTCTAATGGTTTTGATTGCGCTTACAAATTCTTGGTAAAATCCAAAGAAGAATCTGCAATGTTATTAGTCCTGACCTGACATCTTACATTCAGTCACATTTCTACTGACGTAATTTAGTTTTATTGAAATTTTTTTTTATAAATAATTTCATGTCTATTCTTCCGAGGAACTTTGATCTATAATACCTAGATTTTATGAATTCAAGCGCAGTACTAGATTGGCGGAAAGGTCTCATCTTTTTATAGTCGAAATATTTAAATGTAACCGTAATTCTATGCTAACAGTTTCTTTTCTCACACTTTTCGCGCGAAGAAATCTCTCCTGGCTTCTTGTTTCCAAGTCAACTTTAATCTTTAAAAATTAAATGTAATGTCAATCGTTATCTTATGCCTTCTTAATTCTTGTTCTTTTACAGTTCTCTCTCGTTAATGATAATATTATACACTTTTAAACACTCAGTAACCCTTTGCATTCTAATGGCTTCATTACCTTGCTTGAGATGAAATGATTTAAAAAAATCAAAAGTAAATTCCATTTCCATACAACATCTTTATTTCCACTGATGAAGAACAAATGCCAAGGTCACTTTTCGATATAGCCACCCGCACACTTTAATCCACTATGCTACTGTCCCGAGTGATCGACTGTTTCAGCAGTTTTGTGACATGGTAATCGCAAATTGAATACTTGGACCGGGCAGTGTATACATGGACTCATGGAAAATAGGACAAGCAAAAACTTAACAATGCTAAAAGTTAGAACAAAATATCCCGAGACGTAAACAGCGAAACGAGAACAATCTACCCCGGCAGAGTACAGAAAGAGCTTCGTTCGAAATTCTACAAATATTACCCGGATCAACAATCACCTGATGAAGGCGGAAACGTTGGGATAACAAAAAAAAATTTGGGGACAATATTCCGTGTGTAAATAGTGATAAATCATCATCCCATAAAATCAAACAGAACCTAGAATCTTAATCTCTTCATGTCTAGTTTCAAATGCTATACATCCTACATATCCTCATAATCAGTACTTACTCTTGCTCCCCACACCTAAGTCTTGAACCTTGTATTAAATGAGAATTTAGTAAAAAAATATTCAATTATTATGATTTCCAAAACATATTAGAGGCAGCAATTCAATTCATAAAATCTTCTATGTAACTATTGGGATTTTGGTATGGTAAGTGGTTGTTTGTTCTGTTTGCTCGACAATATTTTGCGCTCTACGCTGTGAAAAAGTACCCACTTTTCATCGCCAGTCGCAAATTGAAACAATATTGAGATTTTTCTAACCTAAAATTTGTGAAAAAGACACGCGTCAAAGCGACTGATTTAATTACACACTGTTAAATATGATTATGTTAAGTATACTGACTGTTTTCAGATTCATATAACATTATTTTCAAATAATATGTTCATTTTTATAGTAGATTAAATTCAGCGAGAATTCTCCGCTCAGCTTGACCTCCTCCAGAAGATGGATGTAACATTATTGTTTTTGTCGCTTTTTTTTTTCATTATTAAAAATGAAATATATTCAAAAAGTAATGATTCTTCACTTTCGTTGTTATTGCTTAAAAAGGTAAACCAAAAATACACCAATTTTGAAGAAAAAATGTCCATTTAAATACATGGTGATTGTATAATACAATAAAATCGATCATTTTTAATGAAGTTCAAACTAAACGCTCCTAATGCCATCTAACAAGGAAGAACTAAACAATTTCTTTTGGCTGCATGATACTTGATAATCTCTCATTGCCTTCATTTCTGATCGAGCATTGATAATGTACACATGAGAAATGTTTTCTACTGCAAGGTGAGACAACAAGGTAATTAAAGTTTCTTTTATTTCCCACAACAGTTTTAATTTCAAGATAGGAATATAAATTTGGTTAAAAATTGAGAAACAATAAATTTTAGATGAAGAGTTTTTAAAAAATACTAAGTTCAGTTTCAAGAATAAATCGATGAAAATTATCAAAATTAATAAAAATTAAATTTAATTCGTTAATTACAAGTAAACAAACTGTTTGACGAAAGAAAAAGTAGAAGAAAAATATTAAAAGAAGAAAAAATAGAAAGTAGGTAATAGGAATAAAGATGAAGAAATTGAAGGAGAACAAAAAGATGATGAAGGAAAAAATTGAATTAAAGAACGCAGAGAATAAATAAAAACGAAATTGTAGAAGAAATTGAAGAAGAACAGAGAGTTGATGACGGAAATGAATGAAAGAACACAGTGAATGAATTAAAGAAGAAATTGAAGAAGAAATTGAAAAAGAACAAAGAGATGATGACGGAAATGAATTGAAGAAGAAATTGAAAAAGAAATGGAAGAACAAAGATTTGATGACAGAAATGAATGTAAGAACTGAGTGAATGAGTTGAAGAAGAAATTGAAGAAGAAAAAAGAGGTGATGACGGAAATGAATTAAAGAACACTCAAAAAATTGAAGAAGAAAAAAGAGGTGATGACGGAAATCAAATAAAGAACACAGTGAATGAATTGAAGAAGGAATTGAAGAAGAAATTGCAAAAGAACAAAAATTTGTTGACGGAAATTAATTAAGGAACAGAGTGAAAAAATTAAAGAAGAAATTGAAGAAGAAAAAAGAGTTGATGAGGGAAATGAATTAAAGAACACACTGAATGAATTGAAGAAGAAATTGAAGAAGAACAAAGAGTTGATTACGAAAATGAATTAAAGAACACAGTGAATAAATTGAAGAAGAAATTGAAGAAGAAAAAGGACATGATGACCGTTATGAATTAAAGAACACACTAAAAAAATTGAAGAAGAAATTGAAGAAGAAATTGAAGAAGAAAAAAGAGTTGATGACGGAAAACAATTAAAGAACACAGTGAATGAATTGAAGAAGGAATTGAAGAATAATTGAAAAAGAATAAAGATTTGATGTCGGAAGTGAATGAAAGAACACATTGAAAGAATTGAAGAAGAAATTGAAGAAGAAATTGAAAAAGAATAAAGAGTTGATGACGGAAATGAATGAAAGAACACAGTGAATAAACTGAAGAAGAAATGCAAGAAGAACAAAGATATGGTGACGGAAAAGAATTAAAGAACTGAGAGACAGAATTGAAGGAGAAATTGAAGAAAAAATTGAAGAAGAAAAAAGAGGTGATGACGGAAATGAATTAAAGGACACATTGAAAGAATTGAAGAAGAAATTGAAGAAGCATTTGAAAAAGAATAAAGAGTTGATGACGGAAATGAATTAAAGAACACAGTGAATGAATTGAAGAAGAAATTGAAGAAGAAATTGAAGAAGAAATTTAAAAAGATCAAAGAGTTGATGACGGAAATGAATGAAAGAACACAGTGAATGAATTGAAGAAGAAATTGAAGAAGAAATTGGAGAAGAACAAAGAGACGATGACGGAAATGAATTTAAGAAAACAGTGAATAAATTAAAAAAGAAATTGAAGAGAAATTGAAGAACAATGAGTTGATGACAGAAATGAATGAAAGAACACAGTGAATAAAGTGAAGAAGAAATTGAAGAAGAAATTTTAGACGAAAAAGATGAACGAAAGGAAGTTTTGAAGATAACGAATATTCTGAAGGAAGGAAAGAACTCAAAAGTTTGAAAAGGAATGCGATGTAAAAGAATATAAAATATGTTCAAAATGAAGATTGATAAGAACAATGGAGGGAGAACAAACAGAATGAGGAATTCAATGTGTAGACGCTGAAGAACGTCATGGAATAAGATGAGAAGAAGAAGAAATGGATGAAGAACCTGGTAAAGAAGAAAAGAAAAAGATTACAAACATAAAGAGCGCGAAGAAAAATAAAGACAAAAAAGAAAATTAGGAATCTGATGAATGATGAAAATTATAAACAGGCGAAGAATGAGAAGCCGAGAAAGAAAAAAATGAAAGAATGCGCGTCAAATAGAAGGGGAAAAAAGGAAAAAATTAAAAGTAAAAGAAAGAATGAAAATGAGCAGAAGTTACAGCAATAAGGTTTTATATAAGTCACTTTTGAAACGCAAATAAAAAAAGCTACCGAAAAAAAAAACTGTCCCCGATATTGTCTTTGAAAATAGCAACATTAGCATATGTAAAACTTTTTTCTTTTTATTTGAAAAACGGCAAGAAGACCTTGCCATCTATAACAAATCCTGTTCGATGTCAAGATGAAAAAGAAAAAAAACCCTAAAATAAACAAAAAGAAATAAACGTTACGAATTATCTGGATGAGACACCATCGTTGCTACGTACCTGGTTTTTAATGGAACACGTTTGATCTTAGTTCGGTGCGCATGCGTGCATTTGACAAACAAGCATGCCGAGGTGACATGGAATACTGGGTTCGCGTGTCACCTTGGTGGGGGCTGGAACCAATCAAAGGAAGCATCCATGAAAACTGAGCAGTATTTATTCGTATCGATTGTCCTTTCAAACGGATTGATTGGCGGCAATCTCAATGTGGCAGATACGTGGATATGTGGACGCGAAGAGGCTTGAAAAGAAAATGGCTGTCATTTTGTTATTTCTGCTTTTCGGGTTCGCATCTACGCTTTAAACACACCGGATTGTCTGCAAGATTTGATGGACAAGCAGGTATAAATATACAAGACAGAGGACTCAATATATACAGATTCATAAATATAGATATTAACTTACATGCACCCGTACACACACACACACACACATATATATATATACATTAAGAAATGGACAAAGTCCGACAATTTATTTATTAAAGACATTTTTATGTTTAACGTTCTTTTTATAGATACAAGTATTTAAGTAAATGCTCTGTTTATAATCAACAGTATTAAATAACATTTACCGGCCTGAATTTCCGAGAAATTTTCATAGAAAATATTTGTCCTTTGACAGGATTCGAACCTGCATCCTATACAGAACCGTCATTTAACTTGACGTGCCTAGCCGCTCGGCCAGAAAGGATCGTTCGCTTGGCAAGTAAATTTATAAGCAGTAAATTCGACCTTGAACGATCCTTATACTAATAAGGGAGACAAAACACTAAATAAATAAAGATCTGTGCACAAGCGCATGAATATACACGGACATACACACGCATATATTATGGGTGCTTTCTCGAGTACTTAAAACGCTCGCTTTCTGACCATGAAACGCATGTTCGAATCTCACTATGGTCGATTTGTCAGAAAGGTAAACTTGATGCTTCACCCAGTCTTGGAAAATGCCTGGAACCATACAAAAAATGGACCCAAAATCTTGTAAGTGAAATTAGGTACTTGGAACTGTTCGGAAGACTTCGATAGCATGGAGTGAAAAGTCATCGTGCCCGAGTTTTTGATTCGTACTGGCGTTGTTCTAACTGTTGTTCAGGCCACATTATACTGCATCTCCCAAAAACTATGACTGAGGTCCGATCAGCATAGTTCCCTTATAGACCCCATGTGAGGGATCTGCAACAGGAATTGGTTAACCGATGGAGTCAACGGGTTTGCTTGGAATATATTTTATTTTATATATATATATATATATATATATATATATATATATATATATATATATATGTGTGTGTGTGTGTGTTTCTGAGTTGAGGTATTATGTACACTATTTACATTATTCGGACTATTTTCCTTAACTTTGTTGCCACATTATCACAACGTTTCGGCCGTTGTACGCTCCGGCCTTCTTCAAGTGGTTGGAATGTCGAACTGAACCCTTTATTTCGCTCGCTGGGATAGACTGTTCTAGCTCCACGTGCCATGTCTAATGGATATCAATTATCAGTTATCTCCTTTTTAATTCCCCTCTCCAAGATCTCCACCGCTTTAACCAGGAACTGAACTCACACTCTTTGGGTCCTGTCACTGGATCTAACTAATGCCTTTATTCACTGTGCCATGTGTCCTTGAGGATATCTGTGTGTGAAAGGACCCAAAGAGTGTGAGTTAAATACCTGGTTAAGGCGGTGGAGAACTTGGAAAAATAAATACACTTCTTTCGCTCCCCCAGCTATGGGTTAATTAGTAAAAAATTTTCACTAAATCATTACAGGGTGTAATGGGTAATTTTCGCCATTTTACATTTTTACTCTCACACATACACGTTGTTCGTTTTTTGATTTTGTCGACTGCACGCTAGAGTAAGGTCAATTTGGCACCGTCATTGAGAAAAAGAGCACTGTGACGCAATTTAGTCCGCCAGAAATTTGTAAACGGCATGCTGTACTGCTTGACATTCGCGCCGGAATCTCCAATACGAACAGAGTGTTTGGATGTCAATCCGAGGAGAGTGCAGAGGATTCGGGAAGCGTTGGATGAGGTTAATAGTGATTACGAAGGTACGGCAGCTCGACAAACTCACTCTGATCGTTTTGATAGTTAAAAAAAACCTGAATTTGTTGATGAAATCCAGCCCATGATTGACAACGATCTCTCCAAGTCAATCATGACCTGGATAGCCATGGACTCAAGAGTTTCTGAGTTTCTTAGCAGGCAGGTGGTATATGAAGACATTCGGTATTTCTCATACAAGATGAGAAAGGCGAATTTTTATCCAAAGCCATGAAGGCCAAGAGGAAAACCGCGTTATGAAGCTTTTGAATAAACTCAAGAATCCCCTCCAACCGAACATACTTTGATTTTTCTCAGAGAGAAAATTTTCTATCAGGATACGGTGGTGAAGATAGAGAAGAATCAATGTCTTGCTGTTCTCAGAAAAACCAATGGCTTGCTCTGTTCGCAAAAGATGTACCGAAATTGAACATATAGCGCACAGAGTGATCACTAGTGATGACGACATTATGCCTACATTCAACTTCCCACAAAGACTCAGCCGCAAATCGGAGGCCTATATCAAGTTCCTTGAGGAGGTTGTGCTGCTCTGGGTCAAGAGGACGTGCTGATGGAAGACCCTATATCTGCAGGGGAACCCAGTCGTAGCTGTCAGACCATTTCTGTGACCGCATCACTCCTTACTTCCCAGACTGTAAACCCTCAACTATTATGTGTGCGGCGCAATTGAGCGAGAGACAAAAAAAAACTGCTTGTAACACAAAAAATGAAATGAAGGCAAGGATTATGGCAGCATTCACCAACTTAAACAAGGAGACCATCCAGAAGAGTTGAAGGAGATTCCAAAGTCGTCTAGAGGCTATGGTTGAAGCAATGGCTATTATATTGAATAAACTTACTCTTTACTATTTCTCGATATTTTTGTGTAATTTTGGTAAATATATCTGTTAAAAAAGGGTTCTTTTCATTTTTGCGTAATTTAGACGACGATTTATCCATCGCACTCTCTATATTAACTAAAAAAAATATTACAATCTAAAGATATTTTCTGGCTTTTAATAACTTACAAAGGGTTGATAAGTCATAAAAATCAATTAATAAATGAATCGTATTTGAAATAGACGCCCCATTTTTATTAAACAGTGTGTCCTACTTCTGACCTTGTATAAAACGGAGACGAGACGAAACGAGACTACGCCCTTCAACATAGCATCGCTTGGGGATCCTCTCTGTCAGGAGGCAGAGAGTTTGACCAGCACAGCTGGAGACGAATCTCCAACTGCAGGATATCAACCAACCGCCCCACGCGGTCAGATGTGGCAGAAGGCCGAATTTAATGTGTGGTTTCCGATCCCGTAGGCTCGGCCAAAAATTCCCAGTAGACCCCGTATAAAACGCGATCCGGTAGCTGTTTCCCGAGACTCTGCTCTCTGACATGGTCTCGTCTGGGGAACCTTTCTGTCCGCAGCCAAAGAGTTTGACCAGCAAAGCTGGAGACGGATCTCCAACTGCTGATCAACATACAGTATTTACTAATGTATTTATGCGAATGGGGCCATACCCATACCCGTATCCTACAGCACGAACAGATATGGATTGAAACATGCACGATTAAAAAGCGAAAAATTCTGAGTATAAAAATGTCAGTTGTCTATTTCTTTAAATTTTTTCTGGGTTTGGTATAATTCCGATCAAATTCTACAGGACTACACACCTCGCAGACGACGGATTAAATTAGTTCTCCAAATTCTTTGTCTCTTTTCCAAAAATATCTCTCTACATGTATCTTAATCCTCTCTATCTTGCGTATACTTGAAAGAGCTCAGAATGCTAAACACAGAAATTAAAAACAAATTTTAGCAAGCCAAAGGGGGGGCTCAATGAAACGCGGAAATAGAGAGGATGAGCAACACCGATAAAGCAAGTGTGCACAACAGGCTAAAATAATGAACAGGATAAATGGTGTGATCATTAACAAGCTATATGAAATCAAAGGAATAAACATTAAGAATAGAGGAGAAATACTCTCAAGGTGGATGAATACGATTGAGAACTATTTCACAACAAAACGAAGGGGTCTGGAAATATACAAATCTGAAATAAGATTGGCACTGGACAAGAAGAACAGGAACTGCTCCCAGCCTTGGACGGTTTCGTCAGCGAAAATATGAAAAAATAATGGATGAAATATATAACAGTGGTGATATGCCAGTAGATTTCAGTATACCCACCTTTGTGGCCTTACCTGAGAAACCAGGTGCAAATAAATACGATTTCACAGTTAACAGTTTAATGAGACACATAAGCAAGCTAATAATCCAAATCCTGATAGTAATGTGTGAAGTAGAATTAGACCAAAAAAAGGACAAGAACAGTGTTGATTTGTGAAGGACACTGAGATATGAAATGCGATAATTATGACAAGACCGATAAGGAAAAGAACAATGCAAATCCAGAGGAATATATACATGTTTTGACAAGGTGCAGAACAAAGATCTATTTGAAGTGTTTATCTGCTTGCAAAGGATGTTAGAATGATCCAGAAATTATACTGGGAGCAAACCGCTCGCATACAAATAGAAAACGTAACTACACAATGTAGAAATGGGCGTGAGAAAAAGATATATCTTCTTTCCAGATCATACTGTGTTGGTGACAGACACAGGAAGTAAACTACAGGATCTCTTAGACAATGTATTAAAGAAATGACGACAGAAGGTACGCTTGTAAGAAAAGAGAAAAAAAGACCAAGATACGTACTACGAACTCAACATCAAATCAGTACAGACGTATAGACATCTGGTAATTGTGTTAAAAAAGGCTGCACTAAGCGACTTCGAAATTCCAACGCCGATTGGATTGACGAAAGTTGCATTACGAAAGCTAAACAAAGAAGGACGAAAAAGGGAGAAAATCGTAGGAATGAAGGAGTGATGGATTGCTATGCGTATCACTTCTTTTCTATGGCAGTGAAGACTAGACAATCTCCCCACAGATGAAGAGAAAACAAATAAAGAGACAGTAGAAATATGAATCTACAGAAGGATGCTGAGAATTCCATAGACGGAGAGAGTAAGCCACGAGGAAGACTTAAAGAAAATGTTAACAAAAAGAACACTTTTACTCAGAATCAGAAAGAGACAGTTGAAATTAATTAGGCACTTAGCGAGGAAGGAAGGTTTGGAGAACTTGATCTTCACAGGGTATATCAAGGGCAAGATGTTGCAGTTTTTTGGGTATATAACTAGTGAGTTAGCTGAAATGACTCAACTCACTTTATAGTCCACGAACAGAAGGTTAACCAATCAGAAGACGTACAACATTCAATCTGTCGTGTATAAAGGCGGCCATTTTTGTTTACCCTACCCGAATGTCCAGTCCAACTTGTCAGGCGAAGATGAACAGAAGGAAGTACTACGCTCTGCTACTTTGCTGTGATATACACTGCTAACCTGAACTACGCTTTCCTACTGTCTCCGAAATATTCACTGCTAACCTCTGGATTCTATACTCGAAGACGACCGTCAAAATGTCTAACACAAGAAAGATAAGGGAAAGCAGTCAGCCATTTACCTGTCATGTTTGTGTAAACAGATAGTAGAACAGGAAACTTGGCAAAGGGAGATACGCTGCTAAAGGTCACAAGAAATAGAAAGCCGTGGAGGGACATGATCGCGTACGTCCTGAAGGGACGCGGTACAAAGAATAAGAAAGGAAGGTTTGGAGAACTTAACCTTCACAGGGCATAACGAGGACAACAGAGATAGAGGAAGGCAGCGAGCCATTTACTTGGCCTCTTTGTATGAACAGATGGTGGAACAAGAGGCTTAGCAAAGGGAGATACGCTGCTAAGTGTCACAAGGGATAGGAAGCCGTGAAGGGACATGATCGCTCACGTCATCGAGGGTCTCGTTGCAAAGAATAAGAATAAAAAGATTCTAAGTTTTTAACCTGGGTATTAGGAAATGTTCTGTAACATCAATTAAACTTTGATCTTCACTAGAATATAATACTGAACAGATATGTGATATGAAACCACTTGTATGAGAGTGAAAGGTGGACAATCCCCACATAGACAAAGATAAAACTAGAGGCTGTAGAAATATTGTTCTACAGAAGGATGCTGAGAATTACATAGACGGCACAAAGTCTTAAAGAAAAAAATTGCAAAAATAACATTTTTACACAGTATCAGAAAGAGACAATTCAAATTTCTCGGACGCATAACAAGGAAAGAAGGCTTGGAAAATTTGATCTTCACAGAGCATATCGGGAGCTAGAAAGATAGGTGAAATCAGTAGATCTGAAGAGCTTTTGCGAATAGATCGAGAATGTGCGGAGACACAGGAAGCTTGGCATAGGAAGAAACATCTCCAGGCGTAGGAAACTATTTAGAGCCATGATTGCCTACGGCAAATTGAAGAAGAATTATGTGACAACAGGGTCACTTTTAGATCAGCTCAGATTTTGTACTTCAAGTCAGGGCGATTACCAAAGAAGATACTTCTAAAACCTAACCAGACACGTGTCCAAAGTACAGCGACCAAACAAGGAATCCATTTTGTCTTGCCACTTCTAATCTTAAGGAACAGCGGCAATAATTTAATACCACCTGTCTTTGATTTTGTCTTCTTTTTAGTTATACGCCCTGGTGAGTTGATTGCTTCGCAGATATTTTCTGATCGTTGAGTGCAAACAGGTGAAACATCTTTTGCACATTTCAACATATGACAATGAATTTCTGGAATCAAGTTAAGCATTTGATTATGTGACACAGTTTATATGTTTGTTGGCTGCAATTAAACTCATCTGTAAATAACGACTCCACGTTATCTATACTAGTCGATTACTGGTTCGCTGATTATATTTATATAATGAGAATTGTCTAGTATTTTTATGTCTGCAAAATTATTTGTTTGTAACTATAAAATTCTCAGAGAAGTGCATTGGTACAAAGCAATATTCATGTAGCCCGCTTTGTAAGTGATTAAATTCGAACATTAGTAATGGAGGTAATCTAGCCATCTATATATATATATAGCTCTCTTAATATAGCACCCTGATCTTATCTATCTATCTATCTATCTATCTATCTATCTATCTATCTATCTATCTATCTATCTATCAGATTTAGTTCCTATCTATCTGTCTATCTATCTCTCTATCTATGCACTTACAACCACGAATCAATCAATACATATCTATCTATCTATCTATCTCTCTCTCTCTCTCTCTATATATATATATATATATATATATATATATATATATATATAGAGAGAGAGAGAGAGAGAGATAGATAGATAGATAGATAGATAGATAGATATAGATCTATACATGGATAGATACATACATATGACTTCCATTATCTAGATGTTATTCTATTTATATCTGAAAAAGACATTCATATCTATCTATCTATCTATCTATCTATCTATCTATCTATTACACGTGATCTGTACATACATATCTCTTCAATGATTTGCACATTTCGAGTCTGTACGAATAGTATTAAATATTTTTCATTTATATATATATATATATATATATATATATATATATATATAGTTACATAAAAACGTTATAAGTATGTTCTTTCGCTCTCGCTTTCTCTCTCTCCCCGCCCCCACACACATGTAAACACACACATGTAAACACACACATGTAGAAAAACGCAGTCTTGTCCTGTACGCCCATACGCATAGACGCACACATATGTGCATGCTTCTTTATTGACACAAGGTTTTTTTTTCTCGCCTCCAACTTTTCCTTCCTTCTATCACGGCCAGGCACGTTTCCGTTCTCATCAACTGCAATTTTATATCGGCCCTGACCTTTACGGCTTTTTCCTCGCGATCCCAAAATATTTTTCATTTGGCTTTTACATTTAATACACTTTCGATTTTATTTCGACATCTCCAACCAACCAGATTTGTATTTATTTATTGATTTAATCATTTATTTAAACCGGAGCGTGAGAAAGAAATTGCATTCTCCATTTTTTTAACACGCAAACATCAGTTCGTATATTGAGTCCGATTTCAATAAAAGATCGTTTGAAATGTTTCTTCACTGTATTCTTTCTGAGATTCATAAAACTGAAATTCGTTTAATTGAATCAAATCAATATCGTCAGTTAACTTGTGAACACACTCAATTATTTTAAATTTATCCTATTAGAATGTATCAACAATATATTACCGTAATTCCCCATGTATAATACGCATTTTTTCTAAAAAAAATAATAGGCAAAATTAGAAGGGCGTACAAAAAATCTTTAAAAATTGCCGTTTCATTGGTCGATTTCACTTGCGAAATGACTACTCACCAGAAACATAGGATAATTTGACAGTAACATTCGACGATTGCGACCCCATAAGGATGTCAAATACAATCATATGTACCTAACAATACTTACAAATGTAAAATAAAATAAGAATTATCCTAAAACTAAATAAGAATATTATTATTCTATGTTTAAAACCATTTTTTAAATAATAGTAGAAAACGCTGGCCATAAGGAAATTGGAGAGGTACAATTTATAGGGTTTGATTACCAATCAAGAGGTGCATATTATGCGTGAATAGAAGCATTTTCCCACACATTCAGCACAATTAAAGAGTGCGTATTATCGATGAAGGCGTATTATACATGGGGAATTAAGGTAGCTTTTAATCATAGTTTATTTTACGTTATAAATATATCTTTCGACGATTCTAGCTCTTCTGAAAGATTTTGAAATATAATGGTCGGCTTATTCTTTACTTTGCAATTTTAGTGCATCAAAATCACACTTCATGGCCGACCAGTCGGAAGCTTTCTTTTTAAAGAGTCAAAACATCATCCGTAAAACGCTGAAACCAGTTTTGTGTATTACAATCTGTTATTGGTTAAATTCTTCCACTTTCTAAATTGTATATGAAAATTAAGCAGAGAGCATCCCCCTTTTAAAACGGGTGCATTTATCTTCCGGGTGGCGGGATTCAGTTACAGATCTCCGCATCCTAAGCACTTTCATGTCAGACACCATTTTACCAGTCATCTATCTGAAAGAAGGTCAAAAAATAATGAGTACGTTCAAAATACAAACTTATAGCACCTAAATCCTCTTCTGACGTTAGGAAAGCTAATACAATAAAATAGCAACTCTCTTCTCTATCTCTCACTCACACACACACACACATAAACGCATACGCATATAAATATATCGAGTACGTCGTCGGGTAGACGAGATAAATTAAAATAAAACGGAACGTCTACTCAAATACGGGTATCCACTAAAAATAACATTTGAAGTAATAAAAATATGGTGGATTAAAAAATCCATTAATTCTTTAGAAATTGCTTTGTTCATGTTTCGCATACGAAATTAAGCAGGTATGTATTTCAGATACAAAAAAAGTGTAGGTATGTATTTCAGGTACAAAACTGGGCAGGTGTGTATTTCGGAAAAAACATCTGAACTAATCAATACACTTTAAAGGCAAAAATAGAAACCTGCTTGAGTGTGAAGCTTTGCATAGGTGAGCGGTAAAATTACGTCGGGTCTGACGGTGCCCCCGCTCCTGCAAAGCAAAGGGGACGCAGGTTCGAATCCTCCCGGAAGACATATTACCTTTATTAAGTTTTCCCGTGTACACATGCTGGTATACGCAATAAATACTGTTTAAAATAAAATTGAGTCTACTCAAATACCGGTATCCATTAAAAATAAAAATAAGGTTTGAAGTTAAATATATATGTGTATTTGGGTGTAATTCACACATAACAAGTACAGAATTTATTCATAATTTCTTTTATTATTTTCATTGCTGTTCATCCTACAGGAAAATACAGCCTTTCGAATAGCGACTTAAGGTATTGATACAGTCTCTACTCTTTTCCCCTCTATTCGCCTTATTCATACTCTCATTACTCTTTCCCCTCTATTCGCCTTATTTATAACCTCTTTACTGTTTTCCTCTCTATTCGCCTTATTCATACTCTCATTACTCTTTCCCCTCTATTCGCCTTATTTATAACCTCTTTAATGTTTTCCTCTCTATTCGCCTTATTCATACTCTCATTACTCTTTCCCCTCTATTCGCCTTATTTATAACCTCTTTACTTTTTTCCTCTCTATTCGCCTTACTCATACTCTCTCTCTACTATTTTTCCCTCTATTCGCCTTATTCATACTCTCTTTACTCTTTCCCCTCTGTTCGCCTTATTTATAGACTCTTTACTTTTTTCCTCTATATTCACCTTATTTATACTCTCTCTACTCTTTTCCCTTCTATTTGCCTTATTCATTCTCTCAATACTCTTTCCCCTCTATTCGCCTTATTTATAACCTCTTTACTTTTTTCCTCTCTATTCGCCTTATTCATACTCTCATTACTCTTTCCCCTTTATTCGCCTTATTTATAGCCTCGCTTCTTTTTTCCACTCTATTCACCTGATTCATACTCTCACTACTCTTTTCCTCTCTATTCGCCTTATTCATACTCTTTTTACTCTTTCCCCTCTATTCGCCTTATTTATAGCCTCTTTACTTTTTCCTCTATATTCACCTTATTCATACTCTCTCTACTCTTTTCCCCTCTATTCGCTTTATTCATACTCTCATTACTCTTTCCCCTCTATTCGCCTTATTTATAACCTCTTTACTTTTTTCCTCTCTATTCGCCTTATTCATACTCTCTCTACTCTTTTCCCCTATATTCGCTTTATTCATACTCTCATTACTCTTTCCCCTTTATTCGCCTTATTTATAGCCTCGCTTCTCTTTTCCACTCTATTCA
>OZ010583.1:26649337-26759337 GCA_963932145.1 Acanthosepion lycidas | reverse complement strand
TAAAACCTTTGAAAATATTTAGATGAAAAAAAAAAATATTTGTATAAATGTTACTTTCGGCAGGATGCTCAGTATGACTTCTGTAGTTACGTATATATATATATATATATATATATATATATATATATATATTATATTATATTATATTAATTATATATACAGATCAGTTATGTTTCATCTTCAAGCGAATTTAAATTCCCTTGAAGGTGAAACAGAACTAATGCTTTTAATTTAATTATATAATTAAATTTTTAGCTTCGGTTTTTGAAACATGGTAATTCCTGTGTAGCAGAGAAAGCATATTTTAAATCAGTTAATGTGTAATATATATATATATATATATATATATATATATATATATATATATATATATATAGCGAGAGAGAGAGAGAGAGAGAGGAGATAGAGAGTAATAGAGAAAAGAGAATGTGAGATAGGTTAAATATAAAGAGAGAGTAGGATAGGTATAAATGCAAATAAGCATGCTCTCATATATATATATATATATATATATATATATATGTATGTCTATGCGTGCGTAATTTTTTACAAGCGTGTGAAATCAATATGCTTTTGCATGTATGTTTGTGTGTGGGGGGTCGGTGCGAGTGAGTTGTGTGTGTATGCGTACACAAATCTCAGTAGAATATATCTGTGAAATGACAATATGAATGATATTTTCCTTTTGTCTTTATTCACACACACACACACGCACACGCACACGCACACATACACATCTAGGCATAAATCCAAATACATATTCTTTCTCTCTCTCTCATATATATATATATATATATATATATATATATATATATATCATGGAAACAGTGAATGGATAAGCATTATCGAACCCAATTGAATATTTAATTCGCAGAACAATCGTGTGATGTCGCTGCATGTGGTAGTATACTGCAATGATGTAAACGAACGACAACCTCCATCACGTAATTCTTGTTTGACAAAACAATAGGCCATAGATACATCAGATAATGGGATTTGCCATGTTTAACCTGCGAGATGCACATTTCTTTCGCTCATAGACATCCGCTCAAGCAATTGCAGACAAGCAAACCTAGACGGGGACGCAAAAGACAGTCGTCTAGCGTAGAGCTATGGTTAACATATGTCGCAAGTTCTCTTCTGTGTTCGATACACTGTTTTATAAAATATATTAAATTCTTCAGCATTTGGTCTATTATTCTGTAGAAGCTCAGCTGTGTGAAGATTACACTATGCCCTTTTTATATGCAACTAGCCGCATGGCCCGGCGTTGCCCGTGCTTGATTCAAAAATCGTACGACTCATACAGCAATCGCTATCACTTGACTTAAAAATATTTTTGCCCTTCCTTGCCTTTAAAGGAATGCCCTTTGCCATGCTGATGTTGCTACTTGCCTTACTTCTTGCCTATCTCACACTCCAATTTTTTCTAAGCTCTATACTAAACATTAAATCTGTTACGAAAAAATAACTAAACAAAATGAACACAAAACAATCAGCTTTAAAAAAAGGACTCGTAACTGGAAAAACCGAATGAAAAAAGAATGTTAACAACAAATACATTTTCACACCAAACCAGTTCTACGGAATTAGAATCAACGTTGAGTTTAAGCAAGCGAATGAGCCAATTGGAGTAAAGTGCCATGCAGATTTAAATTTTTTCCACTTGTGACGAATGCAGCTATCTATTTTTTTTGCATGCTAGTTAACATTCGTGTCAGTCAGCTGTTGGCTCTCACATTGTCCAACAGAATCTTCCTGCCTATTCCTGGCAGCCAGCTATAGGCTCTCACTCTGGCCAGTAGAAAATGGCTGCAAACTACATGAAAACTACCGTAGAAGCAAAAAATATCGATTATTTCCACTATCGATGGGAGTTGGGAAATGCAATGTCGGTCTTGGCCTTCCCGCTTACTTGGAGCATGTGCATGTAAATTTTGGTGCATATTCGTCGAAAATTGCGGCCGTGCATTCGTTACACACACACACATCCTGCCTTTTATAGATAGAGATTTCAAGATAGAGATATTTACAAATATAGATATATGTATTGTAACCTTTATCGGTGTAAGTTGGATTCACCGCGCAGATTTCTAATTACAGTCGATTCTTTTTCATTCATTTTGCGTTACTGCTCTTTTATATACACTATTTACATTGTTCCAGCCAACTTTTATCTAAAAACATTCAAATGAATTGTCAATCCCTATCATCTGTTCCTCTGATTACTCTTTTCTCCTCCCGATCATTACTAATGTTTCTTTTACTAATTCTACCACAACCAGTAACCCCTTGTGTCTTAGTGGCTTTACTAGCTTGCTGGGGGTGAAATCGGAAGGCACGGTGGAATAATGGATAGGATTGAGAAATCGGAGATCCGAGTTCGAATTCCAGTCGAAACCATTACATTCACTTACGTGCTAATACCCTTGGGAAATGTATGAATCCTCATCTTCTCCCCCCACAAGCTATGGGTAAATTGCAGAACAAACCGGGTTCTATAGCTTTGGATGGCAACTATACTGCAGAAAGAAATGGCAACCTACTGCGGGGAAAAATATCTACCTCTTCAGTCATGTATCGAAAGATACATGATCGCCTAAACGTGTATTACGCAAGTCACATAACTGACTGGGGGTGAAATCAATTGAAAAAATAGCAAGGCAGACTGGACCTTCTTCTTGTTTTTTGTCGTCAGCTACACGGTTCAGAGTTTTAGTTTTCTTACACTGAATGCTTATCATAATTTCAGCCTGTTTTAAAACCCTTAGCTGGAGGGAGAAGAGATGGATACAGGTCTTTCTTAATCCTAGAACACTAACCATCAATTAAAGTTACACCATTACTAACCATGGGTATACCATACCCGATTTTGAAAATATCAAAAAAAATATTAAATATAAATCTTTATTTGAAATATTTTACATGCAGCCACTTCAAACTTTGTACTTTGAGTTAACATTAATAGGAACTGAAAAACATATTATATTTACGATAGTTCATTGCAGCAGACGTGGATAGACATTGAACTGGGCACGCTAATTTCACTTTCTTTAATATATTACCCACAAATATCGGGAGAAGAGATCACTCATCCAGGAATGACATGGTATTTTTGTCAGTTTTTCTGATAAACTCTTAATTATTTTTTTTATGTCGTTTATTCATTTATTTTATAAAATAAAATATAAAATGTAATTCGAGTTAATTATTATTTTTAAAGAGATTTAAGATTCCTACCCACCTCCGAAGGAAGCATACCAAAAAGCAGTGACCAATGGAATAGGAACATTTCTCTAGAATCAAGGAAAATATTAATAAACTGCTATGTGATATCTGTCCTCTTGTATGGCAGTGACTGCTGGACAATTTCCACAAAGATGACGAGGAGATTTGAAGCTACAGAAATGTGGTTCTACTGAAGGATTCTGGGGATGCCATGGACCAAACATGTGAGCAACGTCGAAGTTTTGATGAAAATGGAAAAAAAAATTGGAAACTAATACTTAAAATTAGGAAGTGACAACTGAGGCTTCTGGGACACATAATGAGGAAAGAGGGCTTGGAAAATCCGACACTCACGGGACAGCAAGAGGGCAAGAGGAAAACAACGCATAACATTCTTAGTGAGTTTGACTGAATGGATGGCGGAACAGTGCTTCGGAGTAATAACAGAAAGACAAAATTTGTTAAGGGCTGCAAGGGATAAGAAGTTCTGGAGAGCCGTGATCGCCTACGTCCTTAGGGGACACGGCACATAAAAAGGAAGCACACGAATTTTACGTGATGATGAGAAATATATGAAAAATAATTTCCAGCTCCTTTAATACCCTAATTATATCATTATCAGTCTATATTTCTGAGATGAGTTATTGTAATCATTTACATTATTTACATTGTTCGGACTGTTGTCCTCATCTTTACTGCCATATTCACGGCGTTTCGGTCGTTGTACGCTCCGGCCTTCTTCAGGTGATTGGAATTTCGAACTGAATCACTTATTTCGTCCACCAGGGTAGATTGCTCTTGTTCCACATGACATGCCTCTTCCGGATGTTTCAGTTATCTTCTTTTAAGTCAACTCCCTCAAGGAAACATGAACCAGTTGATAAAAGCGTCGGTCGGATCCAAACCAAAATATTGTGAGTTCAATACCTGGCTACTATAGTGGTGAACAAACACTTGGGGAGTTGAGTTAAAGGGAGATAACTGAGACATTTGTAAGAGGCATGGCACGTGGAACTAGAACGGCTTCAGTTCAAAATCCCACCAGGTAATAAATCCGTCGGTATATAATCGAAGAGGATCCTAATAATAGCAAATATTAAGAATGATCTACAAAAACAGCTCAATGTATTTATCATAACATACCATATAAATTACAGAACAAAATCCTAAATTATCTTATATGGCGGGGGGTGGGGAATAGATTTACTTCAGCTAACGCGAAGTACGTCAGTCTTATTCAGTCTCTGCGGATGAACTGCGCTCGCATCGGAATTGGAGATTTAATTCCGATACGAGCACATCCCATGCAGAGGGGTTGAATAAGACCGACGTACTTCGCCTTGGCTGAAATAGATCTATCCCCTAATTTAATTTAGCATTTTGCTCTGTAATACACACACACACACACACACACACACACACACACACACACACACACACACACACACACACACACACACACACGGTCTGCAGGTTAGTGTATCCATTTAAGAGTAGGAGAAATAAGAGTGTATTAAAATTTACACCCGACCATAAAATTATGAGATTTGAATCAATATGCTACTAAGGGTAATATTAATATTAGCCGTTTCCTTATAAAGAAACATTTGGTATTCATTGTTCGATCAACCAGTGTTAACGTCGGTTGAAATTCATTAAATCTTCATATTAAAACAATTTTTCAGAAAAAAATATGTTTCTCGAGTTCATTGTTACAGGTTCGATTCCTGTCGGAGGACGAATACTTTCTATGAAAATTTCTCGGACATTCATGCCGATAAATGTTATTAATTAAAACAGAGTATTTACTTAAATATTTGTATCTATAAAAACGAATTTATAAACATGAAAATGTCTTAATTGTCGGACTTTATCCATTTTATAATGTGTGTGTGTATATATATATATATATATATATATATATATATATATATATATATATATATATATATATATATAGAGAGAGAGAGAGAGAGATAGACAGACAGAGAGAAAGAGATGGTGAGAAAGATGTTAAAATAGATAGATAGATGAGAGAGAAAGAGAGAGAGAGAGAGAGAGAGCGAATGATGGGCTGTTTCACAAATCACTGCATAAAGTCTGCGGATATTTGTACCAATGTACGAGCAACTGTATAACAATCATACATACATACCTATACATAAACATTATGTCTCAGATATAGTTCTACACACACACACACACAACTGTACAACTATATACTATATGTAATACATACATATATATATATATATATATATATACTTATGTAATTATGTATATATAATTATATATGTACATAAATATGTATATATATATATATATATATATATGTATATATGCATAGATGTGCATATGTTCATGTATATAAAAGTATATATATGTACGTCTATATGTGTATATGAAAGTGTGTGTGTGAACGCATGTGCAGTGTGCATACCTGTACTTTTTTAGCAGACATATAAAATGTATACATTCATATGTGCACTTATATAGATACAAATATATATATATATATATATATATATATATATATATATATATATATATATATAAATTAGTGTATATGTGTGTGGATACCCGTAGGAGTTCACTTAAATGGAAGTATCCCCCGATGTCGACCTTAATGCACCTAAGTTATTTCTTATCCGGAGCAAAAGAAGAAAAATAAAAACTCCTTGGAACACGAATCTAATGATCATGTGAGTTCTCCAAAAACACATTAGCAAAGCACTTGGCCAATCCGCAAATAGTTACCCACTCTGATTTATTACTCAAGCACCTTTGTTCTTCTAAGTAACCGACAAAGTACAAAGGTCACACAACGAGACACGCATTAATATTTCGGCATCTGGCGTAAAGATACATTTGGCAACTTTGATTTGGTTAAAGAAACTCGAGATACATCTAATTTTGGTGTTTCTGTTATGCATCTATAGATTCTTGACAAAATCCAAAGAAGAATATCGATTGTTATAGGTCCTGACCTGGCATCTCGGCTCTAGTCACTTTCCCACCGCCGTAACGCAGCATTTTCTATAAAAAAAAAAAGAAGCAAAGTGAAGGTAGCAGACTGTGACGCAATTTGAAATCCGATCACTGAATTCACTTTCCATGACGATAACTGTTACGCTAAACACACAACAATACTTACACAGCGCTACCTACACAACCACACTACCTACGCACCGCTACCTACACAACCACACTAACTATAGACTGCTACCTACACAACCACACTACCTACACACCACTACCTACACAAACACATTACCTACACCCCGCTATCTACACAACCATACTACCTAAACACCGCTACTTACACAACCACACTAACTATACACTGCTAGCTACACAACCACACTACCTACACACCGCTAAATACACAGCCATGCAAAGATTAGTAAATTTTAATCGCGCTTGCCACAGAGCAACAGTTAGCAAGATAGTCTGACGAGACATTCGTTAGTGTAATGACATAGGCTCTGTTTGTGGGTACTACTGTTTTTGTTGGAAACGTAGAATAAATCTTCTTTCTTTTAACCATTCACTCCAAGCAAGTTGATAATTCCACTGAGACGCTAGGTTACGGCAGTGGGAAAGGGACGGAAGCCGAGATGCCAGGACAGGACCAATAACCTACCAGATTCACCTTTGGATTTTATCAAGTCAAATTTTCCCACCAGAATCATTCTTACACATTTATACGTCTACCATTCATTTATGCAACGAATACTGCCGCCTCATCTTGTTTTGTGCATCTGCTATTTATCTAAAGATTCTTGATAAAATCTAAAGAAGAACCTGCAGTAATATAGATCCTGACATGACATCTCGGCTTTAGTAACGTTCCAACCGCCGAAACGTCGCTTCCCTGTGTCTTTTCCATAAATATTTTATGGTAATTGTTCTGTTGTCCTTTCCTCTATGCTACCTAGACTTTGTGAATTTAAGTGCAGTACTAGATTGGCGGATAGGTATCATTATTTTAATGTAGACATAGCTAGATATAATCGTAAGATTTGTTCTAATAGTGTCTTCTCTCGCACTTATCATCTGTTAAAATCTCTTTCAGTTTCTTGCTTTCCTGTCAACTACAATCTTCAAAAGTTTAAATGCAATGTCAATGAACATTTTCTGTCTTTTTGAATCCTGTTCTTCTTATTGTCATTTCTGAGCGAATCTTCACGTCCTAGAGGCTTTTATCCTTTTAATTGGTTGTGAAATGGTTAAATCAACAAATATTAGTTGTATATATTTCGGTCAAAATGTGGTTAAAAATTCAAAGCGAATGATATATCAAGCAGATATACAGTGTGAGGGTGGGGAAATATTCGTACACATAAAAAAAAATATTGTATTTCCAACAAATGAATAAACATACTTTTCATCTAATTAACTGTATTCAGATGCACTATAACTAAATAGGCATAGAAAGTAGAAAAAATTGATTTGATAGAAATAAATCTCATTTATTCATTTTAATGAGTGACAAAGTATTCGTAAAATATAAATTTCAGATTTTAAATCTTTTAAATTGCTTTAATGCTCTAGATTATTCAAGTGGAATATTCTAGAATGTTCCAATAATGTTATCAGTAGTTATTTTTAGCCTAAACATGCAAACAGAACATTATGTAATTGATATTCGTGCAAGAAGGTTTTCTTCATGGAAAGAAGTAGGGAAATGACAAATTCGCAAAAAGAACTGATTGTTGAGCTTTGGAAAATTGGTAAAAGTTACGGGAAAATCTCATAAAACCTGAATATTATTACGATTACTTCATTCATTGCAAGGTATAAAAACTCAATGATGTTGAAAACCAAAAAATAACAGGTGCTCTACAGAAGATTTCTTCAAGATCTTCGAGGAAATTATTGTGTCAAATTAAACAAAATCCAATGTTTGCTCGTCGAGAGTTGACGGATGATTTGTTTTCATCAGGAATCTGTGTCACTAAACAGACAATAAGCAATGAAACTCATAAGAACAATATAAGGTCAGGCTCACCTCGGAGAACTCCACTGCTAGTGACAAAACACAGAAATCCCAGGTCGAAATTCGTTTGTGAAGATAAGGATAAGGAAAAATCGTATTTGGAAAGACTATTTTGGACAGACGAAACTAAAACTGAGTTGCTTGGACGTAATTCTAGAAATCAGGTATGGATGAAAGATGGCGACGCCTTCAAACAAAAGAACACAGTTCCAATAGTGAAATCATGGTTTGGAAATGTTTTTTTCTGAAAAAGATACTGGCAATATATCAGTAATAGATTGTAGAATGAATGCCGCAGTATATCAAAATATTTTGGAAGCAAATTTATTGATTTCGGTTGAAAATTTGGAACTTCCTCCTGATTGAATCTTTTAACAAGACAATGATGCTAAGCATACTGGAAAATCTACGAAGAAATGGCTTGTAATGTAAATATCCTGAAATGGCCAAATCAGTCCCCAGATTTAAACCCAATCGAGAATCTGTGGCGTTATTTGAAAATTCAAATCTAATCGAAAGCTCCAAAAACCATCCCGGATCTGAAGACCATATTCGATGAAGAATGGAACAAAATACCAACAAAATTTTGCAACTCATTAATTGAGAAGTACAAGAAAAGGTCGGTTGCTGTAGAAGTGAATAATGTCTCTTCTATAAAATATTAAATGAAGATTATGTATTCTTTTTTGTATTGTTTTTTGATTCGCAAATGCTTGGTGAGTTGAGTTAAAGGGAAGTAACTGAGACATCTGGAAGAGGCATGGCACGGAGAACTAGAACACACTATACCTGTGGGCGAAATAAAGAGTTCGATTCGAAATACCAATCACCTGAAGAAAGTCGGAGCATACAACAGCCGAAACGTTGTGAATATGGCAATGCAGATCGCGACAACAGCCCGAATAATGTAAATAATGCAAGTAATCATAATATCTCATCTCAGAGATACAGATAGATACTGAAGAAGGCCGGTGGGTATAACGAACGAAACGTTGTGAATATGGCAATGAAGATGAGGGTAACAGTCCGAATAATGTAAATAAGGCAAGTAATCATAATACCTTATCTCACAGATACAGGCAGATACTGAAGAAGGCTGATGCGTAAAACGGCGGAAACATTGTGAATATGGCAATTAAAGTAAGGATAACAGTCCGACTAATGTAAATAATGCAAATAATTATAACACCTCATCACAGAAATACAGATAATGAAGAAGGCCGGTGCGTCAACGGCCGAAACGTTGTGAATATGGCAATGAAGATGAGGATAACAGTCCGAATAATGTAAACAATGCAAATAATCATAATACCTTATCTCACAGATACAGACAGATACTGAAGAAGGTCGTTGCGTACGACGACCGAAACGTTGTGAATATGGCAATGAAGATGAGGATAACAGCCCGAATAATGTAAATAATGCAAGTAATCATAATATCTCATCCCAGAGATACAGATAGATACTGAAGAAGGCCGGTGGGTATAACGAACGAAACGTTGTGAATATGGCATTGAAGATGAGGGTAACAGCCCGAATAATGTAAATAAAGCAAGTAATCTCAAGGACACATGGCGCAGTAGATAAAGGGATTAATTAGATCCAGTGACAAGGCCCAAAGAGTGTGAGTTCAATACCCGGTTGAGTCGGTGGATAACTTGGAGAGGAGAATTAACAGGAGATAACTGATAACTGACATCCATTAAACATGGCACGTGGAACTAGAACAGTCTACCCCAGTGAGCGAAATAAAGGGTTCAGTTCGACATTCCAACCACCCGAAAACGGCCGAAACGTTGTAATAAGTATGGCGACAAGTATGAGGACAATAGTCCGAATAATGTAAATAATATAAATAAATGCATATATTGCTTGGTATTATGACCTTAATAATAATAAAAGTCCTTCTGTGAATCTAACTTACATAGACGACATAGATGATTATTGTTCTACAGCGGGTTTTTTTTTAAATGCGGGTGGGCTTTATTTAATTTACTCGGCCACTAAATTTGCGTTCAATTTGCTAGAATAAGAAGTTAAAGTTTAACACGTAATTGTTTATTGATCCAAGGTTGGGTCCAAAAACAGTACACACGGTCGTCGACAAAAGAGATAGCCAAAACTGTGAGCTAATTCACAATCTAGCACGTACATATATTTCTGGGAAGCGATTTTAACAGAGGATGTAAAAAGTGAGATCCAAACACGCATTGAACTAGCGAAGCATTCCAAAAACTAAGGAAGGTCTTGAGAAACGGATAAATTACGTTAAAAATAAAGAATGTTGGATTGCGATGCCATATCCATCCTCTTATATGGAGTATAAGACAGTTTTCCGAAAGATGACGAAAAAGCTAGAAGCAGCAGGAATGTGCTTCTAAAGAAAGACTGAAAAGTCCATGGACAGTGCGAGTAGTCAACAAGGAAGTCTTTAAAAAATGCCAACAGATAGAAGAAAATATGTCACCGAAATCCGAAGACTAATTAGAATAGACACGATGCTTTCCAAAAATTAAACAAATTGCCAAGAAAGAGGAAAATGTTAGAAAAATGTGCTAAACTGCTATGTTATATCAATTTTCTTATACAACTGAACAATTTTCTCACAGACGAAGAGGAGACATTAAGTAGATATAGTTAGTTCTTTAGAGGGATACTGAGCAGAACATCGGCAACTAGGACAATGGAAAAAAAAACAACATATTTTGAATCAGAAAGAGACAAGTGAAATTTTTGGGACAAATATAGAGGAAAGTGGGTATTGAACATTTGACACTCACAGGTCATATCAAAGGTCATATCAAAGGCAAAAGGGTCAGAAAGTAGTAGGACACCTACGTGATGAGCTTATATAAATGTATGGTAGAACAGTCAGTAAGAAGAAAAGTAAAAAGTCAAACATTAAAGGGCCGCAAAATATAGGAAGATGTAAAGAGCCATGTTCGCCCATGTCCTGAGAAGAAACGGCACATCTCGGGACATGAGAAAAAGAGTGCCTGTGAATTAAAACATTTAACTGCCATTCTACACCAGATGCGCTTTCGCTAAAATAGAAATAATTAATATTTGCAAGCTATTGGCTTTAAAGCCAATAAGTTTCAAATTTTAATTTTAAGCAGAACTTGAACCTTGATGAATATACAGGGTGCGATCGGTAAACTGTTGTCATTTTATATTTCTAATTTGCGCATGCGCGTTGTTTGTTTTTCATTTTCTCGACTGTACAGTATAATAGGGTCAGTTGGGCAGCGTCTGTGAGAAAAAGAGCACCATAACGCAATTCACTCCGCCAGAAATTTGGAAACGGCATGCATTCGAGCCGGAAGCCTCAATACGAACATTTCTGAGTGTTTGAATGTCATACATGAGGACAGGGCAGAGGATTCGGAAAGAGTTGGATGAGTCTAATGGTGATTAGGGACACATTTGGAGTGATAGCGGCGTTATGCCTTCATTCATCCTTAAAAAGGCCTACATCATGTGCCTTGAGGAGGTAGTGCTACCTGGATCAAGCGGGTGGCTGCTGGAAGACGTTATGCCTGGCAACATGACTGTGCATCAGGAGAACCCAATCACCTTTTACATCTGGCCACCGAACTCTCCAGACTGTAACCCCCTTCATTATTATGTATAAGGAGGAGTTAAGCGAAAGACCAACAAAACCCCTTGTAGCACCAAAGATGAACAGGAGGCAAGGATTATGGCATCATTCACCAGCTTAAACAAGGAGATCGTCCAGAAGAGTTACAGAAGATTCAGAAGTCGTCTGGACGGCATGGTTGAAGCCAATGACGATTTTATTGAATAAATTTAGTATTTTAAGATATGTTTTCTGAAATTTTGGTAAATGTATCTGTTAAAATGAGATAGCATCGTTATTTTGATTTTTGCGTAATTTACACGACAATTCATCTATCGCACTCTCTTTATGTAAATAAAGACAAAATATGTCTTCTCTTTTCTTTTTTAATCGCTTACACACGGATTATTTTCTCTTCGCGTAGTTTTATGAATTATGCATCAAATAACCTTTACGCAAATACAGTTTTTATAGAACTTTTTGCTGGGTGAGGACAAATTTACAGCGTGTCACTTCGTTTATTACTGTTCATGACGTCAGTGAATGTTATGACGTCAAAGGCCAGCACGTGTATGCACATGGAATGCCATAGTTTTTTTTTTATTCAGCTTCAAAATTAGACATTCATTCAGAATTTAAAGGAAATGTTATGTCGCTAGAGCCCGTCCGTTAGAAATCTAATGAATTTCGTGTTTGCAATTTTCATAGAGAAATACATATGTAGCAAAAATTATTAACTCCTACCTTGAAAGACTGGCTATCTATCTATCTATCTATCTATTGTAGATAAAATTATAACTTGTACCCTACAAGCCTGACTGTCTATCTATCTATCTATCTAGTATTGAAAAGTATCTCGTAACCAAAGTAAATATATGTGTGCCCTCGTGTGTGCGTGTGAGTTTGTGTATGTGTTTGCACGCGCGCGTTTGTTGATACATGTTTTTGAATATCTTTATCAGTGCAAATACATATTTTAATATGTCATCTGTTTAAGCGTGCACACACACACATACATAGATACATATATATTAGGTTGATGCAAAAATAATATCGTTTTTTGACGTATTTTTTAACGTCAAAAACGATATTATTTTTGCATCAACCTAATATATATATATATATATATATATATATATATATATATATATATATATATATATATATATATATATGTGTGTAAACAAGTCGGCAAGAACTAAAAAGTTTTCTAATTGTCATTTTTAAAGCAATTTGTCTTTATTTTCAGAATTATTTCTACGTAATTTAACTATATTGTCGAAAAAAAATGGAAAAAAAACGAACTCTTAGTAAAAAGGAAGTTACAAATACCAATACATATTACATATTACACACACACACAGACACAAACACACACACACACACACACAAAGACAGACACACACACACACACATATATATATATAATTATTGGTAACAGAAAAAATATTTAAACTATATGAATTTGTACTCTGAGATTCATGGATATTGTTAATTTCATATCTCGGCAGATTTCCTGGTGATCATATATATATATATATATATATATATATATATATATATATATATATATATATATATATATCAGATTTTTGGAAATGAGCGTGCTGAATAATCTTCAGAAAACGCTTTTGTATACATATATACACACACCCACCCACACCCAAAACGCATATATATGTGTGTGGCTGTGTGCGTGCGCGTGTGTGTGCATGTGTGTGTGTCAAATTTCAGATAGAATATATCTGTAAAAAGACTATAAAAGACCCCCCAGAAAGACTAAAATGACTATAAAACACCTAAAAAGTTATTGGTCTTTCAATTTTTTTAAATTTAAGAAAGCTCATACATATTCATCAGTTTAGCCAAAAATTTCAATTCAGTCTGTACATATATAAAGGGTAGGTGTGTGTATGTGTTTGTGTGTCCTGTTAAAACTAACAACTACAATATTTTTCGACGAAGTAAATATATATCCTGACTCATTATCACCCACGCTAGTTTTTTTTGTCAAAAAATTATCATCGTATGATTTATATTTACGAAGATATTTTAAAATTAAAATGCATTACAGTGCATTCGAAATTCTCAGAATTAAAAGGTAAAAACGAACGGTAATAATTTTTATTCCTGATTATTATTACCATTTGTTTTTACTTTTTAATTCTGCTGATTCTTTCGAAACACCATACATGTATATATTTTTAAAATTTCTATTCCCTTGAATTTATTTTCACTTCTATAGTAAATAAAAACGTAACTTTAAAAAATAAGAGAAAGTTTTAAAGTAGGAAGATATTACATATTAGACAAAAAGTTTAATACTTATTTATTCAAATATTCGAGTGTGTGTGTCCGGCTAAAACTAAAAACTACAATAATTAACGTGTGTGTGTGTGTGTGTGTGTATTATTGACTAATTAATATTTTTGGCCGTCTTATGGAAAATAATTTTTATTCAATCTTTAAAAAATAAACTTCATTGTGTTTTTGGTTTAAGACGAAGGACTAATCTCATAGTTAGGAAACTTGGTTTAATTCTTTCTTTCTTTCTTTCTTTCCTCCTTCATTATGACCAGTTGCTTCACGTATGCTTGCGGGCGAATGGTGACGGTAAATGTGCAGACAAACCTCTCATCTACGGACTTCGGATGCAGCGGACAAAATTTGCAGGCAAAATAGAAATAAAAATCTGCAGTTGAAAAAAAAAACAAACTAAAAAAACAAAACAAAATAAACTTCCAAATCGTCGGCGATGTGTTTCAAAATTTGCACTTACTTTCGGCTTAGTAGAACGAGTTGTATTAGTTCTTAGAGTGACCGCTTGGCGTCAGTGGCGGGCGTTTCAATTGTTAAAAAAAAGAAAAAAAAGACGGAAAGTACGATACATTAGCACGTACGTTAGAAAGTAGATGTGATAAATCTATTATTTTTGTTATTTTGATTAATATATTGTTCTGTCCTCATCATGTCCTCGATGCAGAAGTAAAGTGTAAAAAGGAAGCGTACAAACCCATGTATCGGTGACAAATTAGTGCTTTTTCGTTCTACGGACAATCGACTCTAATGAAACCCCCATTAGTCTGTTGATGACAGGTTTGTCGTATTTTTAAATTTTCTATTCTTCTGAATTTATTTCCATATCTATAGTAAATGAGAGCGTAACTTACAAAAAAAAAAAAAAAAAAAAAATAATATTAAAGACACAAACTAAATTTCTAAATTTAAAAGAAGAATAATATTAAAAACAATTATTTGAAAAAAGTTTAATGTTATTTATTCAAATATTCGAGAGTGTGTGTGTCCGGCTAAAACATCTAAATAAAGTAAATAAACGTAAATTAAGATATATTTAAACATATTTAATTTAATCATTTTTAAAGTAAAAACTATAGGCGAACCTTATTCGAGAAATAATCACTTTGGAGGGAATTATTATTAATAAAAACAGTAAATAAACTTAATGTAAGATATAATTAAAATTGTTCATTTTTTTCACATCTATAGTAAATAAAAGGGTAAATAAAAAAAATAAATATTAAAACAACAAAGTAAATTTAAAAGTAGAAGAATAAATACAAATATTTGAAAAAAGTTTAATATTTATTTATTCAGATATTCGAGTGGGTGCGTTCGGTCAATCCTAAAAAAACTGTAACAATTAACGACAAAATAAATCTGGAACCAAACAAAATCAAGAAAAATTCGGTAATGAATTGTTGTTTTTTTTTTTTTTTTTTTTAATGTGTTAAGACAAATAGAGACGGGCAGGCAAATGGACCGGACCAGCCACTGAAAAAAAAAAATTCATCCCTAAATTTCAAGCTTTGGACACTTAAAAATGCCACAGACAGTCAAAAGAATTACTGCTATCAAGAAATACTTACATACCTACATACACATTAACAAAAACTTTTCTTTCTCTCTCTCTCTCTCTCCTCATATATACATAAACATTGAAGTCAAAATTCAGAGGTGACAGGCTGTTTCATGCTAGACGGCCTGACGATTGCGTCTAGCATGAAACACCCTGTCGAATCTGAGAGTTGACTTCAATGTTCACTTTTGTATTTACATACACTCTATCTCTGATATTGAGCACTTTATCCCATAAATATAGCACACCTTAAAACTATATTCTTAATTACAAAATTAAATTCTAAGGTTTTAGCTTCCATTTTTGAAACCTGGTTAGAACTGTGTAGCGAAAACGCCATATTTTAAATTAGTTAATTTATAATACTAATACTCTGTAAATTTACATTGAACACCATTTTGTAAAAATAAAAATATCTATAAGAACACTGGATTATATATTTTACTGTTCTTTCTATCTATCTATCTATCTATCTATCTATATATATATATATATATATATATATATATATATATATATATATATATATATATATCAGTATATATATATTTCAGAGTTAAAATATTTAATCTTTGAAAATGGCTAAATGTATAGCCGAAAGCACTCGGATAAAAAGAACATTCGGACAGTTTTTATATAATTTATCATCCGAAAAGAAAAAAAATATATTAGATCGCATGAGAAATTGTATAAAAAACTAAATAAAAGCACCTTGTCAGTCGTATTCAATGAAATGTGCATGAAAGAAGGATTTCTGCCCAAATACACAAACACACACACACACACACACACACACACACACATATATATATATATATATATATATATATATATATATATATATATATATATATATATATTTCTTTTTTTTTTTTTGAACAATAAAAAATATTAAAAAATTAAAATCTTCAGACACACTGGGTTGTAGATTAATATTCTTTTGTTTTTTTACTATTATTATTTCATTTAGATTCCGCGACTAGTTTCGGCCAAAATGGTCATCATCAGGAGAAGAAATATTTGTGCTTGCTGGTAGCAGTGAACTACAGAAATTAATGTCTTGATGGAGAAAATGAACTTTTGTCTGTAGTTTTCATTTGTTTTTTTTTATTTTTTTTTATCTTTTTAACATGAATCATTTAACATTCCTTGTGTTGGTCAAAAAGTCTCTTTTGAGTTGTTATATATATATATATATATATATATATATATATATATATATATATATATATATATATATATGCTAAGGACTTAAAGACTTCAACACGAGAACTTTTTAATATGAAATTATGAACTCTTTGAATATTATTGTATATTTTATTTTGATAGATATAAATTTTTTGCAGTACATGCAATATATTTGTTTTAGTTATCTTTTTATGCATTTTTAAAAGCCTTAAATTATTGTACCTTTGGATTAAAGACGTTATCCGGAGATAATCACCTGTAAATAAGTGACCTCCTATTTTGGTGACTTCCACACTAACAGAACTCCGCACCAGGACCTCGACCCCCACACAGACTCAGTATCACCTAAAGAGCAGCTCTCTGTGTGTGTGTATTATTGAATTATTAACATTTTTCGATCATTTTATGGAAAATATTTTTTTCCTTCAATCTTTAAAAAATAAACTTCAATGTTTTTGGTTTGTAACTAACATAAAAGAAACACATAATTTTAAATTACGTTTTATTAAAGCGATCCTTATTTTTCGAAAATTAATTTAAATAATATATTGTTAAATTTCTAAAACAAATATTCACCACGACTAATGTTGGCCGTAATCATGTTTGTCTTTGCTAAGTTTTAACAAAGTAATTTTTTTTTCTTCCCAAATACAAATATAAGTTGAAATTTAAACATAATCGACTTTCAAATCTAAATTTTCACTGTATCTTGCTTCTATTCTCTTTCAAAATAGAAATTAAATTCATTTACGGAGAAATGTTTGCTTCTTTAATGTAATGTTTAAAACTAAAACCAAAATAATTAGTAAACAATTATTTTTCCAAGGAGTAAGGCTCGCTATAGTGAAAAAATAATTAAATTAAATGTTTAAGTTTATTAAATTCTTTTATTAATAATTTGAAAAAAGGTTAATGAACATTTATTACAGTTTGATTTGTTTGAAAACAACATTAACAGAATATTTATGCTACTATATAAATCGAAAAATAAAGTGTCTTTTTGAATAAAAAATGGGGTTGCTCTAACCACTAAGCAACCCGACCCCACTCCTGCCCGAGCGTGGTATTAGTCGTGTGGAATTTTCCTAAATTTAGTTATTTTGTAATAAACCAAAAAAACAATGAAGTTTATTTTTTAAAGATTAAATAACAAAATTATTTTTCATAAGATGCCTGAAAAAAAAACCCCCAAAAAAAACAAACAAAAAAACCCCAGTAAATTGTCAATAATAATTTATATTCAGAAATCTTCCGAGCAACGCCGGGTATCCCCACTCGTGTCTAATAAACGGAACTGAGTAAATGATTTTCTTGAATTATTTTATTTTGGGCTTAATTTCTTTATAACATATTTTAAATAACATCATGAAGGGTTATGAATTTAACTGCTTTCCTTTAATTATGTAACATTTTAATTCTTTCAGTAATGGAGATATTTGAAAAAAAATCTGTGTAGCAGATTTATATTTTGTTAAGATTCGATAGTAGCACTTTCGAGAATTTTTTTTCGGAGTATGCTACTTTCTATTTTAATAAGTGTGGCATTTTTAGATTAAAGTTGTGCCTGAATTTATTTGTGTGTATGAGTTGTTTCCCCGAAATACTGTGAGGAGTAATCTGGCATATATATATATATATATATATATATATATATATATATATGTAATTTATATTTAATTATATATATATATATATATATATATATATATATATATATATATATATATATATATATATATGTTAGGTTGGTGCAAAAAAATGACGTAATAATGTTATTTTTTGACGTATTTTTTAACGTCAAAAAACGAGATTATTACGTCATTATTTTTGCACCAACCTAATACATACATATATATATATATATATATATATATATATTTAATTTATGTTTATATATATATATAATTATATTTAATTATATATATAATTTATATTTAATTATATATATATATAATTTATATTTTTATATATATATATTTAAGAATATATATATATATATATATATATATATATATATATATATATATATAGAGAGAGAGAGAGAGAGAGAGAGAGAGAGTTTCTCAGAGTTCACCTGCAGAAAAAGACAATATGAAAACTGTATTATTAACCAAGATTTGCTGAAAATGAAAAAAAAAATAATAAAATAATAATAATTTCAATAAAAATTTCATTCATTTGTGAATAAGTCCTAAAAGTTCTATCAGACAACTACCTATTTTTTGTAAGACTTTCCGAATCAATGTGTTTTTAATCGTAAAAAAACACTGTTACAAATTTGCAACGTATAAAGATATGAACCCCAGGTTTAGAAAAAGAAAAGGTGGGTTCGCTCAGATAAGAACAAACGAACATTATTTCAATATTGTCACTGGATCTAGCTAACGCCTTTATCCACTGTGCCATGTGTCCTTGACCCAGGGAAATTAACAGGAGATAACTGATAACTGACATCCATTAAACATGGCACGTGGAACTAGAACAGTCTACCCCAGTGAGCGAAAGAAAGGGTTCAGTGCGACATTCCAACCATCTGAAGAAGGCCTCAGCGTACAACGGCCGAAACGTTGTAATAAATATGACGACAAAGATGAGGACAGTAGTCGGAATAATGTAATTAATGTACATAATACTTCATCTCAGAAATATAGACAGAAACAAACGAACAGGTACCGACGAACAACAAACGCAAGGTTAACGTTTGTAAATAAATTTTATTTAACAAAATAAAAAATATAAAATATGGGAAAAGTATGGAGTGACATATGTACAATTAATAAAAGAAAACGTAACTTATATTGGATCTCAGTTGAAACGTTTATATTTCAGCAATTTGGTGTTCGAAAGTTCGTAATGGCAGACAGACAAAGTTGCTGTAGAATGTTCACAAAAATTGGTTTATTCTTTCTTCCACAATGTGAAATATAAGATTCCGGAAAAATGCTTGTGTTCCTTTTTCCCTTGGAATGCGTCCGAGAGGAAAATAAAATGTTTTCTTTGTATTTATTCAGGCACAATATTCCCTTATACTTTGCCCATTAAACAGTCAAATAGACCCAAGATTTCCGGGACGAAGTTTCCTCATTCCTTCCACAACAAGTAATGGAATAGGTTTGTGTTTGTATTTCTCATCCCATACGATCGCATGAGGAGGGCCTATTTTTCTCACGAACTGTTGTCGTCGAAGCTCATCAGGAAACTAAAATTACAATACCAAAATACCACTTCGTGATGTATGTCACGTGAGCGTAGGTGACCAATTCTTACTCACTTTCTTAGGAGGTCATGCAGTTTGTTGTCAAGCGAACCCAAATTTCTTTCCGGGCCTTTCTTCAACAAAACAAGACTCAGTCCAGATAGGGAGTAAAAAAGAAATGTGGATTAGGAAGAAACACAAAAACAACGCGTCTCTTTTTAAGTTGATTTTGCGCCTGACTTTAGCAGTTACCATTGAGGGTCATTTCACAAAATGCCTAAAATTCCCATATTAATTTATGATCCCACGTTGATGTCAGAAAAAACAAGATTTTTAACCCAAACGTTCTAAAAATTATTAAACATTTTACATGAAAAAAACATTCTTTGCTCTAACTAACGACACAAAGGTTTTGACGATAAAACACTGTTTTTATTAAGTTTGGGGCATTTTTTTTATCAGGGTATTCTAATTTCGAGCGAATCTTTAGAGGTAGCTACAATTAAGTCTGTCATGAACCTTTTAAGTATAGCACGAATACTTAGTTAAGTGTCAACCGTGACACACGTTTGGGCTATCATGTTCCTTTCGATTCATCAGAGACTAGGCAGAAAATTTTCCGGTAGTAGGTTGCCGTTTCTTTCTACGGTAGAGTGGTTGCCAACCAAGACAATAGGACCCAATCTATTCTCCTATTCAACCAATAGCTGGGGGGAGAAGAGTCGCCAAGTTGGTTTGAATTTAGAGTTCTTTCTACACTAGTTTCCAACCAAGGTTAAAGGACCCAATCTATTGTATTTCTCATCCCTTACGATCGCATGAGTAGGGTCTATTTTTCTCACGAACTGTTGTCGTCGGAGGTCATCGGGAAGCTAAAATTACAATACCAAAATCCCACTTCGTGATGTATGTCACGTGATCGTGAAAGGTGTGAATTTCTCCCAGAAATGCGAGGAATTCGTAACTTTTCCAAGGGTATTAGCACGTAAGTGAATGAAATGCACTCGACTGGAATTCAAACTCGGATCTCCGATTCCTCAATCCAAACCACTTACCATAAATATACAACGAAAAATTAAGATCAAATTTCGGTTGATTCGACTTATTACGCTGCGTTATTATAAAATATACTGTATTACGTATTTATCTATATGTGTAAATAATATATCTCCGTACATATTTACCTATCCAATCTATCTATCAGGCACGGTAAGAGAAACATTTGGTTTAAAATTTTGAATGTTTTAAAATGTATCTTTTAGAACTTTAAATAAATTAAAACTTACACTTTTTCTCAGGTGGTCGGTCATTAAACTGGTTTTCCCGCTTTTCTTAATAGGGTTGCATGGAGTATGGTTACTGTTGAGGGGGTTCTCCCATTTTAACACAAATGGACTCACCCAGTATATACATATACTACGGCTACGTGAAGACAGAGTCGAGTCGAGTTCGAGTCCAGAGTGACAGAGTAAAAGGTTGTAGGTAACCGGAAGTGTGAGAGTGAGGGTGAGGTAACAGTGTTGTAGGAGTCACAGTGAGCGAGCACGTAGACTCAGTAAGAAGTCATACAGCGATACTTCAACACCAAAGACTGTATAGATATTTTCCTACTAACCTGTATTCCTGGAAGTACTTTCTTTACCAGTTTGTATTATTACGTGAATACATTATTTTCATATATTCATTATTGTTATTTATTGGTACCGGATTTCATCTCGGAATCCACAACAGTTACCGACCCTGTAGGAGGAATAATAAGACCTATCAAAGAGTCAGCTAATAGAGATAGAGTCTCAATAAAATCACGGTGAAGAATGTAACGGGAAGCAAATTCCACTTTCAACTGTAAGAATTTTCATGGCAATGCATAGATTAAATGCCTTTACTAAATGTCTCCACACATAAATGTATGATACACAGCGACATTCAAGGGTACCTCGAGGTGGTGTAATGGTTAGCAAGCTTGTTTCGCTAGAACGATTACGACTGAGTAGATAGTTCGATCCTCACTGGGTGCTCCATACTTTCGGCCTTGTGCCACATCTGAGCTACGCTTGGAAAATCACTGGATTGTTCATAACCATTTTCGATTCTCACTCGTTGAAATGCACTGAAACCAAATTGCATTTTTGTAGTGAGTAAAATGGTTTTGTCTATATGATAAAATTATATTATAATATATATATATATATATATATATATATATATATATATATATATGCTGAGTTGGTAGCATAACGGTTATTAGCACAAAAAGTGGAATAGTTAAAATTGGTGACTAGAAGGTTGCGTTCATTTTCGCACTAATACTTTTGAGAAAAGCATGAATCCATTTCTCCCATATCTACCAGGTATAGTTAAATAGCAGGGTAAACTTCCTTAGCTGAGAGCCAGATCAGCAGTACTGCCCATGAAAATCCAAACAGAAATAGCCATTCAGAAATAGTAAGAAAGGAAGCTGTGGAGAGTCATGATTTCATATGCCCTAAAGCAAAAACATATAAACACCTACTGAGACGCTCAATGAATTTGGTTTCTATCGAATATGCTATGTATTTGCGTATATCTATCTATCTATCTATTTATAAAAGGCAGGATGTGTGTATGTGTGTGTGTGTGTGTAACGAATGCACGACCACAATTTTCGCCGGATTTGCACCAAAATTTACATGCACATGCTCCAAGTTAGTGGAAAGGCCAAGACCGACATTGCATTTCCCAACTCCTATCGATAGTGGAAATAATCGATTTTTTTCCTGCTTCTCTGGCAGTTTTCATGTAGTTTGCGGCCATTTTCTATTGGCCAGAGTGAGAGCCTATAACTGGCTGCCACGAATAGGCAGGAAGATTCTATTGGCCAGCCTGAGAGCCAAAAGCTGACTGACACGAATGTCAACTAGCATGCTAGCATGCAAAAAAAAAATAAATAAATAAAATTGATAACTGCATTCGTCACAAGTGGGAAAAATTTAAATCTGCCTGGCACTTTACTCCAATTGGCTCATTCGCTTGCTTAAACTGATTCCGCAGAACTGGGTTGGGTGTGAAAAGGCATTTGTTGTTAACATTCTTTTTTCATTCGGTTTTTCCAGTTACGAGTCCTTTTTTAAAGCTGATCGTTTTGTGTTCATTTTGTTTAGTTCTTTTTTCGTAACAGATTTAATGTTTAGTATAGAGCTTAGAAAAAAATCGCAATGTGAGATAGGCAAGAAGTAAGGCATGTAGCAACATCAGCACGGCAAATGGGAACTCCTTTAAAGGCATGGAAGGGCAAAAATATTTTAAGTCAAGTGATAGCGATTGCTGTATGAATCGTACGATTTTTGAATCAAGCACGGGCAACTCCGGGTCATGCTGCTAGTCTCTCTCTCTCTCTCTCTCTCTCTCTATATATATATATATATATATATATATATATATATATATATATATGCATATATATATGTATGTGTGTATGTGTGTGTGTTTGTGTGTGTGTGTGTGTGTATGTGTGTGTGTCTTGATATGAGCACACAATTGCACATATATGTATAGTTATGATTTCATAAGATACATCTACTTATACCAGGAAATAACTTGCAGTATATACATCAACATGCATATGCATACATTCACACCTAGAGTCACATGTACAAATATGAATTAACATACTCGCACGTACGCACGCACTCGCACACACGCACACATACTCTCGCTTTCTCTCTCTCTCTCTCTCTCTCATATACACGCATAGAGAAACAAAGGTGGATTCAAATAAAAGCTTAAATACCTATATTTATCAATGTTTATACATTTATATTAAACTTTTCGTTACGAACGAGGCGATAACGCTGCGACAAATTTAATTGAAGAATCAAATTAATTTTAAACAAAGATTAAAGCCGAAGATAATGTTTTGTGAATGTACACCGTGTGACGAATCAAATACGATAAGAATCTGATGCTACAGGGGTTTGTGTACACAGCATTGCACTTACACCCCCATATATATATATATATATATATATATATATATATATATATATATTCTATCATATATTGTTAAATATAACAGACAACGAATGTCTATTATGTTTGGTCGTGATCTAAATTTGTTTAAATGTCCATATAACCACTTTGAAAAGCATGCCATTTTGAAGAATTTGAAGATGGTTGATAGGAGCTGAGAACTTACATAACAGCATAATAAAAAATATCTAAATGTTGGACAGTTTTGTCTTTATTTTCTCCCGAATTTAAAGCCACAATACGAAGCTTAGAACGGCTCATGATCAAACATAATGTATTTAACAGTACACATATGAATAATGATCTGCTGCCCCAATACAATACAATACTATATATATATATATATATATATATATATATATATATATTGTCATAGACAAGACAAGTTGTTTCGCGGTATCACATCTCATCAGTGGCTAGACGTCCGGTTGCCTCTAGCTAGGATCGAAACCCGACTGAAATAGAGTCACTTGGGTATTCCACTACTAAGCAGTTGGCGCAAGGATGAAGGTGAATTTAAGTGTATTTATTTTTAAATAAACACACAGTGAATGAGAGAACTCGATTCGGTTTACCGAAGAGTCTTGCATTATTAGCTGTAATAATGACTGTTTACAAACCCACACTTCCTTCCCAGTATATATATATATATATATATATATATATATATATATATATATATTATACCGGGTGTAAAAGAAAAATTGTCCAATTGTTAGATTAAGCGTTTAACAGTTGTATCTTAGAAAAAGATTTCTTACTGTGATTCTCTAAGTTTTTTCTAATACTATTGTACTCTAAACTGAACAATAAGAATATTAAAGCTTCATCAGAGAAAGAGATATGATAGGATAAAGAACGAATTGGAGACGTTAATCAATCTAACATGTTTCACTTTTATTAAAGCTTCATCAGAGAATGAGATGTGATAGGATAGGATAAAGAACAAATAGGAAACGTTTATCAATCTAACATGTTTCACTCTTATTAAAGCTTCATCCGTGAATGAGATATGATAGGATAGGTTAAAGAACAAATAGGAAACGTTTATCAATCTAACATCTTTCACTTTTATTAAAGCTTCATCAGAGAATGAGATATGATAGGATAGGTTAAAGAACAAATAGGAAACGTTTATCAATCTAACATGTTTCACTTTTATTAAAGCTTCATCAGTGAATGAGATATGATAGGAGAGCATAAAAACAAATAGGAAACGTTTATCAATCTAACATGTTTCACTCTTATTAAAGCTTCATCAGTGAATGAGATATGATAGGAGAGCATAAAAACAAATAGGAAACGTTTATCAATCTAACATGTTTCACTCTTATTAAAGCTTCATCCGTGAATGAGATATGATAGGAGAGCATAAAAACAAATAGGAAACGTTTATCAATCTAACATGTTTCACTCTTATTAAAGCTTCATCCGTGAATGAGATATGATAGGAGAGCATAACAAACAAATAGGAAACGTTTATCAATCTAACATGTTTCACTTTTATTAAAGCTTCATCAGAGAATGAGATATGATAGGATAGGATAAAGAACAAATAGGAAACGTTAATCAATCTAACATCTTTCACTTTTAGTAAAGCTTCATCAGAGAATGAGATATGATAGGATAGGTTAAAGAACAAATAGGAAACGTTTATCAATCTAACATCTTTCACTTTTATTAAAGCTTCATCAGAGAATGAGATATGATAGGATATTTTTACTGTTATTAAATCTTCATTAAATAATGAAATATAGAGAAAAAATTTGGTCTTTTTATTTTTGTTAATCAGGTTTCACAAGCTTTTGACTTTTTAAGTAGCATTATTATAATTTTTGACGTTATATCTTTGTGCGCTAATCGTGATTTACTGATACAAGTCCTACTAAAGAACCTATATCTGTGAGGGCTACTGGTGGATTCATAAGTTTCCCAAAATTATTTGCACGTATGTAAAATACAACGAATATGACTTGAAGTTGGACTCGGCTGCCAGAATTTCAATTCTGACCCCTTACTTACTGCAGTACCTTCAATTCCAAGCTTACAGAACTCGGTCACCTATTTAGGTAAGACTCGGCTTGACGTTCTTAACTTCGATTATCGTGCGTGTAACGGTGTTTCAACGTGATATGGCCGTAAGCCTATTACACATATAATTCCATCAAGAACAACTTTACACAGAGTTACACAGATTTTTTTCCACTTTGTCATTCATTTGCCCAACAGTGTTATGATATATATAAAAAGTTATATGAGTGTGTACCTGTGTGTTCGTGTATATTTTCTACATTAATCTACGTTCGGCTTGCCGTACTGGGTATGACGATAAACTATGTCCAGCAGCAAGGCATCTGATCTAGAGGTTTTGAGGAGCGTGTAACCACCTCTTAATTGCTGGTATTCCCAGGTCCACTCTGAACCGGGGTGCTAACACCTGTTAGGGTCCCAGCTATGGGTAAATAGTTAACCTCGAAACTGGGGTCAAAACACTATGAAAGTGTAAAAATAGGTTTTAATAGCAGAAATACTTCTAAAAAAATTATTACCAGCAATAAATTTTTGAAGGAAAAAATATTACCAGCATTGCTTTTGAAGAAAAAATATTACCACCTATACATTTTTGGGGAAAAATATTACCAGAAATAGATTTTTGACAAAACAAAATATTACCAGCAATAAAAAATTCGGCATTAACCCATTGAGGCTGATATGCCGTAAAACAAACCAAACCAAAGCAAACCACGTTCGGTTTAGTGATAGAAAATGAATTGAGGCAAAAGAGTCACTAGTAATTTTCTTACCGAAATAAGGATGGTTGCATACCATTCATTTGACCGGAATTATTTGCACTGTCTATATTAATAACGTAATAGTCTTCAAAATAATTACAAAGATCGAACCCTGCTGTGAAAATGTTCTGGAATGACAAAGGTAGCAATAGATAGCTATAGGCTTGAGGTTAAGATATAAACAAGTTTTTTAACATTTAAATTTAAATAATTGTAACGAAGAAAATAACTATATGCCTAGTATTTGTAGGACGAGAAAAATGAATAGTCAGTTCTAAATACTTTTGTGAACTGTAACATTTTTCTAGCAACCTTTTACTAAATTATCACAAACATACAGAAATGTTTTGTCATAATTCATACAAATAATCTTCAAGTTGTCGCAGGTGAATTGTTTTTTTCCTCTTACACGTTTTCTTATTTAATTCCATAAGTTTCAAGAGGATTCAGTTGAGTATACATTTCAGATATAATGGAATCTCCCGTCGGTTTCGACGTATGAGGATCAGGCAGCTTAATTGATTCAGTTATGAAAGTTTGTGCGATAATCTTAAATGGCATTTAAGACCCGCTAGTGATTTACAAAGGAGGCCACATATGGAGCAAGAGTGAGGATTGTGAGATGAGATCACTGTTAGATTGGCTGACCTTTTAGATCTTGCTCTCGCTTCTTGAAGATGATTCAAACAGCAGATTGAAAACTGCTGAGTCCACTAAAACACGTTGATCTCCATTCTACCCGCTCCAAGGCTAATCGCTCAATGGTGTTATGTGGTTTATTGACTGCTGACAAGTTGCTTTTTAGCTTGTCTTTGTATCTTAGCCATTGGGCGTCCTACATTTCTGTAGCCTTGATCTAACTGGCTGTACATTAGGATCTTGGGTATCCTGTCATCAGACATTCTCGAGACATGACCAGTCCACCGTAACTGAGACTGTATAAGAAAAGTCTCGATTCCTCCAATATTACACCTGTTAAACAGGTTTCAGATGTAGAGCTGTAATAATCCTGAAGATATTTTTGACGAATCTAGAGGTTTATTTTAAATCATTTTCATGGACAAGACTGCAGCGATCGGATTTGTAACTATCCTTTTTCTCTTGACTTGTAATATTTTGAAATGATCCTTATTTGCACTATTAACACTTTCCAAGCTTAATGTTCCATTTGCTGACAAATAACTCGAAATCATTTTTCTCTATTCTTTTTTTTTTAAATTATTCCACCCTTAAGCGAGGCAATGAAGTCACTAAGATGCAAATTTTTACCGTGTGTTAGAAAACATGAGGCTAAAAATACTATAAAGGAGTGAGAACAACGAAAGAACCAGAATTAAGAAGACAGAAGATAACGATTGGCATTGCATTGAAATCTTTAAAGGTCAAAGTTGACACTGAAACAAGAAGCCAGAACGAAATTTCACAGGCCAGAAGCGCGATGGAAGTAATTGTTAGCGTAGAACTTTCGTTTACATTTAGCCATTTCTACTGTAATATGATGACACCTTCCCGCCTTAAATCCATAAAGTCTACGTAATATAGAGGAAAGTTCCTCAGAATAATTACATTTAAAGTACTTTTTAAATCAATTCACCCCAAGCAAGGCGTGAGTGCCACTAGAACGCAAGGGTTTACACAGGATTGAGAACAAGAGTAAAGAGACGTGTTTGAAGAAAGGGTACAGAGATGGACGGGGAACAAGATCAATGTATTGCGTCATGTATGTAAGTGTATAATAATTCTAGTTTGTATATCTGGGTTTCAGATGATAATGCATATTCGTGTGTGTATGTATGTTTGGGGAGGGTGCGTGTATGTTGTGTGTCTGTATGTGCCTAGTAGACATTGTGTTTTTTAGTTTTTCGCATGGTAATTTGGGAACTTCTTTACCTACTTACCGTTTACTTTAGAAAAAAACGTACTTTAGATTCCTTAAAAATTGATTTAATAAATGTTGGTGATGTAATATAATTTGTTTATAGTTAGTAATATTGTTATTAGTCGGTCCTCGAAGAACTTTCTTCTTGAAGAATTATCAACTTTTTTAAAATTAAAATGGCAGTAGTAAAATCTCAGCCTATCCACCGTGACAATTCTGAGAGAACAGGAAATCCTAACAGGATTCATCATTGGTGGCTACAATCTTAACAACATAACATTCATCCCAAACAAAGCGGGAGTGCCACTAGGACGCAAGGGTTTACAGAGGATTGAGAACAAGAGTAAGCAGGCGTGTTTAAAGAAAGGATAAAGAGCAGGACGGGGAACAAGCTCGATTGACATTTCACTTGAATATTTGAAGATTATAGTCATCGGGAAAGCAAATAAGGGGAAGGGAGTTCCATAGATGGGAAGTGCGAGAGAAGAAGCTGTTTGAGTGAAATGGACGGTTACATTTAACCTTTTTAAGAGTGAAAGGGTGGGACCGAGATGCCAGCCTAGTATCTCGCTTAAATTCATGCAGTCTGGGAACCAGCGAAAGTAGCTCGTTGGAACACTTGCGTGAAAATACTTGTAGAAGAGACAAAGGGAAGTCACGACACATCAGTGAGAAAGCAACTGTAAACTAGATGTCAGATCAGGACCTATCACATTGCATATTCGTCTCTTGATTTTGTCGAGGATCTCCAAACGTGCAGTGGAGGGAAACCAGACCATATATGGCAGCAATATTCCATGCAAGGATGGATGGTTGATTTATAGATTTGAAGGATGGACTCAGACGAGAAAAATTTATAGAAAAAATGCATGGAAACTGCATTACGGCAGAAAAATGATTGAAGCCGAGATGTCATGTTAGAACCAATAATATTGCAGATTCTTTGATGGATTTCATCAAGAATCTCTAAATATATAGCAGGGATATCAGACCATATGTGGCAGCATTCCTTAGAGCAAGGACGAATGATAGTTTATAAATATGTATGATAGATTCTGGTGAGAAAAATTTCCTAACACAACATAGGGGAATAAATATTCTGTTCCCAGTTTTCTTTTAGGAACGTTGTTTCTCACAGGCAACGCAAAAACATGATAGACATTCCTGCATATTTTATTGTAGAGGCGGTGTACTTTAGTATTTGTCTATATTTCTGAGATGAGGTATTATGTACATTATTTATATCATTCGGACTATTGTCCTCATCTTTGTCACAACGTTTCGGCCGTTGTACGCTCCGGCTTTCTTCAGGTGGTTGGAATATCGAACTGAACCCTTTATTTCGACCACTGGGGTAGACTGTTCTAGTTCCACGTGCCATGTTTGATGGATGTCAGTTATCAGTTATCTCCTGCTAATTTTCCCTCTGAAAGTTCTCCACTGCCTTAACCGGGTATTGAACTCACATTCTTTGGGTCATGTCACTGGATCTAACTAACGCCTTTATTCACTGTGTCATGTGTCCTTGAGGACATATGTGTGTGAAAGGACCCAAAGATCGTGAGTTAAATACCGTCTTGAAGAAGGCCGGAGCGTAAAACGACCGAAACGTCGTGATAAATATGGCGACGCACGCAGAGGTCGACCTCTATCCAGTCCAGGGTTGATAGCGCCTTGTAGGGTCCCAACTATGGGCAAATAGTTAATCCTGTAACTGGGGTTAAATCACTATGAAATTTTAAAAACATGATTTTTATAGTATTAGGTTGATGCAAAAATAATGGCGTTTTTTGACGTTAAAAAATATGTCAAAAAACGTCATTATTTTTGCACCAACCTAATAAAAATACCCGCAATAAATTTTGAACAAAAAAAATATACATTTTTGAAAAAGAAAATTACCTGCAATACATTTTTGAAAAAAAGAAAAAAATTATCTGCAATACATTTAAAAAAAATATACAATACATTTTTGAATAAAAAAATTCCCAATATATTAGGTTGGTGCAAAAATAATTTCGTTTTCTCACATAGTATTATTTTTTAAAAATATTACCTGCCATACATTTTTGAAAAAATAAATACCAGCAATATGTTTCTAAAAAATATTACCAGCAAAGCATTTAAAAAAACTATTAAGGCAATACATTTTTGTAAAAGAAATTACTAATACTACCCCCCCCCCCAAAAAAAAAATATCGGCCTTAAATGACCAATAAGAAATTGCTATGCCGCTAAACAAACAAACAAACGAATCTATTCTAAAAAAATCTTGTCGGCATTAAATAACCTATTGAGGTTGATATGCTAGAAATCAAAAAAAAAACAAAGCGTAATTGCGTGTAGAGATGTTCCAAGGGTTGCTTAGATGTGGCACAAGGACGAAAGTATGGGGCATCCAGTGAGAATCGAACTCACTTTTCAGTAGTAACTAATCTAGCAAGACAAACTTGCTAACCATTACACCAAGCCGAGGAGACCAGCCGAAACTCTGTGTATGTACGCTTGAGTATACTTTAAATGTATTGTAAACACACTAAGTTACTCACTCACAATACACATTTACTTGGATATTTTACATATACGCACACAGTCTATGACAGAATAAGCTCTCCTTTTATATGATAGATTATTATTATTATTATTATTATTATTCATGTTGTTGTTGTTGTTGTTGTTGTTGTCGTCGTCGTCGATGCTAAGCCCACATATAGTCTCATGTTTAGAATTCCTTTATTTTAACATAGTAAAAATGAAATTATTAAGAAATCCTTTATTTTAACATAGAATAAAAGAAAAAAGAAATGTCCGTTTGAATATAATACTGGTCTGAAGAAAGGTTTTGGTGCGGGGTGGGATGTCAGAAAGGAATTCGAATGAAAACATTGAAAAATTCTGTTTTATGCAATCATTCGTTGATTTATTTCCTTGTCAATGGAAAATAAATAAAATGAAAAATTATTGAATTACAAACTAAAAGAAAAAAAAAAAAAATTATTTTCGGACTGAATCGCTTGGCTAAAAATGCGTGCCGAACTTTGTCAATAAATAAATTAAGAAAAAAAAAAAGCTTAAGGGACCAAGAAAAACAGTTGTGTAACTCGAAACAGCCCGAACCGAATGTACATACAATTTCTTTTCTCCGTTTCTCCTTTTGTCAAGGAATGTAAGTTACAGAGTTTGATACTTAGACCCGAGTAAAAGAAAGAAAGAAAGAAAGAAAGAAAGAAAGAAAGAAAGAAAGAAAGAAAACAATTCCTTTTTTTATATTCTTCTTTACGAAGGGAAATATGCCAAAATGTCGATTTAATGTTTGGGGGTGGGGAAAGAAGGAAAAAAGAATAAATTAATTAACAATAAAGAAAGAATTAATGAAGAAGGAAAGAAAGCATGAATAAATAAATAAAGCATGAATAAAGAAAGAAAGAAAAATAAATTGTTCTTTTTCCTTCCGACGCAATTGCTTCCTAAAGCAATTATCACAAAGAAAGAATAAAGAATGAAAAAGGAAGAAAAAAGGATAAAGAAAGAAACAATAAAAAATTGAAAAAAAGAAATTTTTTATTTTCCTCTCTATGAAAGCAATTATGACAAAAAATAAAGAAAGAAAGAAAATAAATAAACAAAGAAAGAAAGATAGAAAGAAAGAAAGAAAGAAAGAAAGAAAGAAAGAAAAATAAAGAAAGAAAGAAAAAATGTTTATTTTTCTCTCGATGAAAATGATTATGACAAAGAGACAATTGAATAAATGGCAAGAAAGAAAGAAAGAAAGAAAGAAAGAAAGAAAGAAAGAAAGAAAGAAAGAAAGAAAGAAATAGTCAATTCTAGAAGAATGTGGAAAGCGGATAAAAAGGGCAATGAGTGACGTAAAGAAGAGAGAAGTGAAAAAAATGGAGATCAGGAAGACTTTTGTGCAATCGAAAGAAAAGAGTAAAAACAATAGATGGAAAAAACGAAAGGAAGATAAATAAATATTATTCTCAATATGGAAAATATGCAAAATTCACAAGAAGCATAAACAACAATATAATAAGAACAGCAATAATAAACAACGATTATAAAGCATTCCAAAAATATTACAATTTATTAAATTAAAAGCTAAACGAAACGAAAACAGAATCAGATGGATATTATATATAGATTTCAATAACTGTTTCGTTTCGTTCTGCCAATTTTTATAATTTCCCATTTTGGTTTGCGCTTTTCAGGTATCTTCCCGAGGGAACCTTTTGCCAATTGCTTTTTTAACTTCCTTATTGATTTCTGTAAATCAAGGGAATAAATTTTGTTTCAGTTTCTGTCTTCGAGTAAATATTTTTATTGTTCAGATCTTCCTTTGTTAAGCATTAGAATCCTTCACATGAGTTTTCACTATCAATTTAGTCAATTTATAAATATATATTTATAAACTGGAATTAACACCTACAGACAATTGGAATTGTACTTACTGAAGCTTTACAATGTTGCAACATGACCGCGTAGACGCCTTTTTATTGTAAGGTTATTGATGCTCAACTCCACGAGAGCGCCACTCTGCACCTGCTTGGTCTCACACTTTCCACTGACCTGAGGTGAAACAACTACATAAAATCTATAGCTTCATCTACTGCAAGGAAAGATGGTTCTCTGTGTCGCATCAGAAGGTTTTTCTCGCCTAAATCTACCCTTTAAATCTTCAAATTAACTTGTGTTATTTGTAGTTAAATGTTGACCAATTTGGTGGAAAATAAACCCTGGTTTTGGTTGGTTGGCTGGTTGGTTGGGTTTTATGGCATATCAACCACTGCGGGTCATTTGATGCCAAATTAAGGTATATATATATATATATATATATATATATATATATATATATATATATACAAACACACATACCTATACATATATTAAATATACAGTACTATTAAACATATAGCTGGCAACATTATTTTTTCAAAAAACTCATAGATGGCAACATTATTTTTACCAAAAAACGTATAGCTTGCAACATTATTGTTCCAAAAATTGAGATTATATAATATGAAAATATGTAACAAATGATGTTTATGGGACTTTTTTCAGACAAGCAGTATTGCTTTTGTTTCTCCAGGTCAACTGTTGATATCCTGACGATAATTGTGGAAAGAGTCTATCATGCTCTAGATAAAAACTGTGAAACCTCGATGTCTCCTTGCATGGAATACTGCTGTCATATATAGTCTGGTGCTCCCACTGTTCATCTTGAGGTCCTCGACAAAATCCAGAGACGGATATGCAAAGTGTTTGGTCTTGATCTGGCATCTTGCCTACAGTCACTTTCTCACAGACGTGCTGTGGTTTCCCTCTGTCTTTTCTAAAAATGTTTTCATGGCAACTATGACGAGCTACTTTCACTGTTACCCCAACTGCATGAATTTAAGCGTGCTACTAGGTTGGCATCTCGGTCCCATCCTTTCAATGTCGAAACGGCTAAATGTAGCCATCTGTTCTACTCCAACAGCTTCTTATCTCACACCTCCCGTCAGTGGAACTCCCTTCCTCTTACTTGCTTCCCTGATAGCAATAATCTTCAAATATACAAATGTAATGTCAATCGACATCTTCTGATGACTTGACCTTGATTCTTGTTCTTCTCTTTATCCTTTTCCCAAACATTCCTCTTTACTGTTACTACCTGTAACACCTTGCGTGCCTTGTTTGGGGTGATTTGCTTAAAAAATGTGTAGAAGAGTTACAATAAAAAGGGGAGATAACTCAAACAGATCTTGTCACCGCATAAACATTTTGTTTTTATTGATGACAATGTTGATAGCAGGTACAGAAACAAAACTACTGGAACTCTTATAGATGATAGAAAAGGAAAGCGAGAAGAAAGGACTAACTATCAATTGCAAGAAGACCGAATGCATGTTTGCTATCAAAATTAACATTCCAAGATGCGAACTTCGAATTGAATACACCAACATCAAGCAAGTACAAAATTTCTTTTTGAAATTGTTGTTTAGTCCTTTCTTCATGCTTTCCTTCACTACTCGTAATAAAGTGGTATTTTATGTTGAGGGGTTGTGAACATTGGTGACATACAGATTTGCATTGGTTTATTTTTACGGTATATCAACACCACAATGGGTTATTTAATGCCGACAAACTTTTTAGTATATGTTCGTATGAATAGAATTTGTATTCTTTGTAGGAATTCAGTTTGTAGATCAGGTTTCATTGATGTACAGTGTAACCCGGATATAAGAGAGTTGTCGGGACCGGAGAAGAAGTCTCTTATATTCGGGTTTCTCTTATATCCAGGTTTGGTCTGTTTTATATACATTAACACAGGCTCTAATTTGGGACCAGAGAAAATCTCTCTTATATCCCGGTTTCTCTTATATTCGGGTCTCTTATATCCGGGATACACTGTATTTTTATAAAGAGGATTGTTGTCGAGAGTCAAATGTGTTGCTTGTAATTTCTTATTGAAAATGTATTGCTTGGTATTTTTAATATAAAATTTCATATTTATACTTTGATTGTTTTTTGACACCAGTTTAGGGGTTAACTTGTGCCCATAGCTGGGACCCTAACAGGTGCTACCACCCCGGGTCAGGGAGGACCTGGGAACAAAAGCAATTAAGAAGAGGTTACACGCTCTTCAAAACCTCCTGATCAGAGGTCTTGCTGTTGGACTTAGTTTATCGTCTTACCCAGGGCGCGGATGTAGTTTATCGTCATACCCAAAACGGGAGAGGGAAGGTATTATGTATGTATGTATGTCTAAATACTTTAGACGTTGGGGAGCGATTCCACCAAATATTGTTTTCGTATCGGTTTAATAACCGACAACTAGAAACTTAAGTCTAGAAAAAACCCATGCATCGAATCACACATTCGTTGCCACGGGTTTCGCTGGGTAGGCAATGTAATTCGCCTTGACGACAACAGAATACCGAAGCAAATGCTCTATGACGATTTACTCTAGCCTCAAAAACTCATGATCAGATGATTTGCTGCCGGATGTAATTAATCGTCAATCCCACGGCAAGGTGATTCACAGGGTTTTAGAAAATGCTATAGTGCCTTGATTGATGCGATAAAACTAAAAAAAAAAAAAAAGAAAAGAAAAGTTTCACATGCCAAAATTAAATAAGAATTATTAATCAATTGCCATCATATAACAGATTTTAACAAATCGAATTTTTCTCGCCGACAAGAAGTATTAAGTATCCGTAAATATCACAGGTCACTGTCCAGTGGCTCACAGAGTAATTGAAAGAATAAAACAGACGATCATAATGAATCAATTAATAAAAGTATTCATATTGCTATCAAATGAAAAGTAATAAGCGATGTAATTTTTCTCTCCGATGTAAATATCATTAAATTTCAGGCTGTGTTGTCCAGAAGAGGCAGCGTTCGTCGGCTCTATTTAAGAATCTTAGGCGAGAGCTGACTACGAAAATCACATTATGAATAAATTTGGCGTAAGCGTCTTATAAGGCATCGAGTCCGTTACGCGACTCTTTCTTCTGAAGCTGGTAATGTAAGCAAAGCGAACAATGAAGAAGACATTGCTTTTTATAGATTAGTTTACGTCGCTTTCATTTCGCCGCAGTAAGTATTGCAATGAATCGAAGAACAGAATACTCATGATAACGGTCTTAGTATAAGTATATTAAATACATTAATCAGAAGGCGACCGCAGACATATCTATCTATCTATCTATCTATCTATCTATCTATCTATCTATCTATCTCAATTTTTCATATCTATCTATCTCATTCAGTTCCTATCTATCTATCTATCTATCTATCTATCTATCTATCTCATTCTTTTCATATCTATCGCATTCTGTTCATATCTATTTATCTATCTATCTACCTATCTATCTGTTATGGGGCCTTTCCCATAATAACATAATGGACGATAATTCCATACGTAATAAATACTGCGCCTCAAGAGGAAGCAGGGAGTTCAGCCCGAAGTCGGTTGAACTCTCTGCCTTCAGGCGGGAGGAACCCGAACTAGGCTACGCCGAAGGGAGGAGTCTCTTTCGGGGAGGTAATCCGACCCTGAACCCGTTTATACGGGTTCACAGGGCATATTTTTGGCCGAGCCCTCGTTAAACCGGGCTTGTGCCTTGTGCCACATGATGCCCTTGTGTGTGGGGTTTACTAAATACTGTTCTGTCTGAAGTCTGGAGTTCCGCCTGAAGTCTGGAGTGAAGTCCGTCAGGAGTCTGTCAGTCAGAGCGAGCGAGTCAGTCAGTCAGTCGAGTCAGAGGCAGTCCGAAACAGAGTCGCGTTCAGACAATTACTACTAAACCTGATTTTTCGTACTAACACTTTCTTCCTCTCTGTATATATTCCTGTTTGTAATATATCTGTGTTATTCCATATCCGTATTCGAGTTCTTTATTGGTTCTACATTGGACTATCACCGTGGTACAAGGCACTGGGCCATAACACTATCTCAGTCTGTTTCTATCTATCTATCTATCTATCTATCTATCTATCTATTCATCCACACACGGGCATTCACACACACACACACACATATATATGTATATACGACCGCCATGAATAGACAAAATTTGTATTTATTATTACCATTCATTATAATAATTTAACGGAAAAATTAATTAAATTTATTCATTTAAATGTAGTTTTGGTTCACACTACATAGGTGGACTGACTCAAAGACTGGATGTCAGAATAACAGAACATTTACCAACAAATATCCGAAATTTGAAGTAGTCTTGCCAAAACATACGTGTCTTCCATTGCACATTACCTAATAAATAACACTAATTGTACCGCTAATTTCAGTGTGAACTCATTTATTATTCTTAGTAAGTCCCGCTCGAATTGGACGCCATATATATTTTGTCATTGAAACCGTCATTGTGCAAACAGAAGGATTTCGTGCGAGGCCTACAAGTATTTAATATTTCTTTCAAAATATATGTTGTTTGCCTCTTTTTACTGATAATTCTATATGTATTAATCTCCATTTAGTTCTGTTGAGCGAGGTACGAAACCGGTTAGCTAGATCGTTTTTCAGTTTTACCTTTTAATTATTATCATGAGTGGTAATAATAAATACAAATTTTGCCTATTCATAGCTGTCATTAAATTTTGTACCAGCAATAAAATCTTTATATATATATATATATATATATATATATATATATATATATATATATATATATATATATATATATATATATATAAAGAGGTTATAGTAGTTCCAACGAGAGAAAAGTGTGTATGTTAAAAAGAAGAGAGAAACCGCAAACGTTTTTGGTTGTAATGTGGATTTTTTAAAAAAATATTATGCTTTATTTTAAAAAAATTTGCTACACAAGTTTCCGGTCTCACAACCTTCATCAAGCAAAGCGTGGCGATTTCCACATATTATTAAAAATAATAATTTTTTTTCGTATGTTTTTCGATGTTACATATTCTTGATCTGAGACATTCTTTTTCTATATATATGGGAACGTATTTTTATTGCCGCACGATTCAAATAATATTCTTAAAACAGGGAACATTTTATGAATCAAAAATCAAATACATAAGTATAATCATATTAAAAAAAATAAATTTTGAAGTTAGCTTTTTCCCGGCGCTTCGTCAGAAGAAAAATAATCGTAATTAGGAGAAACAATTAACATTCCTTTTGATACATTAATTCTCTGCCATTACACGAGGCTTTGAGCTCTTTTTCTTCTGTGTGCTTTTGGAGTTAGGAGTTAAGTACTTAGAATTATTTTATCAGATATTAGTAATATATATATATATATATATATATATATATATATATATATATATATATATATATATAATATGAAAAAAATGATAAGATGAAAACCTTGTATGCCAACGTGTTTTGTTCTTTAAGAAACTTTGTAAAATTCCTCAAGGAACATTAAGTGTTGGCATTTTTTGTCATTTCTTATGTCAATATTGTTTTTCCAGATACGTCATATTTATACCTAAAGATATATATATATATATATATATATATATATATATATATATATATATATATATATATAAAAATGAACATAGAAGTCAACACTTAGAGGCGACAGTCTGTTTCATACTATATGCAATCGTCAGGCCACATATTCTGACGATTGCATATAGCATGAAACTGTCGCCTCTAAGTGTTGACTTCTATGTTCACTTTTATATTTACACACGCTCTATCTCTGATATTGAGCACTTTATTCCATAAATATAGCACACCTTAAGACTATATTTCTTTATATATATATATATATATATATATATATATATATATATATATATATATATGATGGATTCTCCCGTCGGTTTCGACCTATGAGTATCTGCCAGCTTATTGATTCAGTTATGAAAGTTTATGCGATAATCTTAAGTGGCATTTAAGACTCGCTAGTCATTTACAAAGGAGGCCACATATGCATATATATATATATATATATATATATATATATATATATATATGTATGTGCAGATATGTAGAAAAACAGGAAAGAACACGTTAGGTAAATAATCCGGAGTTCTTAAGTATTTTTGTTTTTATAAAAAAAAAACAGTGCTCCATACAGAAGTAGAGCTTAAATTATAATTATTTAAAAAAAAGTATGATTCCTTCGCTACATAAAAAAATAATAAATAAATAAATAAAATAAAACAAAATTCTCTAAATACTTAACGACATATTATAGTGCCAAAAGCTATCTTTCGCTGTGACTGACCAGACGATGTGCGCATATGAATGCCATCATTCGCTTTGAAATAGATACCCCCACCCTACCTCGGCGTGACATTTTTCCAAAGGTGAGTGATATGTGGATAAAAATTAACTCTTAGGCCTCTTATCAAAATGGTCGCCCCAGCCGTTTCTATAGTAATTAATTGTACGAATGAACATGCTTATAAAGATGCGTAAATTTCAAGATTGGTTATTCCTAAATGTTTGTTTGAGGATGAAACAGGGCTTGATAATTTAACTCAATTTAATTTTAATAATTATATTGAGGTTTTCGGCCCTCGTTTTTCAAACATGAGAACTCTTATGTAGCGAAGCAATCATATTTAAAAGACAAAAGAAGTGGATGCAAAATGAAAGAAAAATAATATGCAGTGCCTGTGGAGGACAGCATTGCAGGAAGGATTGCTACTTTAAAGATAAAAAATGTTATAATTGTTGGCGTGCAGGTCATAAAAGTTCCCATTGTTGGACAAAACAGAGAAATGAAAAGCCAAAGTCTCAGGCAAAAGCGAACGTAGTTTTGTCTAAACATGAAATTGAGGAGGGTCAAAGAAGAAAATACCTCAATGTAAAAATAAATAGGCAGACCGTAAAATTATTACTCTATTCAGGAAGTGATATCTCTGTGATAAACGAGCTAATATGGGAAAAAATTGGTTACCCACCGTTGACGAAGACAGTCAAAATTGCCAGAGGAGTGTCTGGAAAAAGACCCTTAATTTCGAAGTGAATTAAAATGTAACATTTCGTTCATGGCAAAAATTCACAATTCGAAAGTATATGTGCTCCCTGGTTCAGTAAACCTTTTTGGTAGAGACAGAATAGTATTATTCAATTTGTAGGAATTACCAGTAAATTCTTTCTGTAACCAAGTGAACGTCAGAGAAAATTATAAGACAAAGCAAAGAGAAAAAAATATTACAGAGTTGAAAAATGAATTCCCTCGTGTTTTTTTCAGAAGGACTAGGTCTGTCCACAAAAACAGAAGTCAACTTTGAGTTGAAAGAAAATGTGAAACCAATTTTTAAACCGAAAAGAAAAGTTCCATTTTCGGCACTAGACTCGATAAATGAGGAGTTAGAAAGGTTGGAAAAATTGGCGTAATTTCAAAAGTGAATTACTCGGATTGGGCGTCGCCAACCGTTTATATAAAAAAGAAAAACCGAAAAATCGGAGTGTGTGCTGATTTCTCGTCAGGCCTGAACAATTGTTTAAAAGACCATGGATACCCTCTACCGTCTCCAGAGGATATATTTACTAAATTGAACGGAGGTAGAGTGTTTTCAAAGTTGGACTTGTCGGAAGCTTACGTTCAGGTTAAAGTCAGTGAAAAATGTTCAAAGTACCTGACAATAAATACTCATAAAGGGATTTTTAAATTAAATCGTCTCCCTTTTGGATTGAAGGTAGATCCAAACCTATTCCAGCAAATAATGGAAACAATTTTGGCTGCTATGGATTATGCGATCGCATACTTAGACGACATTTTGATTAAAAGTGAAAACGAGGCCCAACACAAAATGCATATTAGATCAGTATTTCAGAAAATTGAGGAATACGGGTTCAAACTGAGTGCTGAAAAATATGAGTTCTTCCTAAAGAAGATAAATTATTTAGGGCAGATAATTGACAGTAAAGGAAGAAAACCGGACCCAGAAAGAGCTGAGACTATAAAAAATATGTCAGCAACTGATAATATGGCTAAACTCCAGGCGTTTTTGGGATTGGTAAGCTATTATAGTATTTATATCCCAAAAATGTATGAAATGAGAGCCCCTTTGGCGGAAAAGGGCACAAAGTGGATATGGTCGAAAAAATGCGAGGATGCTTTAAAAAAACAAAAAAACAAGTGTTTATTAGTAGACCTATCTTTGGTGCATTTCGACCCGAAGAGAAAAATGATTGTAGCAGCAGATGCTAGTAATGACGGACTAGGCGCTGTATTGCTACATAAACTCGAGGACGGATCTACGAAGCCAGTAACGGAAAACGATGATTTCATTGAGAAAATGAAAAAGCAAGTCTGGTTGAACGAGGAAACAAAAAAAGGAATGAGTGTGTCACCTTTTTCAATATGTTATCAGGTATTACTTTACGCAGAGTGGTAATGCCGTGTACTTTACAGAAAAAAAAAATTCTAAAAGAATTTCAGACTGGTCATCCAGGGATTTCTCGAATGAAATCTCTAATGAGAGGTTACAGGTATTGGCTGAGGATGGACCAGGACATAGAAAATGTGGTGAAACAGTGTAAAGGATGTCAACTGGCAGCAAGGGTTCCACCTGTAAAGAGTCAGCCATGGCCAAAGACAGATGTCCCATGGACTCGACTGCATATAGACTATGCAGGACCCATAAATGCATCGTATTACCTGATTGTGGTAGACAGTTTTACTAAGTGGCCAGAAATTGTTAAGTGCAGACATCCAAATGCGACAAATACAATAAATGCCGTTAGTGAAATTTTTAGTCGTTTCGGACTCCCTAAAACTTTAGTCAGTGGCAACGGAACTCAGTTTACAGGAATGTGACACCATTTAGGGGTGCAAAAAGATGGAAAAAGAAGGAAAGGAATAAGAGAAAGAAAAGAAAGAAAAAGAGAGGCGAGACTTAACTTATATGATAAAGTGAGGCCACCCACGAGAAATAACATTTGAAAATGTTATTTTGATAATGGGAGACAATGGTGAGGGTTCTGTCGGCCATTGTCTTGGGGCTGGCTGGCAGGGTCCAGGTTGATACACAGTTTTTTTTTTGTTTTGTTTAGATAGATGAAAAATTAACTGTGTCTTTGTGGCAAACAGATTATCAGGAGTGGTGAAATTCCCTGCGAGGAAATTTTAAAGATAAAGTCACCTACGAGAAGAGACATTTGAAAATGTTATTTTGATAGTCGAAAACAATGCTGTCTGAAAACAATTTAATAGGTCATCTGTTGACCACACACAAAGAGAGCCATCTCTAGGTTGGGTCTTTGTCGATGGGAGGTGTCACTGAGAGAAAACACATCTGGGTTGTGTTGGAATTGTAATATGACAGCGAAACAATATTTCGTTGGCGCCGAAGAATGAGTAAGTCTGGTTGACTAGCCTCTTGGTGCTGGCGAAAATCTGATTGAAGAATTCCATATGCTGTGACGTTAGGATAAGAATTGAGATTATCACTCTACGGGTCGTATTGTCCTCTTGGCGACCAGAGAAGAAGAGAGAAACAAAAGAAAGAAAAAGAAAAGAAAAAGATTTTTTTTTTCTTTGAGCAAAATATATATTTTTTTTAAGAAACAAGGCTAGTCTAGTCACGCCCACACTGTTGATCGACCATTGGTTGAATGCTAACCAGCCAGGCGGAGGTGATCATGTGACGCAAGGAGGCAGCCGCAGAGAGTTTAGGTATGAGTGATTACTACGAAGAAGTGGGGAGGACCGTTGAGGTGTCCATATGAGAATAAGAGAAGGTGGGAGTAAGAGAATACTTCCAAAAATGGAAATAATAAATTTTTCCTGACCAAAAACAAAAGAAGGGGTTTATGGATTTAGACTTATCAAGGAACCTCAAACCCCGACGAGCCCACCCCCGGTTTTGAATCGGCGTCCATATAAGCAAATTCGCAGCGAGCAAAAATCAGAGTTCGGTAGTTGGAGAGTTGGAGAGACAGTTCCAGTTGATAGCTCTGAAGACCCACCACGAAGAGCTGACCAAGATTCCGAACTCATCTTCTTACCAAGAACAATTTATTTTTTTGAAGAACGACTTAGACACACACCACCAAAATAAGTTTTGTGAATTTCGCCTGAAGACACACCAAGAACCAGTTTCTTAAAGAACAGAGAACTTAAGATGTTAAGACTCGCCTGTCGTGTGGGGCAGAGATAGGAGGTAGGGCAGTGAAAGCCCTGATAGACACAGGAGCGTCTGTTTCATTGATGAGAGAGGAAGCATACAGGTGGGTAAAACGGAAGAGTGGGTTACGGGAAGCGGACATAGAGGTCACGCAAGTAGATGGAGCCCCCCTGGAGATAAAAGGGATGGCGAGGCTCCCTGTGAGGATTGGGAAATTAAAAAGCACCCAAATTTTTTACGTAACTCCCAACCTGTGTACGGAAGCAATCTTGGGAGAAGATTGGCTTCGGAGCCAGAGGGCTCAGATAGAGTTCAACCCCACTGTGCTGATAGTGAATGTCGAGAGAACGCCATTGGGATGCCCACCAGAAGAAGATATAACAATAGTGGTGGAGGAAGATGTAAAGCTACCCCCCAGAACGGCGGTGTCGGGAAAGGGTAGGTTAATGTCAGGGAAGAAAATAGAAAAAGGAACCCTGAAATTGGTCCCTGTAGAAGGGAAGGGCCTAGAAGAAAATGAGGTAACTCTGTGTGAGGCAGTAGTGGAGGCAGCCGAATTGGTGCCCATTATGATGGTGAACCAGGCCCAAAAGACGATAAAGGTTAAGAGAGGGGAAGAGATAGGAAAAGCACTACCCCTACGAACTCTGAATCGAGTGAGATTCGAGGAGAAACGAGGAAAACTCGTAGAGCAAACAGAAGGATTAGTGGACGAAGATATATTGGCACCTGACCAATTTAGGGCCAGGGTGGGAGGTCTGCTGAGGGATAATCGAGATGTGGTGGTCCAATCAGATAAGTAATTGGGCCAGACCCACACGGTAAAAATGAAAATCGACACCTGCGATCACCCCCACTGCGAAATTGAAGCCCTACCGGACACCTATTCATAAGAAACCCCTTGTGTCTTCCACAGTAGAAGAGATGTTGGAAGCTGGGATGATCGAAAGATCGATCTCCCGTTGGAGCTTTCCAATCGTGATAGTAGGTAAGAAAGATGGCGGGCACCGTTTTTGCGTAGATTTTAGGAAACAGAATTCTATATCGAAGCCGTTGGCGGTGCTATTGCCACTAATAGATGATATATTGGCATTATTAGGGAAATCTAAGTACTTCTCTACGTTGGACTTGAGGTCCGGGTATTGGCAGGTAGCCCTTGATGAGGCTGACAAGGAGAAGGCCTCATTTGCGTGTCACCTGGAACTGTTTCAGTTCAGGGTGATGCCATTCGGTTTAGCTAATGCCCCGGGAATCTTCCAACAGCTGATGTCAATAGTGTTAGGAGGATACGAGAGCTTTGCCATGGCATATTTGGATGATATTTTGATATTTTCAGAAACAGTAGAACAACACTTTTTCCATCTAAAACAAGTGTTGGGAAGGTTAAGAAAACACGGCTTAAAATTGAAATTGTCGAAGTGTCAGTTTCTGAAGGAGGAGACTAGATATTTGGGCTTTGTTATAAACGGAGACGGTATTAAACCCGACATGGATAAGGTGAAAGTTATAAGGGAAATGCCAGAACCTAAGACAGTGAGACAAGTAAGAGGCTTTATAGGAGCTATAGGTTACTACCGACGATTCGTCCCGGCATTCTCGAGAATTGCCATACCACTAGTAGCCCTGACGAAGAAATACGCTAGGTTCAAGTGGACAGAAGACTGTCAACAGTCATTTGATACGTTAAAAGAACAGTTGACAGCCGTCCCACTGCTGATGTACCCGGACCTCAGCAAGCCCATGGTATTATACACTGATGCCAGTGAGCAGTGTGTAGGAGCAGTTCTTACCCAGCCGTGTCCCGATAAAGAAGGACCAGTGCCAGGCATACCAGAGGAGATACCGATATACTTTCTCTCTCATAATCTCTGAGAGACACAACAGAGATGGCCAGTAATAGAAAGAGAAGCATATGCTATCATGTATGCTCTCCAAAAACTGGACTACGACTTGAATGGTGCGGTCTTTACTGTAAAAACAGATCACAAGCCTCTGCAGTACCTATTGCAGGCAGAATGGACAAATAATAAGAAGATTCAACAGTGGGCGCTAAAGTTAAGTGGCTACCACTGTAAGATAGAATATTTGGCAGGGAAGGAAAACACGTGCGCAGATTTACTCTCAAGAATACCGAAACAACTGGAAGAAAGATCTGTAAAAGTAGAGCAACGAGTAGATGATAAAGCCTACAGAATCGGAGTAATTAACTCTAATAAGCTAAAAGATCGCCCGATGTTAGAATCGGACGAGGAAGGGGACGCACAGATAATAACAGATCCCTACTGGACAGAAGGAATTAAGAGGGAGCAGGCGGACACTGAAATAGCTGCCCTTAGAGAAAAGGTGGAGGCAGGAGAGACCACCAAGTATGCCATAATACAGGAAAGGCTGTATTATCTCTCAGGTAGGGATGAGGAAGTCAAGCCCACGTTGTATGTGCCCAAAAGTTTAAGACCAGAGATATTGGAACAGTGCCACGAGAGGTTGGGTCACATGTGAATTGATAGGACATATGATCTAATAGGGAGAAAGTACTATTGGCCCAAACTGTACGGAGATGTCACTAACTATGTTCGGAGCTGTGTACTATGCTAGTCGCAGAGCAGAAGGCAGGAAATGGCACCATTGGAAGAGATGGACGTGCCGAACTTCCCCTTCGAGAAAGTGAGTATGGATGTATCAGGACCATATGGGAAACAACTATATAGTGAGTTTTGTTGATTGGCTAACAAATTGGCCTGAGGCATTTGCAGTACCGGACAAGAAGGCTAGAACGGTGGCGGGTTTGATAATAAGTGAAATCTTTCCTAGGTATGGCGCCCCTGTGCAACTTGTCACTGATAATGGCACAGAGAATATAAACAGCATAATGAGAGAAGTGCTGACAGGTTTGAATATAGAGCACGTAAACACATCTCCATATCACCCCTAAGGAAATGCTAAGGTGGAAAGGTTTCATAGAACCTTGGGAGATGTATTGACCAAGCTGACCAGAGAGAACACTGGAAATTGGGACTTGTATTTGACACAGGCTCTGGCGGCCGTGAGGTTTACGATAAGCGAAACCTCCAGATTTTCTCCTTACTTTATGTTGTTTGGCAGAGACGTGGTCCTTCCTGTGGATAACCTATTGAAGCCCCGAATAAAGTATATGGGAGAAGATCATCATCAGCTGTTGCTGGAACAACAACATAAGATATTTGTACAGGACAGAAGAAGAACAAAAGAGGGCACAGAGAGTGAATGCCGAAAGAAAGGTAATAGAATTGAAGGTTGGAGACCCTGTCTACTATAAAATCCACCAGAGAGAAGGAAAGCTGGACCAAAGATGGGAACCGTACTACCGGATAGTGGAGCAGACGGGTCCAGTATCATATGTAATATGGGATCAAGTGGCAGGACGAGCAAGAAGGGTCCATGCCAATGATCTAAAGAAGGCTGAAATAGCTAACCTGAAAATGGGCGAGCCGAGGCCTAAGAAGACAAGGACAAGGAAAGTAACTTTGGTTGGGCCGGAAGAAATAGAGACGGAGGAAGATTCCGAGGAAAATGAAGAGATAGATCGACTTGGCCAGATAGACGAAGCGATCTGAGTGACGGAGTTGGAACTCTCGGCGGGGATCAGCGGCGTTCAGTCGTCGCCTGAATCTGTGCAGAGAAGACCCTGTGATGTCACCGTCGCACCCCAATGTCCAAAGAAAAGGAAGAGAAAAGCGAAGAGATCCAATCAAGCAGTCAAAGGCTCTAGAAAGAGGCACCCTAAACAAGACGAAGAGTTCAACGAGTGGGAGGAAGAGGATCAAATACCCATTTCCCAGCTCAAAGAAAGACTATGAATCAGGAGAGAATTAGACATCGAGTCAAGAAGTAATGAAGACGTCCAGGGCGAGGACTCAAAACAGAAGGAAGAATCGGAGAGGAAGAAGAAGACAACACACCTCCTGAACGGGAATTAAACACAGAGGGAAGGTTAGAGGTTGAGCAGGAACTACCTCTGAAGATGAGATTAAGAAGGGTGAAGCACCCCGAGTCTCAGTAGAACAAAGAAGGCTGTGTAGAATGGAACCAATCGGTATCGACAGATAACGACACTGGCTCATCCAAAAACCTGGCTGACTCTAGTGGATGTGGATGGAGGGATGGAGTCGCGAGCTGCACCTCACGAGGGACGGAAGAAGAGTATTGGCATTGCTGACTGGCCATCAGTGGTGTCATGAAGTACGACCCTTGGAGTGGGCGCCACGCACACCTGCCCGGACCGTTCTGTCTGCTAGGAGTTAGAGGAGGGAAGAGCTGAACTTAGTAAGAAATTATGGAATAATTGATTAAAGAATTGAGCAAAACTGAATGGTTATGAAGAATAAAATCAAGAGAATCTTGTTGCAGGAAAGATCAAAATGAAACGGTTGATGATGATCATGATGATGATGGTAGCTACACGAATGGTAGCAAGGTACAAGGTAGAAACAGAATACATAGCTTTAAATTCGGGGAGAACGAAATTCATGTTGCTAACAGCTAAAGAAGCTAGAAAATGAAGAAATGATGCTCTAGGGACTTGTACCTCGTTAAGCCCTATCTATATAGCTGGTAACCACAAGATGTGCATACTAGAATTGTTTGAAGGGAAGAGACAGGGAATTAAGAGAACTTGCCAAGTAGAGGTATTAGCAAACACGGCATTACCACAAGCTATCAGTGTTTCAGACGGGGTGTGGGCAGTGGCCACACAGAAACCCATCAGCTTGTCTAGGGTATGTGGGGGAGAGTCCACAAGGACATTAAGAGTAAGACCACCATTATCCCTGTTAAAGTTACCCATGGGATGTTCGGCATTCGGGATATCTATTTCCCTACCCCCCTATGACCAGGAAGAAGAAAGATATGAAGAGAAAGATTCAATCATAGACATGATTGGCAGAAGCTTAGTCAGTTGTACAGAATTGTGGGAACCAATACTGAAGGGATTCGCCAATGTTACCTTGAATAAAATGACAGTACTAATGAAGTGATAGAAAAGATCGATATGGATCAATTGAGGGACAAGTTAAGTGCGTTGGGAAATGAAGGTATGGCTTGGGAAGACGATGAGCAGATCGCGATAAGTTGGTCAGTAGTAATGGATACATTCATAATTATAGCCCTAGGGGTTATAGTAATATGGAAGATTAGGAGTAAGAGGAAATTAACGAGCGCTAATCAAATGAGCATGCAGCAACTCGAGAGGGAGATGCCGAGCAGTGTTCCTTATTCATACAGAATCGGCGAAGGGATTGCAGAAAGACCGGCGGAGGAGGCTGGCGTGAGACCGACGCGTGCGGTGGAAGCCTCCACCCACCCACAGCGGAGAGGAAATAATTGACCAAGAAGAACAAGCCATAGTAACCACACACATGCACCCACAGGCACACGCACACATTACATTTGCATGTAGAACAGAAGAAGATGAAAAGAACATTGCATTTGCGTGTAGAAACAGAAGAAGATGAAAAAGAACATTACATTGCATGTAGAAGAGAAGAAGTTGAAAAAAAATAAAAACAAAACATTACATTGCATGTAGAACAGTAGAATAGAATTGCATGGGACAGATGCATGATGCATGATTAATGCTAAATGGTGTATTTGGGTTTAGGTGTCATTTACGAGTAAATGACAATTAGGTTAGGGGAGGATTGTGACACCATTTAGGGGCGCAAAAAGAGGGAAAAGAAGGAAAGAAAAAGAGAAAGAAAAGAAAGAAAAAGAGAGGCGAGACTTAACTTATATGATAAAGTGAGGCCACCCACGAGAAATAACATTTGAAAATGTTATTTTGATAATGGAAGACAATGGTGAGGGTTCTGTCGGCCATTGTCTTGGGGCTGGCTGGCAGGGTCCAGGTTGATACACAGTTTTTTTTTTGTTTTGTTTAGATAGATTAAAAATTAACTGTGTCTTTGTGGCAAACAGATTATCAGGAGTGGTGAAATTCCCTGCGAGGAAATTTTAAAGATAAAGTCACCTACGAGAAGAGACAATTGAAAATGTTATTTTGATAGTCGAAAACAATGCTGTCTGAAAACAATTTAATAAGTCATCTGTTGACCACACACAAAGAGAGCCATCTCTAGGTTGGGTCTTTGTCGATGGGAGGTGTCACTGAGAGAAAACACATCTGGGCTGTGTTGGAATTGTAATATGACAGCGAAACAATATTTCGTTGGCGCCGAAGAATGAGTAAGTCTGGTTGACTAGCCTCTTGGTGCTGGCGAAAATCTGATTGAAGAATTCCATATGCTGTGACGTTAGGATAAGAATTGAGATTATCACTCTACGGGTCGTATTTTCCTCTTGGCGACCAGAGAAGAAGAGAGAAACAAAAGAAAGAAAAGGAAAAGAAAAAGATAATCTTTTTTTCTTTGAGCAAAATATATATTTTTTTAAGAAACAAGGCTAGTCTAGTCACGTCCACACTGTTGATCGACCATTGGTTGAACGCTAACCAGCCAGGCGGAGGTGATCATGTGACGCAAGGAGGCAGCCGCAGAGAGTTTAGGTATGAGTGATTACTACGAAGAAGTGGGGAGGACCGTTGACGACCCTCTGGTGCATGGTGAGGTGTCCATATGAGAATAAGAGAAGGTGGGAGTAAGAGAATACTTCCAAAAATGGAAATAATAAATTTTTCCTGACCGAAAACAAAAGAAGGGGTTTATGGATTTAGACTTATCAAGGAACCTCAAACCCCGACGAGCCCACCCCCGTTTTGAATCCATGTCCATATAAGCAAATTCGCAGCGAGCAAAAATCAGAGTTCGGTAGTTGGAGATTTTCTTTTGCACGTACTTGTGCGATACCGCCCTCATTCGAACTCAAGCTTGCAGTACGGCCCCGACGCTGATTGATTTCGTCTGACTAAGATCAATTCACAACGTGGGTAGGCAGACTGGAGATCAAAGTAGTTACTTCGGTAACCAGACGTTGGAAGCGAGTTGGGAACGACGAGGCTGATATCGAATCTAACCAGATTCCCATCCGAATCACTTAAAGGTTAGATCATCACAATTGGCGCCGCGACCAGGATAAGACCCGGGATCGGCTGACGTCACAATTTGACGTAACAGTTGGATGCCACATGAAGCATTGTCCATGGATCACGTGACAACACCAGTTTATCATCTAAGATCAAATGGACAGGCAGACAAATTCGTGTACACATTTAAACGAGCCTTGAAGAAAAGTCAAGGGATGGACACGAATGAACAGAGTGTTCAGACATTTTTGGCCGTGTACAGAATCACGCCAAACCCGAATACGACATCAGGATTATCGCCAGCAGAGTTGATGTCTGCAAGAAAAATACGCTCTGTTTTCGACAGGCTGTTGTCTAGTCCGGCGAAGAAAACTGCGAAGAAACAAAACTACATGACTAAAGTATCTAAGCCAGGAGGTAGTTTTCTTTTAAAATTTTAGGGCTGGGAAAGCGTATTGGGAAGAAGGTGTAATAACCAAAAGAATTGGTCAAATCATATAAGATATAAAAGAAGTACAGAGGTTGCGGAAAATACCGAAGAATTTCTAATGGAAGTCTTATATGACGTCTTTGATATTCCGATGCAAGTGAGTCAACATTCACCGATGGAAATATCCCCAACCTCAAGCCCAGAGGTACCAGTGTGCCAATCGCCACCAATGCAAGGGGAATTGAGGCGAAAAACGGCTTAGAAAAGTTAATCGTTTATGTCCAGACCCTAAAAAGAGGAAGTATTAAAGCTAAAATACACAGGAGAATTTTGCTCACGGGGGAGGTGATAAAATGGAATATGTATACACCTGTGTTTCCCCTCACTGGAATGTGATTGGCTGGTGTCCGTCATAAATACCGACGGACGTGTAGGAGAGTCAAAGAGCCTTAGTCTGAGAGCTAAGTCTATAACGACGCCCATTGGACTACGCCATTGATCTACACTTCTTACCTGCGACTACGGCGCGTACCAGTCGATTACTGCTACCATATTCTACTTGGTTATAGTAGCCAAAACCACTTAGCTACTTCGTTCAAATATATCCCTTTTCCGATACATACCACACACACACACACACACACACACACATATATATATATATATATATATATATATATATATATATATATATATAAAAGACGCAAAAATTTAAAAAAAAACGCAGAAAAATCGTAAATATATTTAGTTGCACAACAGACATTTGAAAAGTGGATTTTTTCCACGAAACTTTGAAGTCGGTAGTATAAAAACAAGGTTCGCTATGTAATATATTTAGATAATTCTTAAGGTGTTTGGAGGAATTACCAGTGATGGCGACATTATGCCCCGAGTCACCTTCCCACAGTGTCTCAGACTCAACATAGAGGCCTGCATCAAGGGTCCTAAGTGGGTAGTGCTGCCTTGGGTCAAGAAGGTGGCTGCTGGAAGAACGTATGTCAGGCAACAGGACTCTGCACCATGCCACACAAGCAGGAGAATCCAGTCATGACTATCAGACAATTTAAGCAACCACATCATCCCTTACATCTGGCCACCTAACTACCCAGACTGCAGCCCCATTGATTATTATGTGTGGGGTACAAGAGAATAACAAAAGTTCTTGTAACATCAAAAGATGAACTGAGGACAAAGATTATGGCAGCATTCACCAACTTAAACAAAGAGACTTTCTAGAAGAGTTGCAGGAGATTCCAAAGTCATCTGGAAGCCGTGGGTGAAACCAATGGCGATTTCATTGAATAAATTTACTCTTTAGTATTTCAAAATATTTTTGTTTAATTTTGGCAAATATATCTGTTAAAATGAGATGTCAATGTTATTTTCATTTCTGCGTAATGTAGACGACAATTTATCCATCGCACCCTGTAGAAAAGATTAACTTGGTGCGACATCACTTTTTATTACATTTGTTTTGTGTCAGCTTTCTTTCGATATTTCTGCTTTCAAATAAAAAGCAGAATTCTTTCTTACAAGTGACATTGGGGTTAAACGTATAATTAAAATAGATTAACCATACAGAAAACATAAAAGTAATTGAACAATAAAAGCCATCATGTTTTGATGGCATCAGTGAACAAGTTTAATATTAATAAAAACTAGAAGTTCAAATAATGAACTGATGAAGATTGAAATGTTGATAAGAATTGATGATTAATAATAGAATGGAGAATAAGAATTAATAAAACGTTCATCACACCCTGTATATGTCTGTCTGTTTCTAGCTATCTATCTATCTCTTCATATCTATCTATCTATCTATCTATCTATCTATCTATCTATCTATCTATCTCAGTCGGTTAACATCGACCTTAGCCTTTTCATGTCCGCCTGTGCCACTTCATATCTATGAAGTATATTTTTGCATGCGCCCACATTGCGACCGAATGTAGCCAAAGCTGTGTTTAAAATGGATTGGTCGGTAACAACGTGGAAAAAAATTGCTAGAAGGCTTGAGCAAAATATTAATTTCAACTTTTCTCGATGCAAGAGAAATATAAAAAAAATGATCTTGTAAGCATCGCTTAGATGTGGCACAAGGTCGAAAAAAATATGGAGTACCCAGTGAGGATCGAACTCACTAGTCAGTCGTAATTGATCTCGCGGGACAAGCTTGCTAACCATTACAAAACGCCGTAGTGGTCACTTATCTCTCTATCAATGCATTTATCTATTTTGGTTTGTACACACACACACACACATTCACACACATTCACACACACACACACACACACACACACACATATATATATATACATATAATTTTAATTAAAAGGTGCAATTATAATTTATAAATTCATGAATCATTCATACATAAAACAAATATAGAGGTCAATGACTTAGATGGCGAGAATACATCATCGCAAACAATATAAGTAAGATACACCAACCCTGAACCTGTATATGAATGATATGATCCCTTGCATAAGGAATATAAAATTTCATGTTATTGACTGAGAGAGGCGATCCCAATGTACCGTTGGAATGTGCCGGAAAACCTTACCACGCGTTAATTCAAGCCTTGTGTGCGGTATTAGGTGGACAAAACTGTTGGAAACTGTCGATGTTTGTGAAAGCACGAAGCTACAAATCATCTTGAACGGGCTGTCTTAGCTCAAAAGGCCATTGAACACGCCTGGTAATACGCACTTACCAAGAAACTGTAACAAAGATTCGCTCAGCATATAGTGGCCGTATAAAGAATAGGTAGGATCTCCGGGTGTCGAAAAAGCGGAAATATGCCCGAGCAGGTGTCTGTAACAAGGCTTCGCATTTGTGCTTGGGAAGTACTATCTATCTATCCATCTATCTATCTATCTATCTATCAGATAGATAGGTAGATAAATAGATAGATAAATAGATAGGTATATTCTGTTCCTATCTATCTATAGAATACATTTTTAGCTACTTATACAACCAAATAATATACATAAAATGTCTCGTATATCAAATTTAACAGGATCCCTATTAAGTGAGTGCTCTGTATGGCTACAGGTGTAATTATAATTAAAATAAAAGTAAAAGCGATAATTATTTATTTTATAAAATCACACACACACGAAAACACACACAGACACAAGCACACACACACACACACACACACACACACACACACACATATATATATATATATATATATATATATCAGTGATTTCCATTCTTTTTTCCAGTCATCTAGTTTTTTTCTTTCATTTCTTTTCTATTTTTTCCGGTGATTCAGAATGTTTACCTGGGTTCTGGAAAGAAAAAGAGCGCGTAAAAAATTGACAGAGTATTGAATGTCGAATAATTCGCCAGGAATATCATAGGCCCATCCACCCAAACTTTCTCCCCCAGAAATAAAGAAAGAAAGAACGAAATATAAAAGAAAGCCAAAAACTAAACAAAAAAAAATAAAAGAAAAAAAAAAGAGAAAAAGAAAAAGAAACATACAACGTCATTCAATCTCTATCTGTATCCGTCTCTTTTTATACACCCCCCTCTCCTTTTTTCCCCTTTTCATTTTTTTTTTTTTTTCACCTCTCCTCCAGAACCACCCGCTCACGGATATCAAAGTTTTCCTTTCCACCTTCGTAAAAAAAAAAAAAAAAAATGATATATAAGAAATAATATAAGTAAGAAAGTCGGTTAAGTGGTAATAGTGACAACCGTTGTCGTGCCCGTTAACCTTCACCTTACTGGGAATATCACAAAAGAAGAGATACGTAAGAAATATTTACATCTCACACCACACCGAAATTACACCGAAAGATTTTATAAGTAATCTTCAAACAGAAATACTAACATACGTGTTCATATTACATTAATATGTAAATACAGCTCGGCCTTTCTAACTTAGCTACATATCGATATAAATATATCCGTACATATATATTTCCATAGCACACATACGCACAAGCTGATGTATCTAAATATTTATTTATATATATGCACAACAGAACGGGAAAAAGGTATACATATATATATATATATATATATATATATACAAAAACATTCATATATATATATATGAATGTTTTTGTATATATTTATATATATATATATATATATATTATGCATGTATATATATATATATATATATATATATATATATATATATATATATATATGTATGTATGTATGTATGTATACATACGTGCGTGTGTTTACGTGAATTTGCTAAAAATAATGTAGGGAGAAGGAACAGTTTTAAGGGTTTCGAGATAAAAAGAGACTAATAATAAGAATTTTATCAAAAATCCATATATAACTGTTTTCTGTATAACATCCTGACACTATGTCCATTTGAAAGTTCTAAGTATATATATATATATATATATATATATATATATATATATATATATATATATATATATATATATATGTGTGTGTGTGTGTGTGTGTGTATTTAGGCAGCAATCCTTTTTGCAAGCACATTTCATTGAAATCGACAGAGAAGGTGCTTTTTTATACAATTACTCATGCGATCTAATATTTTTTCTTTTCAGATGATAAATTACATAAAAACTTTCCGAATGTTCTTTTGACTATACATTTAGCCATTTTCAGGGATTAAATATTTTAACTGTTAATTAAGAAATACTTTGTTCCATGTATGTTTTATAAAATGATATAATTTTTCAAAACACGGTCAAGATATTGTGTCCATGTTCAAAGTTAATATTACTAAGTGTAGTTTTTTTTTTTTAATAATAAGGCTACCATTATTTTTAGGCTTTTTTGGCATGTAGATGATGCTATTATATTAGTGTAGTCAAGAAGTATGTTACGAATACTGTCCGGCAGGTCTACATGAATATTTAAATGAGATCTAATTGAGCTATGGTCAGAAAGGTGTAGAGTGAGTCTGCATGTGGAATATTAATATATATATATATATATATATATATATATATATATATATATATATATATATATATATATATATTATATGTATTAAAATAAAATCATTTTAGATAGATGCACAAAAAATCTTTCATGTTTTGGAACTGTAATGGTTCCTCTTCAGGCAAGGGTTTGCCAACATTTGGTAAAAATATATTACTTGTTTTAAATGGTAAATTTTCAAAAGAGGTGACGATGACTTTTTAAATTTCCAAAAAAAATTCATTTTTATCATATGTTATCTACCATGGCCTGAAGAGAAACAATTATAGCAGCGAAACTTAAATGTTTTTCTGTAGCGATGGAAAAAGTTTTTTTGTAATCTAATACAATAAAAATATTTTAATGATATTTAGTTCTACAGTTCTAAAGAAATAAATGCTAAGAACTTTGGATTCTTACTCCATTTGTTCTTTCCCTTATATAACTTCTACATAATTTTCCCTTCTACATAAATTTCCATTCTACATAATTTTCTTTTATATATAATTTTCCCTTCTATATAATTTCCCTTCTACATAATTTTCCCATATACATAATTTTCCCTTCTACATGATTTTCCCTTCTACATAATTTCCTTGCTAAATAATTTCCTTTCTACATAATTTCCCTTCCACATTATTTTCCCCACTACATAATTTGATCTTCTACAAAATGTTCCCTTCTACAAAATGTTCCCTTCTACATAATTTCCTTTCTACATAATTTTCCCTTCTACATAATTTTCCCTTCTACATAATTTCCCTTCTACATAATTTTCCATTCTACATAATTTCCTATCTACATAATTTCCCTCCGCATTATTTTCCCTTCTATATAATTTTACTTACTACATAATTTTTTTCTGAATAATTTTCCCCTCTACATAATTTCCGTTCTACATAACTTCCCTTCTAAATAATTTTCCAATCTACATAATTTTAACTTCTACATAATTTCCCTTCTACAAAATTTACATTCTACATAAATTCCCTTCTACATAATTACTCTTCCACATTATTTTCCCTTCTACATAATTTTCCCTTCAAGATAATTTCCCTTCTACATTAATTTCCCTTCTACATATTTTAACTTCTACATAATTTCTCTTCTACATAGTTTTCCCTTCTACATAATTAAATTCTACATAAATTTCCCTTCTAGATAATTTCCCCACTACATTATTTGATCTTCTACATAATTTCCCTTCCACATTATTTTGCCCTTTACATAATTTCCCTTCTACATAATTTTCCCTTCAAAATAATTTTCCTTCTACATAATTTTCTTTCTACATAACTTCCCTACTACAAAATTTTCCCTTCTCCATAATTTTCCCTTCTACAAAATTTTCCCTTCTACATAATATTCCCTTCTACATAACTTCCCTTCTACATAATTTTCCAATCTACATAATTTTAACTTCTACATAATTTCCCTTCTACAAAATTTACATTCTACATAAATTCCCTTCTACATAATTACTTTTCCACATTATTTTCCCTTCTACATAATTTCCCTTCTACAAAATTTCCCATCTACATAATTTCCCTTCTGCATAATTTTCCGTTTTACATAATTTACCTTCTCCATAATTTTCTTGCTAAATAATTTCCTTTCTACATAATTTCCCTTCCACATTAATTTCCTTTCTACATATTTTAACTTCTATATAATTTTCCCTTCTACATAATTTTCGTTGTACATAATTTTCTTTCTACATAACTTCCCTATTACAAAAATCTCCCTTCTACATAAATTTCCCTTCTACATAATATTCCTTTCTACATAAATTCCCCTACTACATAATTTTCCTTCTACATATTTTTCCCATCTACAAAATTCCCCTTCTACATAATTTTTCCTTCTACATAATTTTCCCTTCTACATAATTTCCCTTCTACAAAATTTTTCCTTCTACACAATTTCCCTTCTACAAAATTTCCCCTACTACATAATTGTCCCTTGTACTTAATTTCCCTTCTATATAATTTTCCCTTCTACATAATTTTCCCTTTTACATACTTTCCATTCTGCATAATTTTCTTTTCTACGTAATTTCCCTTCTACATAATTTTTCCTTCTACATAATTTCTCTTCTACATAATATTCTAGGCTACACAATTTCCCTTCTACATCATTTTCCCTTCTACATAATTTGCCTTATACATAATTTCTTTTCCACATAATTTTCGCTTCTACATAATTTTACCTTCTACATAATTTTCTCTTCTACATAATTTTCCACTTTACATATTTCTGACCAGAGCACAACTCGGTCTCGCATGGAGACTGACCAAACTCCATCCGCAACATGCTCATCGAAAATACAATCCTAACATCAAATACAAGGACACTTATTATAAAACACAGATTGTGTGTGTGTCTGTACGTTTATTTATTGTATCGGATTACCTACATTTTTCAACCGATTTCAACAAAACTACGCAGGAATCCGTAAAATACCTTGCGGTGGTTCTGACAGCGACGAAAATTGGAAAAACACAATTGTTTTTTCAAGAAATCAATTTGAAAACACGATAAAACACGATCTATCGCTAGAATGAAAGGGGGGCAAACTCATATCGAGTTCTACTTATTATGAAACCCAGGTTGTGTGTGTGTGTGTGTGCATGCGTGTTTGTTTATATATTGGATCGAATTTCCAAAATTTTTCAACGGATTTCAACGAAACTTCACTTTTTTTCGCAGCTAGTGTTTCTTATTGTCTTGCACACTTTTTTCTTTATTTTTACATTGAGAATGCTTTAAAAATTCCATTTACAAGACAATTGTTTATAATAAAATTCTATTCAATCGGTAGACTCATAACGGTTGAAAACGATGTTTTTGTTTGAGTTTGGGTTTGACCAATTCGTAAAAATAAAAAATGATAAAATAAAAAAATAAAACTAATTAAGACATGCGTATCTGGCAACCTTAAACAATAATCTTTGTAAATTTTATTTTTCAGTCTTTATGATGGTCGATACTTGATCTATCTCTTACTGGATCTACTGCTAGTTATTAATAAAAAAAAGAAAAGGTACACACTCAAAAATATCATCTATGAACACTGACTGTGTTTGGAAAATAAAAACTTCCTATAAATCTAGATGCGTAAAACAATCTACACACTTAGTTAAAAGTAGAAATAAAATCATCCATGATAACTGCTAAAAATTTAGGCGAAATCGCTTGGACATACAGAACTTTCGGACATTTTCTACATAATTTATGTCCCGAAAAGAAGGAAAATATGAACACAAGAAAAATTAAATAAAAAACTTCATCGCAGTACCTTGTCAGTTCCTTTTAGCCAAAGTGTGTGTGTGTGAATATATATATATATATATATATATATATATATGTGTGTGTGTGTGTGTGTGTGTGTGTGTGTGTGTGTGTATATATATATATATATATAGGAAGGTGTTTGCAGTATATATATATATATATATATATATATATATATATATATATATATATATATATATATATATATACACGCTTAGCATTGAACATATATATACATACTAGCATGAAACAGCCTGTCGCCTGTGACTGTTGACTTTAATGTTCACTTTTATATTTATATTTACATACTCTCCATCTCTGATATATAGCACACCTTAAAACTTAAAAAAAATGAACGCAGCGTCATTAAACCCAATACATACATATATATATATATATATATAATTATTTATTCGAAAATTATAACATACATATGTTATAAAATAACTATAAATATAGACATTTTGTTTCAACACTTCTGGTGTCTTATCAAGTGATGGTGTTGAATGTAGAATCTTGATAAGACACCAGAAGTGTTGAAGGAAAATGTCAATTTTTGTATGGATTTTATTACATATTTATGTCATAATTCCGAGAGGAACAGCATAATTGTCCATCCCATAAAATGTTTAATATCTAATAAAAAAAACTACACTAATCGATTTTCTTTTTTCAAGTTTTTAGATAAGCTGTTTAGTCATCATAACTTCATTTATCGCAAGAATCACTGAAAAACCTTTTGACTTATTCACCTAGAAAGAGAACAGGAGTAAATCGTTTTGAGTCAGACCCACTGAGCAATGGTGAAAGAAAAAAGATCATTCAGTCCTTCAGTAATGATACCATCATTCATATTCTGGCACTTTGGCTACCATCTTCAAATTCATTCAAGAACCATCAAGAGAACGGTGAAAAATTTTTAAAAATAGGGAACAGTAGAGAGGAAAACTGGATCAGGAGGACACAACAGCAAGAGGAATCATCATTTCAACTTAGAGCTAAAGAGATCAATTAGAAAAGACCCAACTCAATCCATAAGACATTTGGCACATGAGAGAGGAGTTTCAGCTATGACAGTCTAAAGAACAGTTAAAAATGACTTGAAAATGAAATGTATGTGAAACCTGTGAGGAGAGTAATTATATATCTATATTGCTCAAAGTAGAGTCCAGTAGTATTATAAAAAACTCGGAGAATTCCAGTAAGATATCTTAAATTATTTCTAAGGTTCTAATTGTTCAAAGCTTATTGCAACAATTAGACAATTTTGCTGTTACAACCGGTATATATATGCAAAGTACCAGGATGAGAAATGGCGCAGGCTAGCTGCCCTTGATGAGGGTGAAAAGTCTCTCTCTGAGCTTTGGTTAGCAATCCTTTTAGCGTTGGTTTCACGATAAAAGACTTCAGATGGGAAGGAAAACTCATAACAGATTAACCCGGTCATTATATTGCATATATGTGCCGAGAGGCGTGTACTGGCTGATATTAGCTGTGATCCGGAGAGGTTAAACTCCGCGATAATAACACATGAGGACTGTCCTTCGGAGTTTCCATGACAAGTCTTTGGCACTGTTACTTATTTATCGACAGATCCACAAAGAGTGGATGGGCCGACACAAGCCTTCACAACTTGAAACAAATCATTGTGTTGGTTTTCTAACAACTACATCTAATTAGTTCCACCCATGTACCGCTACTGTGAAAAACTCTACGACATCAATTTCATCTTGGCACTTAGAATGTACGTACTCTCCAGGACAACAACTAAGCACCAGAAAGAAAAACAGCTCAGGTTTCATTGGAGCTAAAGAAGTACAACATAGATATAGCTGAGAAGTAACCATTAGTCAACTACAAGAAACGAGAAAGCAAAATAAGACATCTAACAGTGTTCTTGCTGCACTTGGAGGCAATACATTCTCCTGTACTGTTTGTGGTCTTTTGTGCAATTCTGGAGTCGGTCTCAAAAGTCATGCCCATCATAGGCATGCAGATAATTGGTTCGTATGAACCTTATACGTCGAACACGACGGGAGAATCCATCATATATATATATATATATATATATATATATATATATATATATAGCACGAAGTCACAATTCGTCATGCCCGATGGGCTTATGTGTAATGCCCGTGTTCAAATTGTTGATCACGCTAGATAACACGCTCTCTCCCAGAAACTGTAACTAAAGTCTGCTCAGCATAGTTAAAGTATAAAGCACAGGTGGGCCCAGTGAGTGTTCGAAAAAACTCAAATGCATCTGAGCAAGCGTCGGCAATAGGAACTGGCTAGCCGCCGTAGTAGACGGGTATTCTCGAATACAAGTGGCCAGCTATATATATATATATATATATATATATATATATATATATATATATATATATATATATGTGTGTGTGTGTGTGTGTGTGTGTGACTTTAAACGTTTTCTTAGTGGATACTCATATTTAACGCTCCGTTTATTTATTAAACATTATATTTATTTATTACCGTCTACCGGCCTGAATATACGAGAAATCTTATTAAAGCTGCATATTTGATTCAAATAAACGATTCAAATCTGGCTACCCCTGGGCAGAGAGAAACCCTCGTTAGATTCGACATCCCTTAAGCCACTTGACCACGAAAAAGATTCACCGATCAAACAAGGTGTGAATCGTGTCTTTAAGCGAAATCCTTCTCGTCATAGATTCCACGAAATTTTGTATCCAAACGTAAACACAGTAATTTTCTAAAGAATTAATAGATTTTTATTTTTTAATCCAACAGATTAAATGTTATTTTTAGTCGATACACATACTTGACAAGACGGTCTGTGTATTTATTAAACAGTATAAAAAGGCGAAGATTTTATTAGCCATTTCGATTACACACACACACACACGCACACACACGCACACACACACACACACACATATATATATATATATATATATATATATATATATATATATATATATATATATATTATAATTTTTACATACAGACAAAAACAATTTACTCACTACAAAGATGCAACCTTGTTTCGGCGCATATATTTGCACCTCGACTGGTGATAACCAAATCACTTTAAACGTTATTTTTACTGGATACCCATATTAGAGTAGACGCTTCGTTTATTTATTAAACATTATATTTATTTATTACCGTCTACCGGCCTGAATATACGAGAAAGCTTATTAAAGTCGCATCTTTGATTCAAATAATAGATTCAAATCTGGCTAACCTTGGGCAGAGGGAAATCTCTTAAGCCACTTGACCACGAAACAAAGTTCACCGATCAAACAAGGTCCGAACAGTGACTTTAAGCGAAATCCTTCTCGTCATAGATTCCACAAAATTATCATATCTAATCAGTTTCGTATCCAAACTTAAAAGAAATAATTTTTTAAATAAGTAATGGATTTTTTAAAATTTAGTAATCCAACAGATTTTTATCACTTTAAATGTTATTTTTAGTGGATACTCCTATTTGAATAAACGCGCCGTTTATTAATTAAATAGTATTTTTATTTATTTATTTATGTGTACAGGACTGAATGTTGTAGAAATCTTATGAAAGAAAATATGATCTATTCGACAGGATTCGAACCTGTGCACCCCCTGGATAATGGGAAACCTACATGGCTCTCTCTCCAGTCCATCTTCGGAGTAACTGTCACAGCCAATACATTCCGAATCCTCTGCACTGTCCTCCGACTGACAACAAAACACTCTGAAATGTTCGAATTGTAGCTTCTAGTGTGAATGCGAAGAATTACAGCATGCCGTTTCCAAATTTCTGGCTTTAGTGCATTACGTCATAATGCTCTTTTTCTCAAAGACGGTGCCCAACTGACCCTACTATAATATGCAGTCGACAAACTCCAAAACTGGTTATCCTAACATCTGCTGTGACCACGTTCCGCTCCTTATGACGGTATGCCAGTAAGTCTCACTGCTGTTTAATAAGTACAAGTAACGGACAAGCGGATTAGGGTCTTCTTAGTTGATCCTGGGAGGCACACTGCCAATTACTCCTAAATAAACAGAGACATTGTCTTCAGAAGAGACCGATTTGGCAGAATTTTAATCTGAAGTTAATGTTTCATGTAATAAAGGAATAAGATCTTTATGTGCTCGGAGTATGTAGGGACATTTTTAGTGGTTGGAATGTCGAACTGAACCCTTTATTTCGCTGGTTGGGGTAGACTGTTCTAGTCCCACGTGTCATGTCTAATGGATGTTAGTTATCAGTTATCTCTTGTTAATTCCCCTCTGCACGTTCCCCACCGCATTAGCCAGGTATTGAACTCACAACTTTTTGGGTAATGTCAATTAAAGCCATTTTTACCTCCTGTTTTTCAGCCATACACTGTGTTGTTAATTCTTGCGAGCTAGCTAGCTAGCTTGATATATATATATATATATATATATATATATATATATATATATATATATATATATATATATATATATATATATAGATAGATAGATAGATAGATAATGATAAGATTCGGATAAATAGATAGATAGATAGATAGATAGATAGATAGATAGATAGATAGATAGATAATGATAAGATTCGGATAGATAGATAGATAGATAGATAGATAGATAGATAATGAAAAGATTCGGATAGATAGATAAATAAATAGATAGATAATGAAAAGATCCGGATAGATAGATAGATATTAACTCTGAATTACTTAAATTTTAGAAAATCTACAGAACTGGAACTGTCTCAGAATATACATACATACACACACACACACACACACACACACATATATATATATATATATATATATATATATATATATATATATATATATATATATATATATATATATATATAACATATATCAATATAGACAAAATATACATATATGTGCTTGTATATAACAACCTCATAGATTTTAATTCTTCTGTAAAATAAAATTACAAATTTTACATGAGGAAGAATTAGTTTTATTTATAATAAGTACAATAAAAAATATAATAAAAACACTTCCAACCTACATTAGTACACACACACACGCATATATATATATATGTATATATATATATATATATACGCCTATGTGTTACACCCATCATATGTACATGTTCATATCTCGTTAAATATCTATCGATCGCTCGATCGATCCTGCTTTTTTTCAACTCACTAAATTTATCTTGATAATCTATTTTGCCATGGCATTTGGCATCTTGCCTACTTAGACATGTATATTTATCTGTCTCTCCATATATATATATATATATATATATATGTATATATATATATGGAGAGACAGATAAATATACACGTCTCTCCATATATATATATATATATATATATATATGTATATATAGATATATATATGTGTGTGTGTGTGCGTGTGTGTGTGTGTTTGCATTTATCTGCCTATATTGATCTATTGTCTCGATGTAAAATTTTTGGCATTGGATTATTTATTCTGGACTGGTCATCTCGTCAGAATGATTAATAATATAATTCACAAATTCCTCGTGCATAGCCAGCTTCACTATGACAAAAGAGTCCGATTAGGGTTAGCATTTTTAAAATGCTACACTCATAAAAAAAGAAAATAACTCAGTCAGAAGGAAAATTCTGGAGAGTGCCGCCATAGAAAATTACCCAAATATTAATCTACGCCCAGGTTTCTTCGCTATTTCAACTTTCTTAACAAAATTAATGCTCTTACAAACAAATATACACAACAGATTCATAAAATCAAAAGAAAATGGTTGAATACATCAACACAGATATAATGACAATATTCTCCACATGTTACAATCACTGACGTTATTTTTCAGTTAAAAATATGAAAATAGCGTTTCTCTACATTCCAGTTGGTAGGTACATTCTCTTTTTGTTTTTATTAGTTACTTTGTTCATTTAATTTCATTTTCGTATTTTGCTTTGATAAAGTCCACATTGGACGAAACGCGTCAGGAATTACCAGTTTTCCTATTGTCATTTTTATTCATATATATATATATATATGCGTGTATCTGTGTCGTTTGTTTGCGTTTTTATGTGTGTGTGTGCGTGCGTGTCTGTGTATTCGCATGTGTGTGTGTTTTTGCAAGTCCAGATTTAAGCCTTAAAAAATCCATGTTGTAATATAATTTTGGGGGGTTCTTTCATTACGTATGTCCGCCCCACTTGTTTTTAAAAATATTTTTAGATATTGCTTTTCTGGGTATAAAACATACAACATTACAACTAAAAGCTACATCAAATATCTATATGTATATGAAAAAAATGACGCAACAAAATATAAATGGGGCCAATTCAAGGGACTTCATCGAATTTAATACACCCAATCCATATACATAAGCCCAAATCTTTAAAGGGTTTCAAATTTGTTCAAAGAAGACCCATTTAATCTGAAATGAAACAAACAAATCCTCTGTGTTCTTACGTGTTTATGTTTTTTGAAACCTTTTGTCAGGGGTTCAAGACTATTGAACCTGTGGGAGTCCCTCTAGTTTTGGGGATTCTGGGCTTCTGCCCATGCAACCCAAAATCCGACAATCGAGATAAGGTGTATTTCTGCGGGAAGTTTACTTTCAAACATGTTTTGTTGAAAATTATCGAAAAGGCTTTCACATTTGCGAATAAGTTATTTTTGAAAAACATCTTATTCGGAAATGTGAAAACTTTGTCGAATCGGTAAACATTCCAAAGTTTGTTTTTTTGGGGTTTTTTTTTACCTAGCATTTTCAAATGTCCCTTCATTCGTTGTCATAAAATTCCTTTTTATGAACCTGTTTTTGGGGTACTTCAAAATTTGAACAAAGGTGGAAACCGCCGGAATTGGCTAAAAATATTTACATAAACAGAAAAACAAGACAAAAAACAAAAAACAAAAAAAACGACACCATTGACGACGAATGTCGCAACTTAGTACTTAGGTTGTACTTAGGGAAAAGAAAGAAAGAAAGAAAGAAAGAAAGAAAGAAAGAAAGAAAGAAAGAAAGAAAGAAAGAAGGATAGAAATCTTAGCGATTGTATAAAATAACTTATTTGGAAATTCTTAAAAAAATAATGAAGAAATTTGATAGACAGAATTCTTGGAAATTCTTCAACAAAAACTGAATATATGACCGCACTCTACATATATTGACAGTTCACTTAAAAACAAAATGCTTAGAGAAAAAAAAAAAACAAACCTCAGTAAAATGAATTACAAATATTCCACAAACATTTCAAAGTGTGTAGAATAGATAGTCTTTAAATGTTAGCGCTTGTCATTAATGGAATTTCCTTTATCTAGCAACTACTCAAGTCCAGACTTTTCCTCAGCATACCTAGTTACCTTCCTTTAAACGGTGTCCGTCACCCAAGACATGACACATCGTTCCAGACTCCATATGTAAAAAAATGGTAATTTTCTGATGACCACAACAATTTTTGTCCCTCTTAACCATGAAAACTGAATATTTACTCGATAATTAACAATACTCTGATGATGATATTATGCTATGTCGAAAGTACTCGGAAATAAATACAATATGAGCAAACACGTTGTTTTCCTCTCGTCTTTTAACGACCGCACAAAAAAAGCTTATCCGCCAATATGAAAGCATTCTATCGAGAATAAGTAGACAGAACATGTGTAAATTATTTAACGAAACATGTCCTATATATATATATATATATATATATATATATATATATATATATATATAGATATAGATAGATAGATAGATAGATATAGATATATATAGAGAGAAAGAAAAGGTATAGATAGAAAGAAAATGATAGAAATAGAAAAAGAGATAGATAGATAGATAGATAGATAGATGGAATAGGGAACGAGTGAGATGGAGATAAAGAACAGAGTTAGCGGGTTTCATCACCTTCATTGTCATCGTCATTGCTTTTATTAAATATTGTTACTTTTAAGATATTCTCATTTATTGAACTTAGTTTGGCACAAGGCAACATTTGTGAAGCTCTCAGTGAGTATCTAACTCATTATTTCTTCGTAATTGTCCCTCAATCTAGCTTTCTATCTGTTAATATATTATATTTTCAGTTAAAATCAAGTTATTAAAATCAAGCCTATTATGTGGAATTGAAGGGTTTTATGAAGGAACTGATGAAAGAGAAATCAGTAGAAGAAAATAAGCTAGCTATGAAACCCATTGTTGAAGAAGAAGAAGAAGAAGAAGAAGAAGAAGAAAAAGAAGAAGAAGAATGGGTGAGGAGCCGAAGAAAAAAGGTAAAAGAGGAACAAGGGAAAATGGAAAAATACAATGTTGCAGTTGAAGAAAAAAGAAATGAAAGAAAATAAGTGAAAAAGAAGAAAAAGAAGAAGCTATAGACGAAGAAGGTCAAAGGGAAAAATGAAAAAAAAAAAAGATGAGGTGAAAGAGAAAAAAGAGGAAGAAGAGAGAAAGTAGAGAATGGAAATGAAAAGAAGAAAAAAGAATCGAGGTAGAATGAAAACTGAAAGATTCAAGAAGAACGAGGTAAAAAAAAAAGAAAACGAAGGAGAACATTCGAAGGAGAAAATGAGAAAAAAAGAGAGGAAAAAGAAGAAAAGAGGGAATGATAATAAGAAGTAGAAGTAGAAAAAGAAGAGGAAAGTGATAGTATCAGAAAAAGAAGAAAGATTGAAAAAGAAGAAAGAAAGACTGAAAAAGAAGAAAGAAAGACTGAAAAAGACGTGTTCAAAGATAAACGAGAAAAAAGAAAGGAAAAAGAATGAAAAAGAAAAAGAAATGGAGATAAAGAAAACTGGAAAATCAAAGAAGAATAAAAAGAGAAGAATAAGAAGGAACAATGAAAGAAGAGGAAATGAAGAAAAAAAGAGAGAGAGAAGTAAAAAAGAACACAAAAAAAATCGTTGACAATAAAAAAAAATTAGTAGGAAGATGAAGAAAAATTCTATGATTAATTCAAATTAAAGGCAGGAATTTCGAATCAATTCCATTGGACAGAAATTTAGATTTTCTATTGATGATCGAAATTAAGTACTGATCTCATCCCTCAAGATAAAAACGGATGACTGTTTAAGAACTGTATAGCCTGACCTTAAAAACAAAGGGACAATTTGACATCAAGGTCACACTGAATTCAGCTTCAATTGAACCATCAATATTGAACTTGAAAATATGTAAGAGGTAAAAGATATGAATCACAGGTTACAATCGATATTCGATAAAAGAAATAAATCACAGAAACGACACTTCTGATAATGATGACACTGATTTAGGAGAAGGAAAAAAAAAGAAACTAGAAACAATATTAATCAGAAAAATACGAATGACACAAAATGAAGATGAGAGAAAACGGGAAATCGCCCCAAAAGCCATGAAGCCATGGATTTTCTCCATGATTAGGTATTATTCTGGATTATTCTTTAACTCGCTAAAGTTAATCGATGGATTTGAAACTGAATGCCTATTCAAATACCATGGCACGCTGAAATAATGTTAACAATCTAAAAAAAAGCGGGAAAAGACACATAGAGGACGGTATGACTTAGCGATAGAAAACGTAAATCGGGATAATATAATAACAAGCCTCTTTAAAAATTGATATATATATATATATATATATATATATATATATATATATATATATATATATATATATATATAATTTCTAAGAAATCAATGGATTTTTAGACGACATTATTTCGTTGTGAGTAACAGATAATATATATATATATATATATATATATATATATATATATATATATATATGTCGATATATGAGATGACGAGAAATAAATTTTTAAATAATTTATGTATATACATATATGATTAATCAGTGAAAATCAAACAAAACAAAAGTAAAAATACGCGAATTTCTTTCTTCTTTTTCTCGATATTTCATTCTCTGATGAACCTTTAATAAAAGTGAAACATGTTAGATTGATAAGCGTTTCCTCTTTGTTACTTATATATATATATATATATATATATATATATATTACTGTATGTGTGTTTGTGTTTGTGTGGGTGTGTGTTTGTGTGGGTGTAGGTAATTGAATGGCAAAATGGAAGAAAACCTCTCGTATAGGCGTTTCTTCACTGAACGGGTTTTATATATATATATATATATATATATAAATTAACCTCTTACATATTTGAGCTTAACAACTTTAACAAAATATTGCAATAACAATCATAAATATAAATTTAATAAATTTAAATATAAATGCAGCTGAATATTTAAAGAAGTAAGAGGATACAAATAAAAAAAATTGACAAGTTTTTTTCCATTTCACGGAAGTATACTTTAAGCACATGGGTGCGATGTCGCTTTATCTTTGTTTCTATCCTTCTGTCTTTCTTTGTCTCGCTGAAACCAAACAGCGTCTCTGATATTTATTTCCTCATCTGTATTGGCAGAGAATAACGTATGTATGAAATAAAAAAACTGAGGAACAAGCCAAATTATAACATAATTATGTGGAAGGGAAGAAATGCAGCAATCAATGGTGAGAAATTTAAAACGCAGACGATAGAGGAACGTTTAAGTTAAAATCTTTGAATAATTGCCGTTTGATAAGTTGGGAAAGCTCATTCATATTTATATTGAATTAAAAAAATAATTTCATTAGGAATTCCAAATCCATATCAAAAATGTGTTACCTTCGCATGTTTCAGTGGTTTAATATTTGAAAGTTACTTCGGATTCTAGGGTACCTAATCAGATGAAAAAGATGACCTAAAAACAAAATGATCCTTATATACATTTTAATTCATTTTTATGTTTATACATTCTTTTTATAGATACAAATATTTAAGTAAATGCTCTGTTTTATAATAAACAGTATTAACAACATGTACCGACCTGAATGTCCGAGAAATTTTCATAGAAAATTTTCGTCCTCCGACAGGAATACGAACTTATATCCTATACGGAACCGTGATATAGTCTGACGTGACTTAACCGATCGAGCCACGGAGGATTGTTCGATTAGCAATGTCGATTTTACTGTTTTTAAACTTCACTCTTCCATGATTCTCTCACGTACATTCATATCTGCTCAAAGCGTATCCAAATGTAAACAAATGGCGTCACACATTATGAAATGGACAAAGTCCGACAATTATTTTAAGACATTTTTTATGTTTATACATTCTTTTTATAGATACAAATATTGAAGTAAATGCTCTGTTTTATAATAAACAGTATTTATAACATTTACCGGTCTGGACGAATATTTTCTATGAAAATTTATCGGACATTCAGGCCGGTAAATGTTTATTATAAAACAGAGCATTTACTTAAATATTTGTATCTATAAAAAAGAATGTATAAACATAAAAATATCTTAAAATAATTGTCGGACTTTGTTCATTTCATAATATATATATATATATATATATATATATATATATATATATATATATATATATATACAAATATATTTTAGTTTTATCTGAAAATATATTTTGACATTCGGAAGGAGTTGGATGAGTCTAATGGTGACTACAAAGATAATTGGAGTGATCACTTGTAATGGCGACGTTATGCCTCCACTCATCTTCCCCAGGGGACCTCAGACTCATCACGGAGACCTAAATCAAGTCCTTGGGGAGGTAGTTCTGCCATGGGTCAAGAGAGCGGCTGCTGGTAGACCCTTTCTGGCAACAGGACTCTGCACCATGCCACACAAGGAGAATCCAGTCATGGCTGTCAGACAATTTCTGCGACCATATCACTCCTTATATCTGGTCACTTAACTTCCCAGACTGCAACCCCCTTGATTATTATGTGTGGGGCTGGGTCGAGAAAGGGACCAACAAAACTCCTTGTAACACCAAAGAATAAATGAAGGCAAGGATTATGACAGCATTCACCAACTTATAGAAGGAGCCTGAAGAGTTGCACAAGATTGCCACTACCAAGGCACAATTGTTTAGCTTTATTTTTTTTTTTTATTTTGGCTTGCGGTCACATCACGTTCAAACGCTATATAGCCTTGTCTCAAAGTCTCAAAGACGCAAAGGATTACTGAGGGTGAAGAATATGAGATAAAGAGAAACATTATTAAGGAGAGAGACCAATAAAAGAACAGGAATTTAAAAAGAAACAGAAGATAACGATTGAAATTTGATTTACATTTATCAATATCAAAGCTGACTAGAAAGCAAAAGGCCGGAAGAGAGTCCCACAAACAAGAAGTGCGAAAGAAGAAACTGTTAGCATATAACTTACGGTTTCATTTAATTATTTCAACCGTAAAAGGATGAGACCTAACAACCAATCTAGTACTGTACTTAGATTCATAATGTCTAGGTAGCAAAGAAGAAAGCTCGTCAGAACAATTACCATAAAAAGTTTTATAGCAAAATCATAGGGAATCTACCTTACGTTAGCGGGAAAATAACTGAACTCGTATCGTATAATAAATGGTGTGATGCTGAAAGGAGACATATTATTAATTGGCAAAAACGGGCAGTACATTGTGATCGTATTCATAACAGATTTTATTTTTATTTTTTTTATTTTGCTTTTTGTTTGATTATTTTTTCTTTAATAAAAATCCTTAGAAAAATTGTTATAGTTTAGTAGGAATGTTTTTCTTCATTATTTGTGTTTAGTATATATTGTACCATCGGATTTATATCCATCTCTCCAGGATTATCTTAAGAAGAAAGAAATATGTGTATTTCTTGGAAAACGACGAACAGCAGCTCGACTAGATTTTATGTCAAAAAAAAAAAAAAAAAAAATTCTGGGTGTATGGATTTATGAAGTTGCCTCACAAGATGGCTGATGTTCGGGGAACGAAATAGGAAATATATTGGTTAATAAAGTTAATATCGAAAATAAGACAGTATTTTAATTTTATTTCATAAAGCTAATTATTTTTAAACCCTCACAGCTAGTAAATAAAATAATGAGAGAAATAAAATTCAATCAAACAATGGGGGACATTTAAATGAATAATATGTTTTGTCGTCTTATTCACATTATAAATTATTACGTTATACAGTGAGTGGAACAATAAGTGAGTCAGACAATTAGTGGCATGATAAATACGTTTCGAACTGAGTCAGGACATAAGGGAGATTATTACGATAAACAAAAAAGAAATTCTTTTCTTCAAAGAAGGATTATCATTCCGAACAATTCGAGATATATTTATGAGTAAGCCGAAAAAAAAAATGTCCATTATGATTTCATCAAATCCGAGCGTCATGATTTCATCTATTTCATGATGAAAAAATGATCTTCTGGTTCTGGTTGGCGGGAAAAACTTGTCGCACTGTGAAGAACACGAAAAATACAAATTTTCTATAAGTCGTCTTATATATATATATATATATATATATATATATATATATATATATGGTTGGATTGATGTGAGTTTGTGACCCTGGGTTTCACGGTTTTGCTTTCGTACGATCTATCTCTGATATTGAGCGCTTTCTAAGATGTACCGCGCATAAAATATATAAATAATTATATATATATATATATATATATATATATATATATATATATATATATATATATATATACACTTTTCCCACACACACACACACACACACACATATATATATATATATATATATTATTACTTAAACGTTATTTTTATGGAAACGCATATTTGAATAGGGGTGCAGAATTAATTTCAAATCGGAAATAATTTCAACTCGGAACTAATTTCAACTCGGAATTAATTTCAAATCGAGACTAATTTCAACTCGGAAGTAATCAATGAAATTTGCATAAAAAATCAATTCTGAATTATCTTATCTACTAAGGATTTGTAATGCTAAATTAAAAAAAAATTCAACACCAACTCATTTCATTTTGTTTATGAATTCACCGAAATTGATAATTTGATTTTAAAACGAGTTGAAATTAATTCCAAGTTGAAATTAATTCCGAGTTGAATTTAGTTACGAGGTGAAATTAGTGCCGAGTTGAAATTCATTCCGAGTTGAAATTAATTCCAAGTTGAAATTAATTCCGAGGTGAAATTAGTTCCAAGTTGAAATTAATTCCGAACTTAAAATTAGTTCTGTCACACTTTGAATAGACACTACATTTATTTATTAAATAGTATTGATTTTCGTCTCGCTGGCTGAATATTCGAGAAATCTTAGAAAAATATTATGTCTCCGGCAGAATTTGAACTAGCGTTCTCTTTGAGGAAACCTTCATTAGCTCTTACATGATTTGACCTCTCGTCTACGGACAGCGTCGATGGCCGAGGTCAATTTAAGCAGCAAGTTCATACAAGTCTGTCCATTTAAATTTTATAATTATTTTTCAAGGTTTTGTATATTGGGATTAAAATTGTGAATAAATTGTCCGAAGTTTATGGAGTTTCTCTCTCTTGTTTGAGAGAATTTCTTTATAATTTTCATCCTCATATACAACATATCAATCGGAAATTGAAAAAAAATATGATAAGGAAATTAAGAGATAGATTTTTTATCAGATACGATATACAAATGTATATATCCCAGACTAATGGTGGGTAACCGAATGACAACATGGAAAAATTCCCAAGAGAAGGAATTTACCAAATATATAATGGCTGTCCGCTCGTCTTCGAACTTGCTAGTCTAGTATGGCGGCTTGCCATTCCCTGTTACAGATGCTTACTCAAGCACGTTATATTAAAACTATGCTGAGCGAAACTTAATTACAGTTTCTGGGAGAGAGCTCATTATGTGGCATGATCAACAGTCAGACTTCTGTGATGTCAACGAACCCTCGTTGCCGCTTTTGTAATGTCAACGAATATTCGTTGTCACTTTCGTAAATCTCGTTGTAGTAGAGACTTTGTAATCACAGATACAACTATAGTAACGCCGTTGAACAATACTGGTGTCAGCCGCCTTCGAATATCACTCACACTAATAGTACTTGCTTGATAATACTCACACAGATAGTAACCACAGTATAGTGATTCCGTATAGTGAGCGGTATAGTAATCAGTATAAGAAAATAATATATTGAATACTATGGAGAATAGTGTTCCGTATAGTAATAGAGGATAGTGTAGAAATAGTAGACGCCAAGCTAATTTACATATATACATTTCCTTTAGCATCATGTGATCTACTTATTCAAAATGGGATCGCCTGTTTTTACACTTTGGATATCTGTGTCCAAACTCCAGTGTCACTTTATTATTATATAACACAGGCGAAGACTAGTACGCTCAAACCATCGGTCACGCTGACTTGTAATATAGTGCTAGCACAGCCATCGACGAATCCCAAATAATTCCATTTGCCAATTTCACTTATAAGGCTTCGGTCAACCCGTGGTATGGTTTTCAGGTCCTTTTCAAATGTGCCACACGGTGGGATCACTATCCCGATTGCGCCAAGAAGGCACCTTGCTGACAAATCGATCAAGGTGAGATTCGAACCTGGGTTGCATGGTCCGAGAGAGAACGTTCTAACCAGTAGGTCAGATGCCAGACTCAGCGCATCGCCAGATTAATAATGTTCTTGTTGATACAATCAGTATTATAAATGCAGCGTAGGTGTTTGAAGAAATGCAGCGAATGTAAGTAGGAGGATTTAATTGATAACATTCATCCATTTTTCGCATTTGTTTTCATTTTTATCGCTATATCATTCAAATATCCCACGTTCTGCTTGGAAACACACGCACACACACACGCACACACACACACACACATATATATATATAGTTATACTCGTTTGGAAAAACCTTAGGTATTTTGGCTTGTAATTAAACAAACCAATGCCCAAGGGAAAATAAGGGATAAAAAAGGAAAGAACGAAGGCCATGAAATTGAGGCGAAAACAATCGTCCAGAATTTAAGCACAGAGTCCAAAGAAAAGAAAAACTCCAAAATGACTACAGAAGTTGACCCTGACTATTCGTATCGGTGAAACCTAGATAGGTTTACCTGGCACTTTAGGTTCATATATATATATATATATATATATATATATATATATGTAAGCAAATATATGGATATAGATCCGACAGTATGAAGAGAAATATACAGAAAAAAAACAAACAAAAATATTAATATGTAATTATGCTTTATTAATGTTAATATAAAGTCAACGTCGGACGTTTCGATCTATTTTAGACCATCATCAGGACATATTCATAAAACATAATTAACATTAGTACATATAAAATTCAACTTGAAAAGACGATGGACATAAGAGCACAACTAATCCAAACAGATAACTGAAATTTTTATATAAGATCAGCGTTCTTTATATTAACATTAATACAGCATAATTACATATTAAGATTTTTGTTTGTTTTTTCTGTATATTTTTCTTCATATATATATATATATATATATATATATATATATATATATATATATATATATATATATATATACTTTAAAAATTAGGAGGTCAGATAGAATACACGACCTCACTGTCTCAGGCTAATTCTATCAACTGACCATTCAACACTTTGGCAAAATAAAAATGATAATAAAGCTCTATTTTTATTTTATTTTTTCAGACGTATATCGAGCACGTTTTAATACTACTGTTTCCTGGTCTGATTCAACTCTGACCAATAAACTTATATATATATATATATATATAAAAATTGAAGTCAACACTTAGATGCGACAGTCTGTTTCATGCTAGACTCAATCGTCAGTTGGCCTGACGATTGCGTCTAGCACGAATCAGACTGTCACCTCTAAGTGTTGACTTCAATGTTCACTTTTATATTTACACTCGCTCTATCTCTGATATTGAGCACTTTATCTCATAAATATAGCACACTTTAAAACTATATATCTTCACACACACACACACACACACACACACATATATATATATATATATATATATATATATATATATATATATATATATTAAAGACATTTTTATGTTTAACGTTCTTTTTATAGCTACAAGTGTTTAAGTAAATGCTCTGTTTATAATAAACAGTATTAAATAACATTTACCGGCCTGAATGTCTGAGAAATTTTCATAGAAAATATTCGTCCTTTGACAGGATTCGAACCTGCATCCTATACGTGCCTAACCGCTCTGCCACAAAGGATCGTTCGGGTGGCATGGTCGAATTTACTGCTTATAAACTTCAATCTTCCATGAATCTCGTGCATTCATAACTGCTCATGGCGTATCAAATGTAAACAAATGACGTCATACATTAAGAAATGGACAAAGTCCGACAATTTATTTATTAAAGACATTTTTATGTTTAACGTTCTTTTTATAGATACAAGTATTTAAGTAAATGCTCTGTTTATAATAAACAGTATTATATATATATATATATATATATATATATATATATATATATATATATATATATATATATATATTCAGGGTGTCTCAAAATACTTCTTACAGACTTTGGAGATGAGTTCATTCTATAAAATCAATGACAAAAGTCAATATAACCATATCTTCGCAAATCCCTCGTTTTTTAGTTAAGTTTAAAGTTTACGGTGGCACGCTGTTAAAGTTCTTCCGTGGCGAAAGGGAGCGTCAGACACCGGGCCACACGTTGCAAATGATACGGATACCCTTGAAGTAACCTCCATTTTGTACTATGAGATGTAAGACATGCTAGGACCACTTGACGTGTATTGATACCTGCATCGTTACTGTAGAATATGTTCATCGTGGTCAGAGAAACCAGCGGATCTCAGTATTGTTTGATTGTGGTGCTACACGATGATAAACGACATCAAAGGTTGGATAAACTCGGTTGCCTTCGGTCTGGAAACGCAATTTGATACACCCGTACATTCTCGCGTCCATTACTATTCACGCGGCCGTATGTAATAATCATATCTACCTGCTAACGATATGAATATCTTGCCACTGTTAAACGAACACTTCTCAATTAACTCACTTAATACACGCGTTAAATGTTGAAAAAAACAAGCCACAAATGTACACGAATATAACTGCGTCAACTTAGCGCCATCTACCGTAAACTTACTTTAAACTTAATAACTCAAAAACGAAGATTTTGCGGACATATTTTTTATATGGACATTTGTTCTTGTTTTGGTGTGATGATTCTGCCACCAAATTTTGTAAAAGTATTTTTGATACAATATATATATATATTATATATATATATATATATATATATATATATATATATATATATATATATATGTGTGTGTGTGTGTGTGTGTGTGTGTGTGTGTGTTCACTACAATGGGCTTTATTTGATTATGCTTGTAGAGTACCTTACGCCTGCCAAATTGTAATCATCATATGTGTGTTATATTAAAAAGGATAATAAAAATTCCAAATTTAATTTTAAAATAGACGTTTTCTGTTGTTTTTTTTTTCTTTTTTAGAAAATTCAATTCTAGAAGGGGAAATAAAAAAAAATAATTTTTGTAAGAGAATATTTTTGAAGCAAGACGTTTTCTTGGAATAGGCGGATAGAAAAACGTTGGGAGAAAAAATAGATTTCTCGAAGAAATAATTTGAAATAAATTGAGTGGATTGAAGTGAATTTATTGGATGAACCACAGGTGACTAATATACACCTGCGTAGAAATCTATCTATCTATCTATCTATCTTATTCTCTTTCTTCTCTCTAATTCTCTCTCACTCTGTTTGAGGCTATACTCTCTCTCTCCCATCTATCTATCTATCTATCTATCTATCTATCTATCTGTCTGTCTATTTATTTTATTCTGTTTCTTCTCTCATTCTCTATCTCTCTCTATTTGAAGCTATACTCTCTCTTACCTATCTATCTATCTATCTGGCGTGGTTTCTCTTTATCTCTGTGTATCTAAGGCTGTACTATCTTTCTCTCTCTCTCTCTCCTCCTCTCTCTCTCTCTCTATCTATCTATCTATGGGTTGCTATCAAATTCCTTATGTATTTGAAATCTTTTTTCTGCATAACATATTTATTTGACAATTTATTATATTGGCCTTTAATTTATATATAAAACATTTTCACAAAAATTCTGACATTTTTCATTTGGTTAAGTTTTATCAAATATGCCGAAATTAAAACATTTCAGCCTACCGTTGAACATATATATATCTATCTAATTCTGTTCGCATCTATCTATGAAGAGAGTACGTTAAACGTAAGGTATACAGTTACTGCACACACAGATCGCGCGCTGGTGGACGCAGGTTCGAATCCTACCGAATAAGGCATATTTTTCTCTAATAAGATTTCTTAAATAATGAGATGACATTCCGTTTATTTATTAAACAGTATTTATTTATACCAGTCTGAATATTCTTTCTTCCTCTCTCTATATGTAACTAAAGGCAACAACATTTTCAAAAAAGGACATATATTGATACATGTTGCCTCATATCTATCTATAAAAGGATTTGCACCAATATTTACATGCATATGCTCCAAGTTAGTGGGAAGGCCAAGATTGACATTGCATTTCCCAACTCCCATCGATAGTGGAAATAATCGATTTTTTCATGCTTCTACAGCAGTTTTCGTGTAGTTTGCGGACATTTTCTACTGGCCTGAATGAGAGCCTAGATCTGGCTACCACGAATAGGCAGGAAGATTCTATTGGCCAGCGTGAGAGCCAACAGCTGACTGACACAAATGTTAACTAGCATGCAAAAAAAATCGATAGCTGCATTCGTCACATGTGAGAAAAATTTAAATCTGCATAGCACTTTACTCCAATTGGCTCATTCGCTTGCTTAAACTCAACGTTATTCTGATTCCGCAGAACTGGGTTGGGTGTGAAAAGAAGGATTATGGCAGCATTTCCCAACTTAAACAAGGAGACCGTCCAGAAGAGTTGAAAGGGATTCCAAAGTCGTCTGGAAGCCGTGGTTTTAATCAATGGCGATTTTATTGAAAAAATTTACTCTTTCGTATTTCAAGATATTTTTGTGTAATTTTGGTGAATATATCTGTTAAAATGAGATGTCAGTGTTATTTTCATTTTTGCATAATTTAGACAACAATTTATCCATCGTACTCAGTATATAGGAAGAGAGTGAGAGAGACAGGCAGACAGAGAAACAAGTATAGAGAACAACATTCTGAAATTGCTCGCATAATTTATAGAAATAGAGTGAGATAGATGAATTGATATGAGAAGGACAATAGATAGATAGATAGATAGATAGATAGATAGATAGATTGAGAGAGAGAGAGTATAGCCTCAAATAGAGTGAGAGAGTATTATAAAGAAGAAAGAGTATGACATAGATAGATAGATAGATAGAGAGAGAGAGAGAGAGAGAGAGAGAGTATAGCCTCAAATAGAGTGAGAGAGTATTATAAAGAAGAAAGAGTATGACATAGATAGATAGATAGATAGATAGATAGATAGAAAGGAGACAGAGAGAGAGAGTATAGCCTCAAATAGAGTGAGAGAGTATTAGAAAGAAGAAAGAGTATAACATAGATAGATAGATAGATAGATAGATAGATAGATAGATAGTTATGAAGACTGAGGCATACATAGATATGAACAGGTTGAGATACATAGATAGACAGATAGATATGAATAGACTCAGATAGATAGATAGATAGATAGATAGATAGATGGTCTAATTATATACTTTGGCTATTCCGCTTGATTAATCTTAATTGTCACCGTTAAGTAAGATCCATGATTAATTAAACACCTTATCACGTGAACGCCTATTCCCACGTAAAGACTTTTAAAGGCGTATATTGGCAACATATATTTACCTCCAATGCACTGTCTTTTTTTTATGCAAGATTCTTGCATAAGCAGCCAGGATTAATGATGCCTACGTATATATGCAGATGCGAGGTGGGGTTAATAAGTGATCCAGGATCGGGGGCTGATTGGGTTCGGATTTCGGCTGTGCTTGCTTGCTTTTTGCTTCGCACTGATGCCACTGAGATCAGTATGGTATCAAAGATAGACAGGAGACTTGAAGCAAAAGAATGATGGTTCTACAGAAGGATACTGAGGATAACGTGGACCGAACATGTGAGCAAAGACGGAGTTTTGGAGGAAATGAAAACAAAAAAGAAATGAATATATAACATCAGGAAAAGATAGTTGAGGTTTCTCAGGCGCATAATGAGGAAAGAGGGCTTGGAAAATCTGATACTCACAGGACATTTCGAAGGTAAGTGGGACAGAGGAAAACAACGAAGAACACACTTAGTGAGTGTGTTAATGGATAGCGGAACAGGGCCTAGAAGAAATATATATATATATATATATATATATATATATATATATATATATATATATATATATATAAAGAGAGAGAGAGAGAGAGAAAGAGAAAGAAAGAGAAAGAGAGAGAGCATAGCATCAAATAGAGTGAGAAAGTATTAGAGAGAAGAAAGAGTATAAGATAGATAGATAGATAGATAGATAGATAGTATAATTATATACTTTGGCCTAGGAAAAATAACAGAAAAACAAGTTAGGGAGAGCTATGATCGTCTACATCCTGAGTGGACACGGCACATGAGAAGTGATATGTCCCGGAAAGGGATATATTTAATCGAAGTAGCTAAGTGGTTTTGGCTACTATAACCAAGTAGAATACGGTAGCAATAATCGACTGGTACGCGTCATAGTCGCAGGTAAGAAGTGTAGATCAATGGTGTAGTCCAATGGGCGTCGTTATATACTTAGCTCTCAGACTAAGGCTTTGACTCTCCTACACGTCCGTCGGTATTTAGGACGGACACCAGCCAATCATATTCCAGTGAGGGGGAACACAGATGTACGCATATTCCATTATATCAAGAAGGATACGTCCACACACATAAACTTGGCCTCTTCCAAAGATCTATTGACAAAAATGGCTTGTCTATGTAATGACATGATGCGTTAGGAAGAAAGTGTTACTGGATAGAAAAACGGAAAACCCACTCCCTCAAGAGTATCACAGAAGCAGTTACAATTATTGTCAACCTTGTTAGAAGAATGAATATAAAATAAATATAAAATTACTTTTTTTATATACAATTTTTCCCACTGCAAGATCCAAGAGTCAGTCAAGTCAGAGGGCTACTGGATGAGGCCGTTGTAAAGGTTTAAAATGAGAAATTAGTGCATATTAAGATAAGTATGATAACGGTTGGCCCTAGACTTGGAGGGGTTATTATTCTAGCGAACGGGGAAGCATCCTCTCGGAGTTCTAAGAAGGAATCTGCCTGAGTAGAACTTACTTCTTACCAATGTAATACGAAAGCAACGAGGAAGTTTCTGTACGTAGCATGGTGGGCCCTAGCTAGGACGAGTTGAATAAAGGAATGTTGCTCGTAAAAGAATTTTCCATAGAAATAGATTAATGAGAGTCATGTGACATTTCGTCTGTGTGAAAGGGATTATAGGGAGGAAAATAATTCATCATACTGTAAAGGCTGGAAAGGGAGATTTGGAAATCTCCAGCCCCGATTTGGCAGCTATATTTTTTTATTTGATCTGTGTCTTGTAAAAATAAAGCATGAAGGGCGTTTAACACCAGCATCAACAATCCAAGAAGACCGAGAAGAAATTACAGGTATACCACCCGAAGTGAAGCCATGGGGTCAGTTATTATTTCCGCTTTAAACGATGGAAATAATATCAACCGGCCTACATCAATAAGTAAATATCATGGTTTCACTTCCGTTTTTTACCAGAAAAAAAGAAACTAGGAGTCTGAAGCTGTAGGCCTCCTTTATAAGGAAAAACACTGTTTTTATTCAGTGTGCTGTATCGTTCGGCCACGGTGAAGAAGTTGTGCTTTTTTCAAAAGGAAAAATAGACCCATACTAGCTGCCTCGTTTTATGCAGCCGAGCGGTAAATCACACAGGATCAAATAATTGACACAGGTTCGATTCCCGCCTGGAAATGCATTTTTCATTATTAGGATTTCTGGAACACGCAGGCCGATACACGTAATATATATTGTCTAATAATAATGTTTGAACAATAAAAATGTCGGATTAAATTAATACATGCATATATATATATATATATATATATATATAAGAAAGAGGTTATAGTAGTTCCAACGAGAGAAAAGTATGTATATTAAAAAGAAGAGAAGAGAGGTGCCGTAAACGTTTTTGGTTGTAATGTGGATTTTTTAAACAAAATATTATGCTTTATTTTCCATATTTAAAAAAAAAATCCACAATACAACCAAAAACGTTTGCGGCACCTCTCTTCTCTTCTTTTCTTTTTAATATATATATATATATATATATATATATATATATATATATATATATATATGAAATAGCGATAAACACTTTTATAGATGAAGAACAATATTGGGAAAAATGTATAACAAAGTGGAAAGTTTCCTTGAGACGCATTTCATTCTTTAGGACTTCATCGGAATAAATTTGCTTTGTTGGTAGAACAACACATGCGCATAAACGAGGGATGCTGGGATTTTTTTTTTTTTTTTTTTAATTTCGCCGATTTTGTTTAGATTGTTTTTCTTTTTCTTTCGATCACATTTCTTTCCATACTGTGGTAATAAATGTTCTGCCAGGAATAGTGAAATAATGTAAGAGTCATGGTCCAATTTTACTGTCGATGACCTTGTCGATCAAGTCACTCTCTAGACATTTTCGTCGTAGTGAATTGTTTTCTCCTTTAATCATAGTAGCATATATCAAAATTTTGGTCTTTCTCGTTACGGTGGGCAATCAACACATTTGATGTATTGTTTTGTAAAATGTCCCTTCTGTGTTCATATAATCTTTTATTTATATTCTTTAAGGTTTCTCCTTTGTATAGATTGTGACAATTATTAGAGCCAATAGAATAAATTAATTCTTGAAATTTTAGCTTATAGTTTTGTTTAGTATTGATTATGTTATTTTCTAGATGCAGTAGTAACAAATTTTATGTTGAGTTTAGATAGATTAGTAGGTAGGACGACATACTTTTTGATTCACTGGGTTTTAAAAAAATAAAATTGCCAGCATCCCTGTTTCAAGAGCGTATATAGTCGTACCAAAATAACAAATCGATTCTGATGAAGTCCTAAACGACAAAAAAGACACAACACAACATAAATCCTTCCAGAGCAGATGTGAACACGTCTACTACGGATGCTTAATTGAAACACGCTGGTATCTTAAAATTCAGCTCGTATCTCAAAGTAAATAAATAGCCAAACTCCGGTTCGTATTAAAAAAAAATACTTTTATGGAGAGACGGTCGTATTTCAAAGATTTATTCAGTCTATATATATGAATTAAAGATCAAATGTAGATCAAATATGGTCTTGAATCCGAGAAGATGATAAAATAAATGAACAAATAGAAAAGGTTTATCAATCTAACATGTTTCACTTTTATTAAAGCTTCATCAGAGAATGAGATATGATAGGATAGGATAAAGAACAAATCGGAAACGTTTATAAATCTGACATGTTTCACTTTTATTAAAGCTTCATCAGAGAATAAGATATGATAGGATAAACGTCTATCAAATAGGAAACGTCTGTCAATCTAACATGTCCCTCTAATATTAAAGCATTTACAGAGATTGAGAGACTACAGACACAAAGACAGAAAACACTGATATTTTAAATTACGTTTGGGCAGTTCTCATTGGTTAGATACGTGTCACGTGAATTAAAACCTTGGATAATTCTATGTAGATTTGTGAACATTCTTGTGAATGAGCCATGGATGGTAATGTCTATATTAAAGTGTGGTTTTGTCTATTTGAGTTTTATTTTATCTTTTCCTTTGCAGCGGGAAGTCGTGGAGTTCTAGTTTATGGCTCGCCTGTTTAAGAATGTATTTTTTGCATTAGATATAAGTTAAATTCTATAAGAATGGATTCAACGAAACTTTTCTCTCAGTTTCTGACGACGCTTTAATAAAAGTGAAAATTGTTAGATTGATATAAATTTTCTATTTGTTCATTTATTTTATCATATATATTTCCGTTTCCATTTGTATTTGTAGGCCTGATGAATTGGATCATGATGACGATTCTAACGTAATAAATTATACCCATGGAAGATTAGTGTTTGAGCCTTTTATATTATATTCTTGCTCTGTACAGTACATTCAGTTCTACTTTGATTTAACCTCTTGTTGTAACCAAGGAAGGTTACTGAACAGAATAATCACACGAAGGTTGGCAATGAACGATAATTCTTAGGACAAGAATATCACATATAAGATTCCCCAGCAGCGGGTAGAAGTAGCCAACTGTTAAAAGTGATTCAAGTGAATTCCACAGTGAATCTCCAACTGCAGGATATCTACTCACGGCCAAAGGCGGTCAGATGTGGCACAAGGCCGAATTTAATGTGCAGTAAGTGAGCTCATAGGCTCGGCCAAATGTCGGGGACGGGTAGCTGTTTCCCGAGACGAGACTCTGCCCTTCGTCATAGCCTCATCTGGGGATACTCTCAGCCCGGAGTCACATAGTTTGACTAGCACAGCTGGAGACGAATCTCTAACTCTATACCATGTACAGTGTTCACTACTGAATTTATGGGAATGGGGGCATATCCATTATCGTCCGTAGGTATGCTCCAACATATATATAGATACACAATCACACACACACACACACACACACACACACACACACATATATATATATATATATATATATTACATGAATCATTCATACAAAAAACAAATATGAATGATTCATGTAATTATAAATTAAACTGCACCTATAATTGAAATATATAAATATATATATATTGAGCTCTCCAGATATCATCCTCCTTGGGTCTACCCATACGGATTTCCTAGTTTTGCATAAACTATATATATATATATATATATATATATATATATACATATATATATATATATATAATTGATGTAATGAATATGCATACACCTGGGTTCCACCTAACAGTAATATGATTGGCTGGTATCAGCCATAAATACAGACTGATATGGAGGTACAGAACGACGCCCATTGACTACGCCTATTGTCTTCGCCTATTACCTACCACTACGACGAGGACCAGTCCGTTACGGTTACCTGCTAGATTGTCCTTCTCGGTTACAGTAGTGAACAACCACTTTGCTACTTCGGAAAAATATATCCCTTTCCGGGACATATGAATAATATAAACCTAAAGAGCAAGGTAAACCTACCTAGGTTTCACCTACACGGATCTTCAGGGCATACTGGATAAAGAGGTAAAAAATGGAACAGAATATATAGCCTAAACGGCTACATATTCTGTTCCATTTTTTACCTCTTTTGGACAGTTCACCCTGACGTTATGTGTAGGTGAAACCTAGGTAGGTTTACCTGGCTCTTAAAGTTTATATTAGGTTTGCTCTACTTAATGTATTGAGCACTGTACGCAGTTATTTTTACTCGTTTTGGAGGTTTTTTTCTTTGGATTTTGGGCTTGAATTGTGGACGATTGTTTTCACTTCAATTTCATGTTCTTTCTTTTTTTTATCCCTAATTTTTCCTTGGGCCATTGGTTTGTTCAATCACAAGCCGAAATACATAAGGTTTTTCCAAACGAGTACCACTATATATATATATATATATATATATATATATATATATATATATATATATATACCCAAGTATATGATTGGTGTATAGAAATATATATATATATATATATATATATATATATATATATATATATATATATATATATATATATACAAGTATATGATTGGTGTTGCTAACAACATTTTCCAACCATATGTGAAGGTTAATTCCAACCCAATATACGTACATCCAAATTCCAACCATTCCCCTTCAGTTATCAAACACATACCCTCTTCCATTGGATTTAGAATTAGCACTAATTCCTCTAACAAAGATGTTTTTAATAAACCTCGTGATTTTTACAGTTCTGCACTCAAAAATAGTGGATGTAATTGTAATTGTGTATGTATGTATTTATGTGTTGGTTTTCCTTTTTATTTTTTTATTTTTTTTTCATAAAGGGCCGTGTAGATGTTCCCTGTCTCGTCACTTTTTTTGTGTTTATATATATATATATATATATATATATATATGTCTGGGTGCTTATGTATTATAATCTGATTGTGTCTGTGTTGTTTTACGCGTCAGTTTAGGACCCCATTCACACACTTGGGATTAAAATGTATACATATATTGTAGGAGGACCGGATGAAGTATTAGCGTCTATTCTAACGTAATTTCCATGAAGAAATAAATTGAATAACATGTATTTCTTCTTTTTCTCCTCAGAAATGTTATAGTTTTAAACTTAATAACGATTAAATTTGGATTTCAAAATTGGCAGTTTTTAATTTTCAAATTTTATCATATAATTTAGGAATTATTGGTTAGAATAAATTCTTTTTTAATACTACCCATATTTTAAACATCTGAATAGCTATTATAACATGACTTCGTTGTCAAGCTTTTTGAATTTTCCTATACTTGTATTTTGATTGGTCATTCTAGCTTTTGTAACAACGTTTTTCCCCTGTGAAGGATTGTTAATTAATTTGAAACTTTTAAAACCATTTATTTTACATTCAACATCATCACTTGATAAGACACCGGGGGTGTTGAAACAAAATGGCTATTTTTGTAGTAATTTTATAACATATTTATGTTATAAACGTTTTAAAATAAATAATTATATATATATATATATATATATATATATATATATATATATATATATATATATATATATATATATGTGTGTGTGTGTGTGTATGTATGTATATGTGTATACACATATACATACACACACACACATATATATATATATATATATATATATATATATATATATATATATATATATATATACACGTTATCTGCACATACTCATGTTGAATAAATGTGTTAAAATTTACAATATATATTTGTTACCACTTATATTATCCTAGTTAAATTATTGATTACAACTTCTTTTAGAGTATCAGGTTTTATTAAGCTGATTATATGATGCATTAAGATTTATTTATAAATAAATGCAAAAGACGTGGGCTCCAGGGACATTTAAAACAATATCCCTTATACTTGAATAAATGATTTTATCATTTAACATATAATATCCTTTGCATTCCCCAACTTTCATTTCTCATTCAGATGATCAATTTCATTAACTTTACTTCCATTTTAATTTTGAATTTACTTGCAATAATTTTTATAGCTTCCTACGCATTTTATCTTCAGTTATGTTTACGATTCTCATATAGATCTCCTCATCGTAGAAAATATCTGGTCTATTTTATTAATATCTGGGTAGGCTGGTGGTCATTTCATTAATTTGGTGTAGGTACCTCCAAATTTAAGCTGTAAAACAGCATAGCATGATGATAAAAGGCACCAAAATTGATAAAAATAAAGATTCATAGTCAAAATCTTTGTTATTATCAAGAGGAGAGACCAAAGTATTATTTTATTATTTTATTGAATTTTTTAATCATTTCAGCACGTTCGAAATTTTGGATAAAATCTTCTTGTTGTTTTTTTTTTTGCGTTAGCTGTCGATGTAATACTTAAGCTTAGTCTTTTTGCGCCTTTTTTCGGGTGAAAAACACAGTGATTTGGAAATTCTAGCAAAATTCAAATATTTTTCGGATTTTAATAAAACTTTCAACAATTATTCACAAATGAATATTATTTTTGAAATTTTTTAGAAAATTTTCGCAAATTTTTTCTCACATATGCTACCCCCGCACTTAATTTCATGAAATTTCCAGAAATTAAATTTTCATCCGAAAATTTTTTATTAGTTAAAAGCAGGAGTCCTTGGAGAATGTAAATCATCAATAATTTTTTCAAACTACTTCTCATTTCTCGAAAATCAGCTACGACTCGTAAAATAAAAAGTGCAATAAAACTATGATATTATTTAATTAGAAAAAAATTTTTTAATTGCTTTTATAAATATGATTTATTAAGGACAATGTTGTCTTAAGAAAAAAAATGTGTGTGCGTATGTGTATGTCCTTGTATAGTTTTGTATTTGGCTATTAATCCCACTCTAAAAACTAATTCGTTAAAAATGACTGACTGGTTACGTCTGTTAAGTCATTTATTGTGCTGGTCTTTTATTCTGAGAAGAGATTTCGTTTTTGGATTTACTGAGAGTAGAAATTTACCAAATGACTGTTCGTTCAGCTAATCAATTTGTCATCTTCAAGGATTTTTGTTATAATTTTGTAAACGCATTGAAATGTGTATGTGATAGTCACAATATCTTGAAATACAAAAGAGTAAATTTATTCAATAAAACCAACATTGGCCTCAACCGACATTGGTCTCCGTGTTTAAGTTGCTACCATTTCAGAGTGTCTAGCAGTCAATCTGAGGACAGTGAAAAGGATTCGGAAAGAGATCGGTGAGATTAATGGTGATTACGAAGGTGTTTGGAGCAAGCACACACACACACAAACATATATATATATATACGTGTGTGTGTGTATGCGTGTGCTTGCACACACACACATATACATTTATGTATGTAAATATATATATATATATATATATACATATATATATATATATATATATATATATATATATAGAGAGAGAGAGAGAGAGAGAGAGAGAGAGAGAAAGAAAGAGAGAGAGAGTGAAAGTGATTATTTAATAAATATTCTAAATTCGACATTATTTCCTTTTACTATTTGTGATATTGGATATACTTGGGATATCAACTGAAAACTATATATATATATATATATATATATATATATATATATATATATATATATATATATTGAATATTAACATTCATTGGATAGATTTTGGATACTTACTGAAATATCTATCTATCTATCTATCTATCTATCTATCTATCTATCTCTCTCTCTCTCTCTCTCTCTATATATATATATATATATATATATATATATATATATATATATATATATATATACATACACCTAGTGAGCCAGTTAGTTGTTAGTTGTTTACTCGTATCGGGGTTTTTTCTTTGGGCTTCAGACCTGCATCTGTGCGATTTTTTTCGGCAGTAGTTCATGTTTGTAGCTCTTTCTTTTTTTAAAACGTTTTTTCCTTCGAGATTGATTTGATTATTGGCAAATCAAAAATTCGAGGGTTTTTCGAAACGAGTTTAGTTATCTATATTTGTATGTGTATATATATATATATATATATATATATATGTGTGTGTGTGTGTGTTACGGGAACTTACCTATAATAATAATGGACTATTCCTGACATAATAAATACTGCGCCTCTCAAGAGGTATATGGAGATATTGTAAGACAAGGAGAGATAATTGAGAGCATATTGTAAGAAAATTGGAATAGTGATACTTTTCGAGACAACATAGTTCACTCTAACCAAATCTGATAGTCATTAATAATAATTCTTTTTATTATATTTCTGTTGTAATATATCTTTGTATTCCATACCTGTGTTCGCGTTAGTCTTTCATTGGTTCGAACCTTGGACCATCACGATTATCACCGTGGTACAAGGAACTTGGACCATAACAATATATATATATATATATATATATATATATATATATATATATATATATATATATATATATATATATATATATATAGAGAGAGAGAGAGAGAGAGAGAGAGAGAGAGAGTGAACATTTTTACTCCAAAATGTAACACACCTTAAAATTATATATATATATATATATATATATATATATATATATATATATATATATATATATATATATATATATATGCATGTTTCATTAAAAATGTCAGACATGTTACTACGGTTAAGCTTTTTATTTCATTTTTCTTGTATTCGAAAAAGAGCTTTCTTTTCTGGGCAAAGAGTGTGTAAAAACTGTCCAAATGTTTTATATTCCCGAGCGCTTTCGGCTATACCTTTATCCATTATCAACGATGATGAATTTTTCAGCTTAATTGTGTGCATTATGTATATGTTTTAGTGTGTTGTAGAGATGTTTTTAATTTCTCAATTTCCTTGCTCGTAGTTAATATTGATAAGAGTTGGCTTTTTCGATTTTATTATTAAAACTTGTAATATTTGTAATCTTTTTCTTACAGGTGGATGAAGTTATTGTATTTGTATTTTCTACTAGTAGAATATATATATATATATATATATATATATATATATATATATATATATATATATATATATATATATATATATATATATATATATATAATTTCTATCATCCATGAATCTCTCACGTACATTCATGAGCAGATATGAATGTACGTGAGGGATTCTTGGAAGATTCAAGTTTAAATACAGTAAATTTGACCTTCCTAACCGAACACTCCTCTGTGGCCAAATCGGTAAAGGCACGTCAAGCTAAATGACGGTTCCGTATAGGATGCAGGTTCGAATCCTGTCGGGGACGAATATTTTCTGTGAAAATTTCTCGGGCATTCAGGCCGGTAAATGTTGTTTAATACTGTTTATTATAAACGGGACATTTACTCAAATATTTGTATCTATAAAAATAATGTATAAACATAAAAAATATCTTTCTATATATTTCAGTATGTTTATCCGAAATAAATTACGCAAGAATAAATATACATGTATGTATCTGGACATACATACAGGAGCGCGCACGCACACACAGTATATATATATATATATATATATATATATAGATAGATAGATATATATATATGTGTGTGTATGCATATATATACTGTTTGAAAATCATTGTGGAAGAGTGTATTCACCTAATTTGTTATATATTATTAAACACTTAATATATTTTAAACTAACGATAAGTAATATTTGTTCAAACTAAATTTATTGAACTTGAAACAGCTAATCTTCCTCGAAATATTTCAGAAAACTATATTTTACTTTTGAAATGTTTTAATAAACAGGATTACGCTGTGCTGAGATGTTTTTAAGTATGGCTAAATCCTCGATTTTTATCTATTTAAAACATCTACCTCCAATTGATATAAATTCGTGTTGAAATATAGCAAAGTATTTTGCTTGTGGTAAATATTACATTAATTCCATTAGCTTGAAATTAAAACGAAAAGGACCGCTGGCCTTGGCAACGGTGGCCCACCAGCGGGTTACAAGCGACTTTCTGGTAGGGATTTACTAATAATTTTATACATATTTGAACAAAGATTATATATATATATATATATATATGAAGAAATATATTTTTAAGGTGTGCAATATTTATGGGCTAAAGTGCTCAATATCAGAGATAGAGCGTATGTAAATATAAATATAATAGTGAACATTGAAGTAAAAACTCAGAGGCGACAGGCTGTTTCATCTGTTGCAATCGATTGCGTAATGCCTGTGACCTCTGAGTGTTGACTTCAATGTTCACTTTTTATATTTTATATACATATATATATATATATATATATATATATATATATATATATACACACACATATATATATGTATATATATATATATATATATCTGTATTTACTAATAAATTTTTAATACATTTTTGAAAAACACACAGTCCTTCATAACTTACTTGCCTCCCCTATACTTTACACGATACTAATCTTTCAGCACATAACCACAGCGTTTTTCACTTCAGTTGTAAAAACTTTTAACTTTCCAATGATAACGATAATTTTGCCTTAGAAAAATGATGAACATAACAAAATTTGTCTTAGAAAAAAGCAGCACCCTGATGATGACATTGTGCGCATGCCGAAAGTACTCGGAATAAATGAATATAGATCAACATGGCAATAACATCAATTTCTTTAATAACGACCACAAGAAGCTTGTCCGTAAATATGAAATGATCCAATTGAAAATAATTCGACAAAACTTATCTAAATTATTCAATGAAACATGTTTCAATATATATATATATAGATAGATAGATAGATAGATAGATAGATAGATAGATAGATAGATAGAACCATGTATATGTATGTGAAGTATATGAGCATTTATTTATGATTCATATAATAGAATCATCTCTCAACAAATCTTATGAAATTATGTATTAGAATTATATATATAAACGTATATCTATTTACCACTATTTACATATATATGTATATATGTGTGTGTCTGCGTGTTTGTAAGTGTGTGTGTCAATGTGCGTGTGTATCTAACTATATATATGCAATTATTTTTATAATATATACATTTTATATATATATATATATATACCTACATATATATGCATACGCACCCACGCAAACACGTATATAAATATATATATATATATATATATATATATATATATGTGTGTGTGTGTGTGCGTGTGTGTGTGTGCTTGTGTGTGTGTGTGAATATGTGAGTTCATAGAGAAAAACACTGTATGTCATTCCTTCTGTTTTTACTTGCTTCTAACTTATCAGTCGGATATATCTTCAGATCTATCCCTGTCGGTGAAATGTACATTTCCTTGGTGAATGTATATTGAAATGAAAATTCTGAGTCGCCTTAATTACACGAGAAATATGAACATCCATTTAATTAATTGACTCTAATTTGAACGCGGGAAAAAAAAAGTTTTTCCCGTTGCAGAGATTGGAGATTACAGATAAGTAAATATGCGAAAGTGTATATATGCATATATTAATGCATACATAAATACTCACATATGCATCAGTTACACGAAACCACAACCCCCCATATATATATATATATATATATATATATATATATATATATATATATATATATATATATATGCGTGTGTGTGTGCGCGTGCGCAACAAATTACTTTTATTACCTTGATGAAAATCATCGTGTTTGTGTATGACTCAATATGCATATTAAATTCACGTCTGTTTAAATTTGGCCAATCATCTCTTGCTGCTGTTTTTCAAAAGAATTATTCATACAGGTCTGGATTAAATATATATATATATATATATATATATATATATATATATATATATATATATATATATATATATATATATATATATATATATATATATTAGCGTACCCCTGCTGTGAAAATTGACGAATGGAAGAATGTATTAAATGTAATATGTATTATATTGAAAGTAATTTGAAATAAAGTAGTTTGAAATTTTCATTTTTAATTTAAAATAATTCGTTGTTAACGTTACTATCGTATTTGACGACATATTAGACGCACGGGTGTATAAGACGCAACCCAATTTCAGCAGTGAAAGTGAAGAAAAAATAGTACTTATTAAAATTAGTCAAGTCGTTAGTAAATAGTACAGCTTAAGCTATATATTATGAGGTATTATTTTGGTTAAACAAACCGTGATTAGAATTAAAAGAAAAAATAGGAAAAAAGAACATGAGCCTATAAAAACTTCATTATATCCAAAGCTAAGAAAACAAAATAAAAATCAAATAATTATTACAATTGAGCAAAACAGTAGAGTTACCATTAAAATTTTATTCATCTTCAAATCCATAAAATTCGTCGTCTTCGTTATCAAAACTTTGATACTCATTTTTAATAATACTATCATCGTCATTAAATAAAGACTCATCTTCCGTTCCGTTGAGAGCATTGCTAATTAAACACACTTTTTAAAAGATTTCACAACAATTTCTGGTCTAATATTATCCCAACACTTGTGTAATGCTGGGTCTTTTTATTCTTCCTGTAAGTGCAAGTTCTTGACCAGGTATTGCCATCCGAGTGTTCCATTGCTCCTTCATGTTTTGCTTGAATGGTCTATTCAAAGATACACCCAGAGGTTGCAACTGACTCGTTAGTCCATCAGGACCATAACCGCTATCTCTGTCTTCAGTTCTAACGCTTTCTTTTTAATGGATTCAGTCCTATGCGCTCGGAAGTGATCCCAAATCAGAAGAGCGAGCTTTCATAATAATCCACTCATAGTCTTTCTCATACAAATCATAGTCATAATTGTAGACGAGCTTTGTCCATCCAGCCTTTTGGATAAACATAAACACGTACACCTTTTGGTATTTTAACTTTCGTTGTATTTTTTCTCTTAAAATCAGAAAAATGGAGACAGTTTTGTGCCATCAGCGCCACATGCGTATAATGGGTTTTCTCATGGTTTGTGGTTTTTATCGTCATAGTCTTGGCTCCCTCAATACTCACAAATTTGGTGGAAAATCAAATGTTAGTGGAACTTCATAGTGATCCGTCACTGTACTGGTGGTATCATGGCTACGACTAGTTTGGACCGGCTCTGACCAGCTTGGACCAGCTATGACAAGCCAAGACCAGCTATGACTAGCTTACACCAGCTCTGACTAGCCTGGACAAGATATGACCAGCTTGGACCAGCGGCCTGGGTGTAAACACTCGGGTCCCCACGTTAAAAACTGACCTTGCGTTATAACCTGACTCAGTGGGTGGGGGGGGGGGTCAAGTAAATCTCTACATATTTCCTATCTGGCCTAGTTCAAAAGAAGTTCTTTTTCGAGCATGTATAACAAATTTACGAAACTTTACTATTTTGTCATCATAGCTGGTATTCTCTATGCAGTTGATGTTTTTGTGCGCATTGATAAACCTTGCCGTTTCATAAAATGATAGCACCATCCTTCTGTTCCTATAAAGATTTGAATTCCCTTATCCTTCGTTAATCTTCTAGCCTCGTTCCTTATCATTTTCGTAGTAACGATTCTGCCTGTACTCCTCTCATCTACAGCACACGTTTTAATTTCCTCTTCACTTTCAGGCCAATGTGGTGCTCGGTGGCGGTGTTTATAGTTTCCTTTCTTTGCTGTCTGTAGGTTGTTTTCCTGCAACCGCCTGTAACGTATCATTTTTTTCTGTGGGCGGAGGTACAAAATATTTTGCAGCTGCTGTATTTCCCTGCTCTTTACATGAAAGCTTGTACGCAACAGTCTAGCTTAACCTCTTTGTTGTTGTCATATCTGAGGGAGTGAAATTCAGTCAAAAATTTTCCTTATATGATCTGTACAACCTGCATTTGTAAACGTTTTAGTGGAATAATTAGGATATGAACATTCTTATTGTATTTATACTAATGCAACCAGCCGTCCTGGGTATGACGATAAACTACATCCACGACAAGGGTAAGATGATAAACTACGTCCAACAACAAGGTCTCTGATCAGGAGGTTCTAAGGAGCGTGGAACCACCTCTTAATTGCTGGTGTTCCCAGGTCAAAATATGACCAGCTATAGATTTATTTGCTGTTCATGATGACGGTCGTCTTTGAGTATAGAATCCAGAGGTTAGCAGTGAATATTTTGAAGACAGTAGGAAAGCGTTGTTCAGGTTAGCAGTGGATATTTTGGTAAAAGTAGCAGAGCGAGTTCGTCCTTCTGTTTCTCTTAGCCTGACAAGCTGGAACTGGACATTCGGGTAGAGTAGACAAAATGCCCGCCTTTATACACGACGGATTGAATGTTCTACGTCTTCTGATTGGTTAACCTTCTACTGGTGGACTATAAAGTGAGTTAAGTCATTTGGGCTAACTCACTAGTATAGATATACACAAAAAACTGCAACATTCTTCAAGGAAAAATATTCCCCAGAAATAGATTTTTGAAGAAAAACATATTACCAGCAATAAAAATTTTGTTGGCATTAAATAACCCATTGAGATTGATATACCGTAAAACAAAACAAATCAAACCAAACCAATGCAACCGGAAGTTATCGCAAGAAGAATTTTAATAAAACAATTATATTTTACAAATATATAATTTGAATTTATTACATATAATTTTAGTGAAACAAAGTACTAATATTAAACGTGATGAAATTAATATAATTAATATTATCAATGATAACACTTTTAATATGCATAATAGCCTTTTAAATAATGACAACAGGTATATAAAAGTTACTCTTAAGTCTAAGTTAATAGGAGTTGCTAATTTCGGCCGACTATCGCGAATTTTAAAACTGCATATGGCATATAGGACGCAGGGGAATTTATTTTTAATTAAAAAAAAAGTGCGCCTTATATGCCGTCAAATACAGTAATTGAACAGTGTCCAATTTATAAACACATGAGGAAAGATATCTGTCTTTTATCCTCATGAACTTTATATATTTACAACCGAAATTGTGTTTTTACTGTAAAAGTTCCCAAAGAACATTAACGTAAGGCTGTCCATCCTTCTACTCGGGTTTTTGTTTAATGTCAAAATTCTGAGTTTCGAGATTGGAGGCAATTTAGTTTTTACTGGGAAGTGTGTCGCTCTAGGGAGCGGTTCTCTTTGTACACACACACACACACACACACACACACACACACACAGAGAAAATGAAATCTTGTTTGTTCATTGTTTAAGACATAGTCAACATGTTTTGGTGATTATCTGCCTCTAAATAAATGTAAATGTTCAATCTTATCTTCACGATTCGGAGTTTCGCAGATAAGTTACCTGCTCGTCAGAGCTCTTGATAGTCGGCAATTATAGATTGAACATTTAATTTCATGTGTTGCGTTTCTACATCTTCTGTGAGTCGTGTCCCTTCATGGACGATTGCATAAATCCACAACAACTTTGTAGCACTAATTAAAGCTTGTTTTTTTAACCTACAGGTGCGATGGATAAATTGTCGCCATTATATATTTTTAATTTCGTACACTGTTTTTGATTTTGTCGACTCCATGACGTACTTCACGCCACCAGCAACTTGCTGTACTGATGAACTCAAATCCGAATATTTCAGAGTGTTTAGCTTTTAATCTGAGGACAGGCTGAGCATTCGGAAAAAAATTCAATGATATATCCATTCAACAGCATGGTGCTTGGAGTGATCACAATTGATGGCGATGTTATACAACCATTCATCTTCCTACAGGGCCTTAGACTTAACACAAATGCCTTGAGGAGGTAGTGCTGGCATGGGTCAAGAGGATGGCCGCTGGAAGACCCTATGTCTGACAAAAGGACTCTGCATCAAGCCACACAAGCAGGAGAACCCAGTCATAGCTGTTAGACAATTTCTGTGATCACGTCACTTCTTACATCTGGCCACCTAACTCTTCAGGCTACAACCCCCTTGATTATTATGTGTTGGGCGCAGTTGAACGAGAGATCAACAAAAATCCTTGTAACACCAAAGATGAACTGAAGGCAAGGATTATGGCAGCATTACACCAACTTGAACAAGGAGATCGTCCAAAAGAGGTGCAAGAGATTACGAAGTCGTCTGGAGGCCTTTGGTTGAAAACTATGGCGATTTTATTGAATAAATTTATTCTTTAGTATTTCGATATATTTTTTGCGTTATTTTGCTTAACATATGTTAAAGTGAGATGTCAGTATTAGTTTCATTTTTGCGTAATTTCAACAACAATTTATCCATCGTTCCCTGTATATTTCCTATCTATGTTCCGAGAACATTCACTCAAATATCGTCAAGAACGTTATTCGCTTTCCTCTACTTTTCTTGCTTTCGGTACCGCTTGTGAGTGTCAAATTCTATAAGTCTTCTTTCCTCATTATGCGCCGTAAGTAATTTCGATTCTCTTTCTGTGTAGAATTGACTTTTTGTTAACATTTTCCTTAAAACTTCCTTATTGCGCACACGTTCAGTCTATGGGATTCTTAGCATCCTTCAGAAAAATCACCATGTTATTGCCTCAAACATCTTTGAAGAGATTGTCCAGCATTCACAGCCATATGGAAGAGTGATATTACATAACAGGTCAGCTTTTCTTTCTTTGTAACGATTTTTTTCTGTTTTTAATTAATTGTTTTGGTTTAGGAATGGGTATTTCATATCACTTCTTCATTTGTGAAGAGATTGCACAGTATTCACTGTTATACAGGAGCTTCGATATTATACAACAGGTCAGCACACTTTACTTTGTTTCTAACGAAAATTTCCTGTTTCATGATACGCTACTTAGATTTTCGAAGGCAACTTTTCTATTTCGGACTTCGGTATCACATTTTTTGTTGCCAGTTCAAGCAATTCATAGATATTTAAATTTTTCTACCTGCTGTACATTAGGATCTTGTGTATCCTGTCATCAGACATACACAAGACATGGCCAATGCAGCGTAATTGAGACTGTATGATAAAAGTTTCGATTCCTCCAATATTACACCTGTTAAACAGGTCTACGTTAGATGTCCTATCTTGAAATTTAACTCCACAGATTGCACGCAGACAGCTTTTATGGAAAACATCTAGCTGGCGTATATGGTACCTGTATGGAGTCCATGACTCTGAGCTATACAAAAGGATGGCAAGAACAACAGCTCTGTAAACCCGAATTTTCGTATCCAGTCGAATATCCCGCTCATTCCACACGCGATGGCGAAGTTTGCCGAAAGCACTGGTAGCCTTAGCAATCCGATGCATGATTTCATCTAAAGTTCCACTGTAGTTGACTTTGCTACCAAGATAGGTGAAAGACTTTACATAGTTCAGGGGTTTGTCTTCTACTCTCAATAGTCTCTCTGGAAATTTGTAGACTGATGGTTTTTGTTTCTCACCACGCAATTGCTTCGGAGTAGAACAAGGTTGGTGCACAACTTCAGTTTTCTTTATGCTAAGTGTAAGACCAAATGCTTTACATGCAGCAGAGAAACAATTTATTAGATGTTGGGGTTACTCAAAGGATGTCGCTACAAGAGCCGCATCATCAAGAAACAACAAATCACGAATAATTTGCGTATGAAGGTGGGTCTTGGCTTTGAAGCGCTGATGATTGAAGAGACCACCAGTGGTTCGAAACTGAAACTTGACGCCACTCTCTGTGTCTGCAAATGCATATTTCAGAATCACCGAGAAGAAAAGGGCAAAAAGGACAGCGGCCATAACACATCCTTGCTTGGTGCCATTTGTGACATTAAAGGATTCTGACATCATACCATCAGACACGATATTGGTTTTCATTACTTCATGAAAGGAGATGATGACCTTTAGCATGTTTTCAGGGATGCCGAGTTTCCTCAAGACTTGCCAAAGAGCCTCTCGATTTACAGTGTCAAAGGCCTTCGTCAAGTCTACAGACACCATGTATAACTCCTGGTTATAACTCCTCGCGAACCTTCTCTGTAACCTGACGAAGAGAAAATATCATGTCAATGGTACCCCGGCCCGACCGAAAATCGATTTTGGCGGTGTTGCCCTCTAACTATTCACAGAATATATTTGTAAAATCTAATTCCCATATATATATATCTAAAATGATTGTTTCTCACGATAGATTCGCTCAACTTTCGTGTAATTTTCCTTGAGTTTTAACTTTTTAAATAAACCGTTCTTTAATATTTCAACTCGTATATTCTTTTTCAAACTTTGTTGTTAACCCATGAGATATCGTTTATCGTTTTTCTCCAAAAAAAAAAAAAAACAAAAACAAAAAAAAGCTTCAAGAAATTGTTGGAATAATCAAATCCTTCCCGTGTTAGTATGCCACGCCGGCTTACGATGTCGAGAAATTCCATAATGAGTCTTGGGAACACAATTATTGACTGTATTTCGTGCTGAAAATAATAAATTGATTGTTACTCTATTTTAGGATTTCTATTTTCATCATTTTTATGATTCAGTTTTTAATGTGACTTGGGGTGGTCAGGGTTCGTTGATTCATCGGTCAAAAATCATTAGTGTAAATGAACAGAATGTTTCACGCTCATCACGAAAGAAGTTCACGTATTTGTCTGAACACCGACAGACCTTTCTTTTTCGTAAACAGTAAATATTTAGCAAGGATTTTAACAGAGGACGGAAAATGCGACACCGAACTATGAAAGGACTTTGCAAAACGAAATATGCCATCCAAAAGTTAAGCAATGCATTAAAAAACAGAAAAATTTTGTTAGAAAGAAAAGAAAACTAAACTATTATGTAATATCGCTCCTTCTATATGGCTATAAATACAGAAAAAATCTCCATAGGATGTATCTTCACAGATAAAAAAAAAAAAATCATAGTTAAGGCAACAACAAGGATGCTGAAAATCCCATAGACTGAACACGTGAGACATAAGGAATTTTTTTTAATATCAACAAAAAGGTCACTTCTATTAGGTTGGTGCAAAAATAATGACGTAATAATGTCGTTTTTTGACGTATTTTTAACGTCAAAAAACGACATTATTACGTCATTATTTTTGCACCAACCTAATACTTAGAATCAGTGAAAGAAAGTTGACATTTCTAAGGCAGAATGTTTGGAAAATTTGACACTGACATGGCATTCTGAAAGCAAGAGAGGGGGGGAGAAAAGCAGCGAATAACCTTCCTGGCGAATAAATGGTTGACAGATCCTGTATTAGGAGATACAGGAAAAACAGGCTTTACTTAGAGCTACAAAGAATTAGAAATTGCGGATTTATGTACTCGTACATGTCTTGAAGGGACACGACACATAAAAAAAAAATGAAGAATAGTAACAAATGATATTGAATGTTCAATGATATCTTCCCGACTGTCAAGCGCTCTGATGAGCGAGTAACTTATCTGCGAAACTCCGATTCGGGAAGATAAGTTGGAAGGTTTATTTTTATTTATATGTAGATAGTCACAACAACATGCTGCCTATGTCATTAGCAATGGACAAACAAGAGGCCATTTTCTGATAATCGTTTAAAACGTTTGATATCTACAAAACTTTCTGTCTCTGATATTAATCCTTTTCCCTGCGAATGCTAGAGAATCTCTTCACAGATAATAAAAACAAAGATAGTTGAAGCAACAATAGGGTGATTCTGAGTGAATGATGCTCAGAATCGCATTGATTGAACATGTGAGCCATAAGGAAGTTTTTAAAGAAAATGGAAACACAAAGGCCACTTCTACATAGAATCAGAGAAAGAGAATCGAAATTTCTAGGACACATTATGGGGAATTAAGAATTTGACCATGACATAATATATTTAAGGCAAGAAGAACATTGAGAAAGAACGAATTGCTTAAAGAGTTTGGGTAGATAGTTAGCAGAACAGTGATTAGGAGTGATAGCAAAAAGGCAGATATTTCTAAAAGCTATAGAGGATAGAAAGATGTGGAAGGCCATGATCACCCACGTCTTGAAGTGATACAGCTTATGGAAGAAGAATAACTTCTCTTAAATGGATGAGTAGAAATATTTTCTTTGTAAAATGAAAATATCGATTCAGAAAATTTAGGGCATGTATAAATATTTTTGACATTTTTTAAATATTTTTTATTATTTTTTATACTTAATTACTTCATGCTTCAGAAAATGTAATGAACTATGAATTAGTCTCTTTAGGCGTAGAGACAAAATTAGTAATCAATAACAATGTGTAATTAGTAATTAACAAGACTCAGTTTGGAAGCACAAAATTATCACGATCTATCTATCAAAATAGGGAATAAGGTTCGGTTTCTGTCGGGGTACAAATTTCCTTTAGTAGGACTTCTCATTCTAGGCCGATTGATATTAATCAAGATTTATCTATCTATCTATCTATCTATCTAAAATAAGGAATACAAGTTCGATTCCTGTAGGGGTAGATCTTTTCGTTAGTAGGACTTCTCATTCTAGGCCGATTGATATTAATCAGAATCTATCTATCTATCTATTTTATCTATCTATCAAAATAGGGAATACAGGTTCGATTCCTGTCGACGTACAACTTTTCGTTAGTAGGACTTCTGATTCTAGGCCGATTGATATTAATCAAGATCTATCTATCTATCTATCTATCTATCTATCTATCTAAAATAAGGAATACAGGTACGATTCCTGTCGGGGTAGATCTTTTCGTTAGTAGGACTTCTCATTCTAGGCCGATTGATATTAATCAAGATCTATCTATCTATCTATCTATCTATCTATCTATCTATCAAAATAGGGAATACAGGTTCGATTCCTGTCGAGGTACAACTTTTCGTTAGTAGGACTTCTCATTCTAGGCCGATTGATATTAATCAAGATCTATCTATCTATCTATCTATCTATCTATCAAAATAGGGAATACAGGTTCGATTCCTGTCGAGGTACAGCTTTTCGTTAGTAGGACTTCTCATTCTACGCCGAATAATATTAATTAAGATCTGTCTATCTATCTATCTATCTATCTATCTATCAAAATAGGGAATACAGGTTCGATTCCTGTCGAGGTACAACTTTTCGTTAGTAGGACTTCTCATTCTAGGCCGATTGATATTAATCAGGATCTATCTATCTATCTATCTATCTATCTATCAAAATAGGGAATACAGATTCGATTCCTGTCGGGGTACAACTTTTCGTTAGTAGGACTTCTCATTCTAGGCCGATTGATATTAATCAAGATCTATCTATCTATCTATCTATCAAAATAGGGAATACGGGTTCGATTCCTGTCGAGGTACAACTTTTCGATAGTAGGACTTCTCATTCTAGGCCGATTGATATTAATCAAGATCTATCTATCTATCTATCTATCTATCTATCTATCTATCTATCAATCAAAATAGGGAATAATGGTTCGATTCCTGTCGGGGTACAACTTTTCGTTAGTAGGACTTCTCATTCTACGCCGATTGATATTAATCAAGATCTATCTATCTATCTATCTATCTATCTATCAAAATAGGGAATACAGGTTCGATTCCTGTCGAGGTACAACTTTTCGTTAGTAGGACTTCTCATTCTAGGCCGATTGATATTAATCAGGATCTATCTATCTATCTCTATCTATCTATCTATCTATCTATCAAAATAGGGAATACAGATTCGATTCCTGTCGGGGTACAACTTTTCGTTAGTAGGACTTCTCATTCTAGGCCGATTGATATTAATCAAGATCTATCTATCTATCAAAATAGGGAATACGGGTTCGATTCCTGTCGAGGTACAACTTTTCGATAGTAGGACTTCTCATTCTAGGCCGATTGATATTAATCAAGATCTATCTATCTATCTATCTATCTATCTATCTATCTATCTATCTATCAAAATAAGGAATAATGGTTCGATTCCTGTCGGGGTACAACTTTTCGTTAGTAGGACTTCTCATTCTAGGCCGATTGATATTAATCAAGATCTATCTATCTATCAAAATAGGGAATACGGGTTCGATTCCTATCGAGGTACAACTTTTCGATAGTAGGACTTCTCATTCTAGGCCGATTGATATTAATCAAGATCTATCTATCTATCTATCTATCTATCTATCTATCAATCAAAATAGGGAATAATGGTTCGATTCCTGTCGGGGTACAACTTTTCGTTAGTAGGACTTCTCATTCTAGGCCGATTGATATTAATCAAGATCAATCTATCTATCTATCTATCTATCTATGAAAATAGGGAACACAGATTTGATTTCTGTCGGAGGCATAACTTTTTTATAGTAGAACTTCTCAATCTAGTTCAATCGATATTAATTTCACCGTTTAAAAATATTAACTACAACGTGTGTATAAACTAACAATTGTGTTTGTAGTTATAACACACATTATCTATCTTAATATATTTTCTTTTTATACGCTATTTTTATGGATACAGCTTATTTAAGTGAATACAGTTTTAATTACACAGTATTAATTACATTTACTGGCCTGAATATTCGAGAAATTTCGTAGAAAATATGCGCTCTCCGACAAGAATCGAACCTGTATCCCATACGGAAACCGTCATATAACCTGACGTGCTGGTTAACCATTCAACTACATAGAACTTTCCAGTTGGCAGAGTCCAAAGATCGTCGAAGATGTGTATTTATAAGCAGCTATTTGAACTTTGGTAACCGAAAGACATTTATTTACGTAGAAGTTACCATCGAATTCACACATGAACATGAAACTAAGCTATTTGATAAAATTCAAAGAATCAGCAATATTATTGGTCCTGATCTGGCAGCTCGACTACAATCACTTTCCCACCGCTGTGAGGTTGCATCCATGAGTCTTTTCTCTTAATACTTTCAGGGTAATTGTTAGGATGATCTCTTCGCTATGGTGCCTAGACTTTTTGAATTTAAACTCCGTACTAGACTGGAAACTAGATCTTATCAGTTTACTGTTGAGCTGATTAGATGTAGCTGCAAGTTCCATGCTGACTGTTTTTTTTCTCGCTTGTGGAACTCCTTTCCAGCTCCATGCTTTCTAGCCAACTTTAATCTGCAAAAATTTAAATGCACTGTCAATCGCGATCTACTGTCCACCTGATTACTATCTTTTCTTTCTGTATTGGGCAAACGCATGGGCATGTGAATATAAATATATATATATATATATAATAATCTTATAGTGAATATAAACTCAGACGACGAGAAACACATTTAGAATATTGCTGTCATATATAGTCCGGTGACCCTAGAGCTAAAACCCAAAGAAGAATCAGCAATATTATTCGTCCTGATCTGGCAGTTCATTTTCAGTCACTTGCTCACCGACATAAAGTTGCCTTTCCGTCCCTTTTCTATAAATAGTTTCATGGTAATTGTTTGGATAAGCTCTTCGCTATATAATAACTAGATTTTTAAAAAAATTAAACGCAGTACTCGACTGGCGTCCAGATCTTATGAATTTGCAATTGAGCTGGCTAGATGTAGCCATAACTTCTATGCTAACAGTTTCTTTTCTCACACTTCTCGCTTGTGGAACTCCCTTCCGGCTCCATGCTTTCCAGCCAACTTTAATCTGCAAAAATTTAAATGTGATGTTAATCGATACCTGATGTACTCTTGAGAATTCTTTCCTCTTGCAGGTTATTTTTAATGTTTCTATTCCTAACACTTCCACGCCCAGTAACTCCTTGTGTCTTAGTGGCTTTACTGCCTTACAGGAGGTGAAAACGATTAAAAAGTACAAATCGTAACCTTTCTTCGACATCTTATTAATACAAAATAACAATATTTTAAACTTTACGGCAAACAAATCAACCATTCGCCCTTGCATGGAGTATTGCTGCCATATATGGTCTGGAGCCCCTTCTGTTTGCCCCAGGGTTCTTGATAAGCTCCAGAGGCGCATATGCAATATAATTGGCCCTGTTCTGGCACTCGTCTACAGTCGCTCTCCCACAGACGCGCAGTCGCCACTCTCTGTCTTTTTTACAAATACTTTCATGGTAATTGCTCCGAGGAGCTGCATTCGCTGGTTCCCAGACTTCATGAATTCAAGCGCCCTACGATGTAGCCGCAAGTTCTATGCTGACTGTCAATCGCCATCTACAATCACTATGATCTCTTCGCTATGGCTCAAGACTTTTTGAATTTAAACTCAGTACTAGACTGGAATCTAGATCTTATCAGTTTACTGTTGAGCTGCTTAGATATAGCCGCAAGTTCTATGCTGACTGTTTCTTTTCTCGCTTGTGGAACCTTTCTCTTTCGAAACTGTTAAATGTATCCGTCTCTTCGACTCCAATAGCTTCATGTCTCGCACTTCTCGCCTGTGGAACTTCCTTCCCTTTTCCTGTTTCCCTGATAGCTATAATCTTCAACTATTCAAATGTAATATCAATCGACGTCTCCAGATGCCTTGATCTATCCTCTATCTTTCTCTTCATCCTTTCCTCTATCACTCCTATTTGCTCTCGATCCAACTCTGTAACCTCTTTGCGTGCTAGTGGCTTCCCGCCTTACTTGGGGTGAAATGCTTAAAAAACTAAAATTTTCTATTTACCCTACAGTCAAAAAATAAAAACAGGACTAATCATCGGTTTTTACCTCATATATATATATATATATATATATATATATATATATATATATATATAAATTTAAAAGAAAAACAGACCACTTTAAGGTACCATTATAATAATTTATTTCACCAGAGCCCTTTTAAAGGACGCCGGATCATCAGATAGCACTTCCAAAAATGAAATGAAACGAAAAATATATATATATATACTACAATACCCAACAATATTTGTGTGACCGACACACAATTTGCCAGACTACCTAATACCTTACATTTAAAAAAATCAGAACAGGTAAAGGAAAAAAACCAAAAGGCAAACACCTACCAACACAATAAATAAGGCTGACCAGGTCGTATTCATTCGGGCGTGCAAATTTATAGTAGGAGTTTCAGCTGGACTCATAAGCGGTCTCCAGCCGCATATGTATACTCTTTAGAACACTATGATCCGAGCATTTCCTGGACAAGAAAGCCTTAAGGAGCCCAAACCTCTCAGGATAGTTTGAATTCAGAGTTTTCTTCTCTGGTTGTTAGCTAATGCTATAGGATCCATTCTGTTCTGCTATTTTACGCGTAGCTGGCGAAGAAGAGAAGGACTCATACTTTTCCGAATGTATTTGCGCGTAAGTGAAGGTAATGGACGCGACTGGAATTTGAACTCGGCTCTGTGATTCCTTATTCCGAACCTCCGTGTGTGTATGTGCAATTATAATTATATGAACACACACACACACACGTGTGTGTGTTTTGCGTGTGTGTATGTTTGTGTGTGTGTATGTTTGCGTGTGTGTATGTTTGCGTGTGTGTTAATTAAAATCACCATCGATGAAAACATATGAATAAAAATAAAATAAGAGATGAAAAGTAAACGATAAAATACGAATTGACACTTTGATAAATTTCATAAAGTAATCATATTTCTCATTCGAAAAATGATATTTCTGAAAACGTTGAAATGTAATTTGCACCAAGTGACGGATGCACATGTCTTCATGTAATTACACAGATTTCCACAGAGTATTAACTCTATTTCCAAACCAAATATTAGGTTGGTGCAAAAATAATGTCGTAATAATGTCGTTTTTTGACAGATTTTTTAACGTCAAAAAACGACATTATTACGTCATTATTTTTGCACAAACCTAATAATATCATCCCAATGGCATAATAGATGGTCGATGTTAGATGCTGTTTGCTCCAGGTCATTCCGTTTGGCAGTTAGCAGGTCCCAGTCTCTTTGCGTTGTAACATGAGATAATTTGTATTCAGTTATATGGGACCGGCAGCAGTGTAACCAATGACCTGATCTACGGGAAAATGTCGATTCATAGCTTTCTCAAGGACAGTAATACTAGCTGAATAATATACGTTTATATGCTTATGTAATCATGTAAAATATCTATAAAATCATATATATATATACACACATATATATATAATTTATATATATAGATATATATATATATATATATATGTGTGTGTGTGTGTGTGTGTATGTGCGGGTGTGTGTGTGTATATAAGTTAAACCCTGAAGATGATCTTAGAAAAGATCGAAAGTACTTGTGTTAACAAAAACCACAGCACCTTCCTTGATGAATTTTATAACAACATCAAGAAACTGATTAGAGAACTGGAAAGGATCAGTATAAAAATAAGTAGTTACCATATGTCTATATTATTCAATGAAACATGTTTGATATGCTTCCTAAATGCGTACGCACACACACACACACACACGTACACACACACACACACAAATATATATATATGCATATATAGATGTGTGTGTGTGTGTGTGTGCGTGATTAAGTTTGCTTTGAGGATTTGAATAACTTCCCATAATAATTCATCGAGTCTAGGACAAGAATCCTCAGGAGGATGCAGAAAGCACTGGAAAACCGTTATATATATATATATATATATATATATATATATATATTAGGACCTTGAATAAGCTTTTGTTGTTTCCCTGAATTCTACTACACTACTTTCTTCAAAAGAAATCTGCAGCTGAAGCGAACATCATTTTTGCTGAGTATTACGGCGACCGTGCTCTGTCGGAAACAACATGCAGAGATTGGTTTAGATGTTTCAAAAATAGTGATTGTGATGTTGAAGATAAAGATTGCTATGGCACAGCGAAAAATTCTTGAAGACGACGAATTAGAGGCATTACTTCATGAAGACTCATTATCTTTACTAATCTATTTTTTGTATGAATGATTCATTGTAATATAAATTGAACTGCACCATATATTTGATATATATATATATATATATATATATATGTGTGTGGGGGGGGGGTGAGAGAGAGAGAGAGAAAGAGAGGAATATAGACAATGAGAGAGAGAGACAGAAAAAAAGAGAGGTTGAATGTGTGCGTGTTTTATTTGCTAGTCTCTCACGCTAAGATTGATTTGTGTTTTACGGTTTATCAACCTTTCCAGGTTATTTAAAGCAGGAACATTTTATTGGATTGTAACAAAACCTTTTCACTTGATATAATAAAGATATTCTGATACAAGTCCTTCTATTTAAAACATGGATGATGGGGGAGAAGTTACGGATCCATACATTTCCCAAGTGTATTTGCGCGCTAATGAATATCATGAATGTGACAGTAATTGAAATTTGGGCTCTCCGACTTCTTTTTCCCGGTCATTTTTCCATGACACCACCCACACATCCAAGCTTACAGCACAGGGCATGGCGCGAAGAGAGGAGAGAAAGTGAGCGCAATTGACATCCATTTGTGTGCATCGGTCCATAAGTTGATATAAACTATTCCAGAGTACGTTACTTAAGTGTTCCAGCGAAACATTTTCGTTTCTTTTAGACATGAAAATGCGAAGTAAGCAGGGGAAATCATTGTTTGTGATACCCTGTCGAGGAAAGCTGACTATTCCAAATCACATCTGCGTCCATTGTTATCAACACCAATCTACTAGCAGTCACACACATACACACACATACATACATACATACACACACATACATACATACACTCACACACGACACAATCACACACGACGCACATGACGCAAACACAATCATAATTCAATCTGTGACTGAATTTGTCTTTTCACTCCGAAAAATTCAATTAAAATGATTGATTCAATTACTATCACTAAATTTTTTTTTCTTTTTAATAAGCGGATTGTATTTAAAAATATTTGTTGTGTAATATAAATGGTTTTTCCATTATTACAATGAGGAAATATTGCTATAAATGTAAGCCTTCATAATGACATACAATTACACACATATGTACATACACACGTGCCCGCAAACAGATCTATTTATACATATATACATGTGTTACGGTAGTTCCCGCCCGATTACAATCACCAACACACACACACACACACACACACACACACACACATACATACACACATATATAAATAATTATATATATTCAAACATATATTGTTAAATATATCAGACAATGAATGTCTATTATGTTTGAACATGAGCCGTTCTAAATTTCGAATGGTTCCTTTAATTTTGGGTGAGAATAAAGACAAAAATTGTGCAACATTTCCATATTTTTTATTAATTCATCCATAATCAGTAAGGTTTGAAGTAAAAAAAAATGTTGGTTTAAAAATAAAAATGAAGCAAATCTTTAGACATTACACATATACATATATATATATATATGGGGCACGGTGGGGTAATGGATATCGGCTTGGATTGAGGAATCGGAGAGCCGAGTTCGAATTCCAGTCGAATCCATTACATTCACTTACGTTCTAATACATATGGGAAAGGTATGAACCCTCTTTTTCTCCCTCCAGCTATGGGTTCTATAGCCTTGGATGGCGAATGGACTAGGAGAAGGACAACTCTGAATTCAAAACCTGCGGAGGGTCGTTTGGGAACCTTGTGGCATTCGGTGCACCAGGTCTCTGTATTCGTCCCTCTAAAATGTGTGGATGGTCCTTCACCACTATAATCAAATCTCGGTGTCAGGCTGCCGGTTTCCTGGAAACTGATCTGCTTGACCCTGATACGTCGAATCTCGACGGGAGAGTCGATCATATACATATATATATTATAAATATAATGTGGAAATCGTTATAATCTCTTATAAAAAATGATAAAATTATTAACAGAGTCTCTTATAAAAAATTAATAATATTTTATTGCCTACTTTGTATTGAGCAATTAATTTAAAAGAAAATGCTGCGAATAGTGGAATTTTACTTCATGTGTTCTTTCTCTCAATTATATATATATATACATATATATATATATATATATATATATAGTGTAACCCGGATATAAGAGAGTTGTCGGGGCCGGAGAAGAAATATCTTATATCCGGGTTTGGCCTATTTTGTTTAGGTAAGTATGGCTCTAATTTGGGACCAGAGATAATCTCTCTTATATCCGGGTTTCTCTTATATCCGTGTCTCTTATATCCGGTTTACACTGTATATATATATATATATATGTATGTATATACATATATATATATATATATATATATATATATATGTATATATACGTATGTATGTATATATCTTATATATGTATATATATGTATATATATATATATATATATATGTATAGATATACACGTATTTATGTGACATTTAAGCAGTTACATTTCCTTTAAACTTGTTTTGCTAAATTAATTCATTTGTTTCAGTTTTCGAAT
>OZ010583.1:26639337-26641837 GCA_963932145.1 Acanthosepion lycidas | reverse complement strand
ACGTACTGAGGCAGATAAGAAGATAGATAGATAGATAGATAGATAGATAGATAGATAGATAGTTTGATAGATAGATAGATACGAACATCCTAATACAGAGACACTGTATACGGAATACTAATCAATGCATGATGACTGTTACACAATTTCGATCATCAGACCGTATTTACATCTGCAAACCCACTATATCATGCCTCAAATGTATATTGTTATCATATATATATATATATATATATATATATATATATAATGTAATACTGAAAAGTTTGAGTAAGTTAACGTTCTAAATTTATTTCTTGGCGTTGTGATTTTCAAATATTTCCGTATTTTTTGGCAAGACTTGAGAAACTGTGTCCAATTTGTGAGATGAAAAAATTAATAAATCTGTTTAAACTTCTCTTAAATGTTTTCATGTCACAGAGACGCACTGTCCCTCTCTCTCTCTCTCACCCTCTCTCTCCTACCTACATACATATATTTATATTTGTGTGTGTGTCTCTATGTATGTATGAAAATTTATAATAAACTTTAACTGACATATATCTTATAATTTTATCATTCTTTTTGACCATATATAACAATATACAGATATTGTATTCCTCGATTCACAGCTTGTAAGTGATTGTGAACATTTAAGTGTCATTTAATAAAAAAATAACTTCTTTCGAAACGTTAATGTAGCAATTATTTCTTTTTATGAAAATATTTAATTAACTTTTAGGTAATAACCAAAAATGCTATTAACAAAATGTGTATGTAATTTTCTTTAATGAGGGAAACACCTTTTATTTCTCTGTGTATCCTCATCCCTGTTGTTAAATTCGGCCCCTTTGACTCACATTCTTGCCTAAAATGACATCTTTTTTTCTTTTTTTTTTTACCAACTAACTTCTTCATCCGCCGGCATTTTGGGAAGATTTTGTGCCTATATATTCATTCAATAATAACACTTTTTAGAAGAACGGGAAAAAAGAAAGATTACAAATGAAAAATAAGTAACAGTTGTTGAAAGATTCAAATGTAATGGTCCTGATGTCGTCTGACATAAGGCCACGAATTTCGGGCGCCAAATAAGAACCGAGATTTCGACGCAATGAAAAATTCATCTTGATAAAGAAAGTTCGAATATCAACGCCTGCTGTGTTTTCACATTCAGAGAGACAAATCATGTGCTTGTGTAAAGATAGCATATATAAATACATATATGTGTGTGTGTATGTGTGTGTCTGTTCGTGTGTTTTTGTTTGCGTGTGTGCACGCGCGTGAGTGTATTTATTTGGTATATATCCACTTATCCAGTTACATTACTTGAAAGAATTATTGACGGATAAAATATACAAGTAAAATGAAAAAGAATGTGAAACTAATTATACACATTACATATATATTACACACACCTATATCTATATATATACACATACACACACACACACACACACACACACACATATATATGTAGAGATAGATAGATAGATAGATAGATAGATAGATAGATAGATATTGGCATGTCGATGGAGCGCTAAAAAGATATTGATACACATATATGTATGCACATGCATATCTATCTATCTATCTATCTATCTATCTATATATATATATATATATATATATATATATATATATATAGAGAGAGAGAGAGAGAGATATCTATCTATCTATCTATGTATATATATATATATATAGAGAGAGAGAGATAGATAGATAGATAGATAGATAGATAGATAGATAGATAGATAGAGAAAGTATGAACGATAAAAAGAGTGAGATAGATATTAAGAGAATTAGGTAATTATATATATCTATCTACTTCTCTCTATTTATCTCCCTCTTTCTCTTTCTCTCCCCCTCCCTCCCTCTGTCTGTCTGTCTGTCTCTCTTTAGATTATATAATCAATTATCCCGTTTAGGTATACTATATATAATTACATCTATCTGTCCCTTTATTTCTTGTTCTCTCTTTCTCTGTATAAATTATTTAATCAATTATCCCATTTAGCTACTTAAAATCATCAGAGTGCAGTACAACTATATAATTACATAATCTATCTATCTATCTATCTATCTATCTATCTATCTATTTTATGTCATCTTTCTTTCCCGCACTTTTTCTCTCTCCCCATACATATTTATATAGAGAGATCGAAATCGATTGGTAGACAGTCAGACGAAGGTTAAAGGGTGTAAATGAGTGAGATAAAGAAAAGATAAAAGAATCTGATATAAGCAGAGATAAAAGTGAGGAGTAAGAGAGGAAGAAGAGGATAGAGAGATGAGGGAGAAAAAAAAAAAGAAAAGAAAAGAGTGAATAACATTCCTCTTTGGAGCGAATAAAAGCTGTAATCTTTGCCTCGTCTTCTTCACCCTCCTTTCTTCCTAACGCTTCCATTCAACGCATTCTTTCCCCTTGTCCACTCGCCTTTCACCCCTACTGCCTCGAGTGAATAGACCCGTCCGCCGATCTGTACGAAAGGGGCGTGGCTTTTTCACACTCTCCATTGTT
>OZ010583.1:26604337-26631837 GCA_963932145.1 Acanthosepion lycidas | reverse complement strand
TGAGCATGTATACCTGTGTGTATTATAATATCAACAGAGTACGATAAAATATTTTTACCGATTTTTCGATATTAGGACCAATGTTGTCTAAGTTCTGTTTTTAACAGAACTTAGACAACATTGGTCCTAATATTTCATGCGCTTTTTATGCCATCTCTCTCTCTTTATATATATATATATATATATATATATATATATATGAAAAAATATGCTCTCGTTCACCAATTAAGCACTGCGGAGAAAAGGAATTTGAACAGCTGCAGTTACTGCTTAACCCAAATCTCTTCGTCAGAATTGAGCGCTCGCAGCTGCATCGATAGATAGGGGTTGAGTCTACGACTGATGTCAAGTCGGTCAAGTTTCGATCCCGGCTTGAAGCAATTACAGTTCGTTCACCGTTTGAGCATTATGCTATATATATATATATATAGCATAATATATAGGTTGGTGCAAAAATAATGTCGTTTTCTCAAATATGTTACTATGTGAGGAAACGACATTATTTTTGCATCAACCTAATATATATATATATATATATATATATATATATATATATATATATATATATATATATATATATATATATATATATATATATATATACAAACTCATGTCCATTCAACTAAATATAATATTTCTATCACTGATATTGCGTGCTTTTCAATAAGCACCGCGCATATGTAAAATATATAGAGAAATTATATATATATATATATATATATATATATATATATATATATATATATATATATATATGTATATATCAGGATTGCATGTGTTTATATATATATATATTAATTCTTTTATTATTTTTTATATAATATATATTTTAATTTCTTTTTATTTATTAATTTATTATTATTATTTATTTTTTTTTTTTAGCTAACCGGTCTTTTTCTTTTTCCTTCCATAACTTATCCCACCCTGTGATAATAGAAATTCTGCCAGGAATGGTGAAATATTTTAAGAACCCGGGAACAAATTTACACCAGGTGACCTTGCGAACACCGAAGTCTCTTGATATTTTCGTCATAGTGAATTATTTTCTCCTTTGATCAGGGTAGCATTTTTAATGTCAAAATTGTTATAATTGAACTGACCACGACTTTGACAAATTTTGCGAGGATCCTATTGAAAATAAGTAGACAAAACTTGTTCTAAATTATTCAATGAAACATGTTTTAATGAAAACATGCAGCCAAAACATATGCAATATCTATCTATCTATCTATATATATATATATATATATATATATATATATATATATATATATATATATATGTGTGTGTGTGTGTGTGTGTATTTTAGTTAATTCTTTTTCAAGGATTTATTATCTCTTTGTAAGTTATTTAAAGCAAGAATATATTTTTTTAGATTGTAAGAATTTTTTTGTCGATGATAATGGTTTAGTGATACACCACCCTTATATAAAGGCTTACACCAGCTGGTATTTCTAAGCGGTCGCCCATCTAGGTACTGACCAGGCCCGACCTTGCTTGATGAGTTTCAACGTGATGTCACCTTAAGTTATATTAGTTATCTTACTTGCGTTAAAACCTGATGGAAGCACTTAAATTAAAAAAAAAAAGCAACTATTAAAAACCTTAAGTTTGAACACGGTCACAATGTACTGGCCGTATTCAGAAATTAATAATATATCTACTTTAAGTAATTTTAAATGCATTCATATAATTGCCCGGTTCGGCATTACAATCTCCCGAACTTGCTGAATCTTCTTCTCAGCGGTGGAGGTTGACGGGCATCCTGCTCTTTCTTCGTGCGTCACGCTAATCAGGCCACGCTTAAACTTCTCGATCCACTCCTACACACTTCTCTGCGGTAGTGCATTGTCGCTGTATTGTGACACACTTTCCGACCAGAGAAATCGGATCACTTTGTTACTCCTTGATGCAAACTGCTAGCGGTGCGACCATGTATACATTGTAACCTGTAACAAGAAAAACTGACGCAATCAGTCAAACTTCCATCACGTGACCACGGTAGTACCAACTACAGTACTGTTCGATAAAAGTGACTCACCTGATTTTTTTTACGAAAAATATTTTTTGTCTATTGTTTTGGGGGTTAAAATAATTTTTAATCTTGCTAATATAAAGACCCCTTCCCGATCACCTAGAAAAATAGTTTATTCACCCTAAGGTATTCTATTGATAATTATAAATTTGGATATAAATGAGATTTTATACAGTATAAGGCTTTCTAGAATATTCTGGAATACTCTAGATTTAAGCTGTTCTAGAATTCTCTAGAATATTGTTCTGAATGTATTGTAAAATAGTTTTCAATATTTTGTCAAAAGCTCTTTAAATTTACTAGTTTAATCATTAAAATGCGATATCTGAGTCATTTTTGTTTGCACAGACTTTTTCTCTAAGTCGGAAGGTCGGGAAGGTGTCTTTATATTAGTAAGATTAAAAATTAGTTGACCCCCCAAAAAATAGGCGAAAAAATTTTTAAATAAAAAAAAAATCAGGTGAGTCACTTTTATCGAACAGCACTGTATAAGCACGCGTGAGCAGAAGGCAGTTTGGTCTTTCCGAATTTCATAATGAAAATAACGTTTCATAAAATTTTCTTTTGCTTCGTTCTCACTTGTTCACTCATTTTCCGCGAACACATTTACAATGTAAGTTATCGCAGAAGATTGCGTCTTCCCCTATGTGGGGAACGCTATGCGTTTCTTTGAGGAGACGCTGTGAACATTCATTGAACACGAAATTTCCACACAGAAACACGTTAATGTTTAACCCTTTCCATCGTTGTTTAATATATATATATATATATATATATGTTTGTTTTGATTTAACAACACGTAAACAAAGAAAAGAGTGCTGAACTGTTATGTAATATCACTACTCTATGGTAGTGAATGCTGGACAATCTCATCATAGATTAAGAGATGACATAAAGCAGCAGAGTTATGGTTCTACAGAAGGATGCTGAGAATACTATGAACTGAACATGTGAACAAAGATGAAGTTTTACAGAAGCTGGAAACAAAAATGACACTTATACTTAACATTAGAAAGAGACAATTGACATTTCTAGAGCACATAATGAGAAAAGTGGGCTTAGAAAATTTGACACTCACAGACCATTTTGAAGTCAAAAGCGACAGTGGAAAGTCTCACATAACCTACCTAAGAAATTTGTGTAAAAGGATAGACAGAAGAGGTATTAGGAGAGATAGCAAAACGACAATCTTTACGAAGAGCTACAGCGGACAGGATATTGTGGAGAGCCATGATCGTCCGCACCATAAAGGGAAACGGATCATAGAGAATGAAGTCAAGTAACGTGACTTAAGAAGACAGAAGGAGGACTAGTATTTTAGGCAAAATCTTCAGCGTTGAAAATGGTAGTAAGAAATTCGGAGAAATATTAAGGCCTTTTTAACGGTACAAGTCACAAGCAAGAAACTTTAGGCCCGTCGTTAGCAATGTGGGGATCACGCCCCACTGGGGAAAATTGATTTTTAAGGTTGGGGGAGTGGTTTGCTATAATGTAAATGGCGTGGCGGGTGCATGCCGTGATGGTCTGGTATCGTTCGAGCACTTTCCATGAAAGTCACGATACAGTAGCGAAATGCTTGCCATATTTCACCTGTGACAGAGAGGTTAGAGAGTGGAAAATAATTCGACACTCGCAAGGACGCGAAGACGCTTCTGGACACTATCGAGGCTGAAAAGCACGATTTGGGCAGCTCCCTCCTAAATATGACAACAGTGCTCCATTCACATTGGACAGCGGCGGGGAATGAGAAATCAGAGAACAGAGTTCGAATTTCCTTCGAGTGAATAACTTTCATTTAAACGCAAATACTCTTGGGAAATGTGTAAATCCATTTCTTGTCAGCTGTAGTTCAAATAGGAGAGCAAACTCGGGTCTCTAACGTGATTAACATCTAGTCTAGAAGAACAAGCATAACAATTGTCCATAGTCTCCGACCCACATTAATAAGGATGTAAAGAAGTAATTATTATTATTATTATTATTATTTTATTTCCTTTGATTTCTGTTGTATACACATTTCTTTCCGGGTCCCACCCAGAGACCTAAGGTTAGAAATGGTATCATGACAATTTTACTGAAAAAAAATATTGTACATAGATAAAGCCCTTCATAAGGTGTGGGATGTACTCGTGAGAAGAATTTTTTGTATTAATTTAAGTCATGGGCTTCCAGGAATCCCTTCACTTAGCCTACTGGAATCTTTTCCGACCAATCCGAGGGCTCCAACTACAACAGGGATTCTTGATGTTCCCGTGTGCAAAATTTTTAAGATTTCGATTTCAAGGTTCCTTGTATTTTGATAGCCTTTTGAAGATCTTGAACTGCCATATCAATAAGGAGGTACTTTTTTTTGTTTGCTGTCTCTAATAACAATGTCTGGGCCGTTAGATTTGACTGTTCTGTCTGTGTGTATTGTGTAGTCCCATAGAACTGTAACAGGTCCTATCTCCGTAACCGGGTCTGAGTGGTGTTCATACCAATTTCTTCTTCTTCTTCTTCTTCTTCTTCTTCTTCTTCTTCTTCTTATTATTATTATTATTATTATTATTATTATTATTATTATTATTATTATTATTATTATTTCTTTGATTTCTGTCGTATACTACTTTCTTTCCGTATCCCAACCAGGGACCTAAGCTCAGAAATTGCATCATGACATTTTCACTGGGTACTTTTGTAACAAAAAAGACGACTTAAGGCAACACACATTTTACATGGATAAAGCCCTTCGTAAGGTGTGAGATAGACTTGTGATTATAATTTTTATATTCTTTATGCTAACAAGGACCCCTTCAATGGGTCTATCGGAAGACTTTTCCAATCAAACCGAGCATTTGATACATTGCTTTTGCTTTCTCTTACGCTTTTTTTACCACTGCAGTAGGCGCATTATTTTTTTATTTGCACTTCTTTACCCATTTGAAATTCCCTTTTGAATTTGTTGGTTTCCTTTATTACTGAATAAAGTTTCTTATTTCTTTCCTGTCCTTTGACAGGGATCCTCATCCAGTCTTCTGTATTTTACTGGTATATTTGAAGACCGATTGTTGTGGTTTTGTTAGACAGTTATTGTTGAACTAATCCTCTGCCTCCTATGGATCTGGAATCATACAGACGATCAGCATCAGTCTTAAGGTGACGCATGCTGTGGCAAATGAGAAGCTTTCTTGTTTTGACATCGATTCGCTTAGTGTCAGTTATGGTCCAGTTAAGGATATTGGAACTGTATTGCACCCCAGGGAGAGTCAAAATGTTTATGACTGATATTCAATTTTGTGATTTCAAATAGGTGCACAGACTGTTCAAACTAGTAAGAGATTTATTGATAAGAAATCTTCAGTTCTAAAACACTCTACCCAGAATTCTAGATGTTTTAAATAAAACTATCATCTGCTTGAGTCCAACTCTTCCGATTACTTTTAATTTTTAGTCTTTTTTTTTTCAGGCACTTCGGAACCGTTCCTTGAGCTTCAGTTACGACTAGCAGGATTATTATTATTGTTGTTGATGATGATGATCTTGTTGATGTTGCTCTGTAATGGATAGCGGATCGAAATGAGAAATCGGAGAGCCGAGTTCGAATTCCGGTCTGTTCATAACTTTCATTTAAGCGCAAATACCTTTGGAAAGGTATGAACTTCACTTTTCCTAGCAATCGGTTAAATAGCAGAGCAGTTTGGGCTCTCTAACTTGTCTGACAACCAGTCTAAGTGAAGGACAATAAGACATAGACCCCGACTCCCATTAATGAGGGTAGGATGAAATAATAATAATTATAATAATAATAATAATAGTAATAATAATAATAATTATTATTATCATTATTACTACTATTATTATTATTCATGCATTTTCACGCCGATACTAAATGTCTACTGGTCATCACTGGGTGACAGCAAATCGCCTGAAATCACAGCACCAATCTCACACACTTTGGAGACCCTACCGAGACGATAGTCCCAGCAGTCTTAACCCCGAATCTCCAACTCCAATATAAAAAGAATGTAAAAACATAAAAATGTCTTAAAATAATTGTCGGACTTTGTCCATTTCATAATATATCATTTAGTCTCTTCGTGTTTTTGTTATATTTTGTCTCGAGTATTATTTCTGTTTCTTATAGGAGAAATATAAAAAAAAATTAACGGAAAAAATGAAATTCAAAAACGTTTTATCGTGAAAAATCAAATTTAGAGGCCATTATTTTGTGTTTGATTTTGATTTTCCGTATCAACTTTTGAAACAGTTTCCGATTTCTCTACGACTTTGTCATCCTTTTCTGTTTTTCACATTTCAAGTAATGATCAAGAAGATTGCTATGATCTTTGCCTATGCTTCTGTCACAAACAGGCTTTATTCTACTATCGCATGTTTGTAATTCATGCAAATACTATAACAGTTCCTTTTCTCGCACTTATCACTTGTGGAATTCCCTTCCGGTTCCATGATTTCCAACCAACTTAATAATTGCCAGCTTTAAATTCAATGCCAATCGCTGTCTCCTCTCCTCCTGATTACTCTTTTCTCTTTCCGCTCATTAGTAATGTTTGGTTTCCTAATTCTTCCACACTCTGTAACCCATTGTATTTTAGTGGCTTTATTGCCTTGCATGGGGTGATTCTTATAAAAAAAAAAAAAGACTAAATCTAGGAACACCGTTTAGTTATTTGACAGAGATATTCCGAGCGCTACTTAATAATGACAGTTTAACTTACCACTTGCTAAATATTATCGAAAACTTTGTGTTGGGTGTTCATTGTCCCTTTCCTGAATGCTTATCGCCATGGTTGACGCATACCAGGGGAACAAGTCGGCAGTTCGATGCATGCTGGGATAGCAGGAATCCTTTTTATGAGTAATTCGGGACCTTTTCCAATCTATCAGAGGGCTCCAACTACAACTGAAATTAATGATATCCTCATGCGCTACCTTTTTGAGATTTCCACTTCAAGATCCTTTTATTTTGATAGTTGTTTAAAGATCTTCAAAGATACATGTTATGGGACCATACCCACAATAAGATAATGGACTATTCCATACGTAATAAATACTGCGTCTCAAGAGGAAGCAGGGAGTTCAGTCCGAAGTCGGGCGACCGGCTGATCGGCTGATCGGTTGAACTCTCTCCCTTCGGGCGGGGAGGAATCCGAACGAGGCTACGCCGAAGGGCGGAGTCTGTTTCGAGGAGGTAAACCGACCCTGAACCCGTTTATACAGGTTCAAAGGGAATATTTTTGGCCGAGCCCACGGGCTCGGAGATCCCACGTTAAAACGGCCTTGTGCCACATGATGCCCTCGTGGGGGGGGTGACTAAATACCGTTCAGTTCCAAGTCGGGCGACCGGCTGATCGTTTGAACTCTCTGCCTTCGGGCGGGGAGGAACCCAAACGAGGCTACGCCGAAGGGCGGAGGCTCTTTCGGGGAGGTAAACCGACTCTGAACCCGTGTATACGGGTAGAAAGGGCATATTTTTGGCCGAGCCCACGGGCTCGGAGATACCATGTGTTCGGAGATCTCACGCTAAACCAACCTTGTGCCACATGATGCCCTCGTGGGAGGGTGACTAAATACTGTTCAGTCCGAAGTCGGTTGACCAGTTGACTGGCTGATCGTTTGAACTCTCTGCCTTCTGCTAACCCGAACGAGGCTACGCCGAAGGGCGGAGTCTCTTTCGGGGTGGTAAACCGACCCTGAACCCGTGTATACGGGTTGAAAGGGCATATTATTGACCAAGACTACAGGCTCGGAGATTCCACGTTAAACCGTCCTTGTGCCACATGATACCCTCGTGGGAGGGGGTGACTAAATACCGTTCAGTCAAGTCTGGAGTGAAGTCTATCAGAAGTCTGTCAGTCAGTCAGAGCGAGCGAGTCAGTCAGTCAAGTCAGAGGCAGTCCGAAACAGAGTCGCGTTCAGAAACCTGAGTGTTCGTACTAACACTTTCTACTTCTCTGTATATATTCCTGTTTGTAAGATATCTGTGTTCTTCCATATCCGTATTCGAGTTCTTCTTTATTGGTTCTACCTTGTACTATCACCGTGGTACAAGAAACCGGACCATAAAAATAAATTACAATCTGTAGTGACTGCCAAATCAATAAGAAAGTACTTTCTATTTTTATGTTCTATCAAGATGTCAGAGCAATTAGCTTTGATTGGTCTGTCTCTGTTTATTGTAAGTTCCTATAAAATTTTTCCAGGTCCTATCTCTGTAACTGGATCTTTCGTAAGGATTTCATCCCGTAAAAGTGGCATATTTTCTAGTGCAGATATTGGCCCGCTCTATCATGCCGAGTTTTATATTCAGTGGGTGCTAACACTATACAAGATCGTCAATTGTCTTTGGATGTTTATCCCAAAATATGTATTTCGGGTTTTCAGTCTGTGTGCTTGGTAATTTCTAGTTAGCAAGCATTGGTCCTATGCATCAAGAATAAAACCTTCGATTTCAGCTTTTAACTCTGCACGACGTAACCATTGATGGGTACGGGATTTGATTACATCAGCCTGTTTGGTACGGGCAGAGTATTGTCCACGACTAAGCTTATCTTGCCATTGTTTCCGCTTTTAATTTTGCTTTCTTTTTTAGGTTCTTTGTCGCTTGGTGTATTATTGTTTGTTTGCACTTCTCCACACACTTGGAATTCCCTTTTGAATTTGTTGGCTTCCATTATTACTGAATAAAGATTCTTTCATGTCTTTGAGACATATCCAGTCTTATGTATTTTCTAGGTATTTTTGAAGGCCGATTGTTGTGATTTTCTAAGACGGTTCTTGTTGAACTAATCCTCTGCCTCCTTTGGATCTGGACATATACAGACGGTCACCATCAGCCTTAAGATGATGCATGCAGTAATGAGTAAGAAGCTTTCTCGTTTTGATATCAATTCGCTTAATGTCAGCTACATTCCAATTAAGGATGTTGAAACTGTATTGTACCAGAGGGACAGCCAAAATATTTATGGCTGATATTCAGTTTTGTAAATTCAGCTCGGTATTTAACAAAAGACGCGTACCTCTGTTGCATTCTTTTCTTATTTTCTCCTTCATTTGGTTATGCAATATTCCATCTCCTTCGCTGACGCCTACGTATTTATAAGGTTCTTCTCGATACAGTTCCCTAATTCTTTGAGACAAAATCTAAATCTGTTTCCATAATTCTCCTTTCTTGAATGTTACTTTTGCACAGGTATCTTGCCTGAAATCCATAGCGATGTCATCCCTGAAGCATTTTATACTAGTGAGTGTATCCTTCAACTCAGTGAGTTTGATATTATACATGTAGAATAGGTGATTTACATTTTTTTTTTATTTTGTATCCATAGTTATAACTGTTTAGGTCATGCGAATGTGGGATCAAAGACAAACAGAACAGAAGGGCGACAAGGAATCTCATTGAAAGATTCCTCGTCGGATATTCAAACAACTGGAAGTGGTAGTGTAGTGATTACTACTATGTTTGCCACGCCTACATTTTTCTCAACTGTGATTGGTCAAATAATAAATACTAAATATAACAGGACAATTTACTGATCGCATTCACCAGACTGAATTTTTCCTACCGTTAACTCACAAACATGCTTTTGTTATAAAATCACCGATTGGTTAATTTTTCATCCAATCAGATATTTTTCGCGTTCTTTCAAAATTTATCCCGCATTCGTGCTGAGAGCCTACCGATAGTAATATAAGTCCGGATTCATTCCCAAATTAAACAGTAGATTTGAAGACAGATGAAGACAGTAGAACTCAACTACCCACACGCGTCTACACAGATTATTCATTCTACTCACTCCGCACGCAAACACAGAGACGCAGAACTTGAATATCATTCACCATCAGTTCTTTGTGAACAAGCCAAGTTGCAACACCTCTGTTAGTTATACAAAATATACAATTGAACTTACTGTATGTTCTTCTGAATATACATTTTATTTCAATACAGAACTCTGAACATTCTATTCAGAAAACTTGCTTAATTACATTTCCTAATTCAACTAACAGATAAAGGGAAACTACTTTTTTCTCCTTCTTATTCACAAATTACAAAAATTACCTTGTATTTGTTGTTGATTTTAATATATATTTTATCGTTGAAACATAAATTGGTTTTCCATTGTTTTTCCTTGATGTTAAAAAAATGTATAAATGTTAAATACTCTTCAACACGCAGCCACATTAATCCTTTCAACAAAACACCATTTACATTGGTAACCCCAACACTTAAGAAAGCAACATTTACAGTAGTACCTTTGGTGTGATTTTGGTATAACGTAGTTTTCCACAGCTCCATGCTACATTTAAGGAAATTTACTATCACCAGTGAGACTTTATAGATTTCCAAGAGTGTCTTACACTATCAAAGGTTTTACTATATTCTATCCAAGCTGTCCGCTGACATTTCTAGCTTTTTTCCTGCAATTTTCTAGGATCATTTTATTTATTATTAGTTGCTCTTTCCAACTATATGAACCTCTTCGACATCCCTTCTGTTCCAAAGGAAGAATGTTGTTTTCATCGAGAAAGGATTAAGTACAGTTCGTCAGAAAAAAAAAAAAAAACTTGATCAATTTATATGAAGTGGACAGACATGTTATTGGTCTATAATTTTTTGGATCATCTGTTTCACCCGTTTATGATAGGAGATATATAATACCTTCACTGATCTATTCTGGAATTTTACTGAGTTTATTTATTATCAATAATAAAATTTGTGCATATGTTTTATGGATTGGTGACATGACAGAGTCAAAAGTTGGGTACCTTGTCATTTCCTGAGGATTTCCATTTTGAGGATTTTACTAGAGAATGCCTAACTTTATTTTTGGTTATATTTTTCCATTCTTGCACTGGTTTATCCTTCATTCTTTCTGGTTCTTGTTTCATTCACTTGGAACTTCCTTTGGTTTAATCCATATATTCTCCCAAAACTTTTGCAATTCTTCAAAAGATGTTGCTTTTTTTTTACTTCTATACGTGTTATTTCAATTTCTCTGTAAAACTGATTGAGGTCCATTTTGGTGGGCATCGAAGCCATTCTGGTATGGTGGGCATTGAAGCCATTCTGGTATGGTGGGCATCGAAGACATTTTGTTATGGTGGGCAATGAAGTCATTTTAGTATGGTGGGCATTGAAGCTATTTTAGTTTGCTCGGCATTGGAGCTATTTTGGTATGGTGGGCATTGAAGTCATTTTGGTATGGTGGGCATTGAAGCCATTTTGGTATGGTGGGCATTGAAGGTACTTTGGTATAGTTGGCATTGAAGCCATTTTGGTATGGTGGGCATTAAAGTCATTTTGGTAAGGTGGGCATTAATCACATTTATGCATGGTGGGCATCGAAGCCATTCTGGTATGGTGGGCATTGAAGCCATTCTATTATGGTGGGCATCGAAACCATTTTGGTATGGTGGGCATTGATGTCATTTAGGCATGGTGGGCATTGAAGCCATTCTGGTATGGTGGGCATTGAAGCCATTCTGGTATGGTGGGCATCGAAGCTATTTTGGTATGGTTGGCATTGAAGTCATTTTGGTATGGTTGGTGTTGAAGTCATTTTGGTATGGTGGAGATTGAAGTCATTTCGGTAATGTTGGGCTTTGAAGACATTTTGGTAATGGTGGGCATTGAAGCCATTTTGGTAATGGTGGGCATTAAATATATTTTGGTATGGTGGTAATTGAAGTCATTTTAGTATGGTGGACATTGAAGCCATTTTGGTATGGTGGGCATTGAAGGTATTTTGGTATAGTTGGCATTGAAGCCATTTTGGTATGGTGGGCATTGAAGTCATTTTGGTATGGTAGGCTCTGATGTCATTTAGTCATGGTGGTCATCGAAGACATTCTGGTATGGTGGCACTAAAGCCATTCTGGTATGGTGGGCATCGAAGCCATTTTGGTATGGTGGGCATTGAAGTCATTTTGGTATGGTGGGCATTGAAGCCATTCTGGTATGGTGGGCATCGAAGCCATATAATGTCATTTCGATAATGATGGGGTTTGAAGACATTTTGGTAATGGTGGGCATTGAAACCATTTTGGTAATGGTGGGCATTGAAGATATTTTGGTATGGTGGTAATTGAATTCATTTTAGTATGGTGGACATTGAAGCCATTTTGGTATGGTGGGCATTGAAGGTATTTTGGTATAGTTGGCATTGAAGCCATTTTGGTATGGTGGGCATTGATGTCATTTAGGCATGGTGGTCATCGAAGCCATTCTGCTATGGTGTGCATTGAAGCCATTCTGGTATGGTGGGCATAGAAGCCATTTTGGTATGGTAGGCATTGAAGTCATTTTGGTATGGTGGGCATCGAAGCTATTTTGGTATGGTAGGCATTGAAGCCATTTTGGTATGGTGGGCATCGGAGGCATTCTGGTATGGTGGGCATTGAAGCCATTCTGGTATGGTGGGTATCGAAGCTATTTTGGTATGGTGGGCATTGAAGTCATTTTGGAATGGTGGTCATTGAAGCCATTCTGGTATGGTGGGCATTGAAGCCATTCTGGTATGGTGGGCATCGAAGCCATTTTGGTATGGTGGGCATTGAAGCCATTCTGGTATGGTGAGCATCGAAGCTATTTTGGTATGGTGGGCATTGAAGCCATTCTAGTATGGTGGCCATCGAAACCATTTTGGTATGGTGTGCATTGAAGTCATTTTGGTATGGTTGGCATTGAAGCCATTTTGCTATGGTGTGCATTGAAGCCATTTTTATATGGTGGACATTGATGTAATTTAGGCATGGTGGGCATTAAAGCCATTCTGGTATGGTGGGTATCGAAGATATTTTGGTATGGTGGGCTTTGACGTCATTTTGGTATAGTTGGTATTGAAGTTATTTTGGTATGGTGGGCATTGAAGCCATTCTGGTATGGTGGGCATTGAAGGTATTTTGGCATAGTTGCCAAGAGCGCAGAGCAGCATGGCATGACAAGACTCGGGGAGGGGGGAAAACAGAGATCAAGAAAGTAAGCATTACCATCATGGTTGCTGGGGAAACGCGAAGGCAAGTCAACCACTTGTGTGGGAGATAGAGAGATTGAAATGTAAAGTGTTTGTATGCAAAGTCTGTTATAGAGTGTTTAAGAGTCATTTTAGAATGGTGGGCATTGAAGCCATTTTGATGCGGTTGGCATTGAAGTCATTTTGGCATGGTTGTTATTGAAGTCATTATGGTATGGTGGAGATTAAAGTCATTTCGATAATGATGGGGTTTGAAGACATTTTGGTAATGGTGGGCATTGAAGCCATTTTGGTAATGGTGGGCATTGAAGATATTTTGCTATGGTTGTAATTGAATCCATTTTAGTATGGTGGACATTGAAGCCATTTTGGTATGGTGGGCATTGAAGTCATTTTGTTAAGGTGGGCATTGATGTCATTTAGGCATGGTGGTCATCGAAGCCATTCTTGTATGCTGTGCATTGAAGCCATTCTGGTATGGTGGGCATTGAAGCCATTTTGGTATGGTGGGCATTGAAGTCATTTTGGTATGGTGGGCATTGAAGCCATTTTGGTATGGTGGGCATTGAAGCCATTTTGGTATGGTGGTCATTGATGTCATTTAGCCATGGTGGGCATTAAAGACATCCTGTTATGGTGGGCATTGAAGCCATTCTGGTATGGTGGGCATCGAAGCTATTTTGGTATGGTAGGCATTGAAGCCATTTTGGTATGGTGGGCATCGGAGGCATTCTGGTATGGTGGGCATTGAAGCCATTCTGGTATGGTGGGTATCGAAGCTATTTTGGTATGGTGGGCATTGAAGTAATTTTGGTATAGTGGGCATTGAAGATATTTTGGTATGGTTGTAATTGAATTCATTTTAGTATGGTGGACATTGAAGCCATTTTGTTATGGTGGGCATTGAAGGTATTTTGGAATAGTTGGCATTGAAGCCATTTTGGTATGGTGGGCATTGAAGTGATTTTGGTAAGGTGGGCATTGATGTCATTTAGGCATGGTGGTCATCGAAGCCATTCTGGTATGGTGTGCATTGAAGCCATTCTGGTATGGTGTGCATTGAAGCCATTCTGGTATGGTGGGCATCGAAGCCATTTTGGTATGGTGGGCATTGAAGTCATTTTGGTATGGTGGGCCTTGAAGAGATTCTGGTATGTTGGGCATCGAAGCCATGTTAATATGGTGGGCATTGAAGCCATTCTGGTATGGTGGGCATCGAAGCTATTTTGGTATGGTGGGTATTGAAGTCATATTGGTATGGTGGGCATTGAAGCCATTTTGGTACGCTTGGCATTGGAGCTATTTTGGTATGGTGGGCATGGAAGCCATTTTGGTATGGTGGGCATTGAAGTCATTTTGGTATGGTGGGCATTGAAGTCATTTTGGTATGGTGGGCATTGAAGGTATTTTGGTATAGTTGCCAAGAGGGCAGAGCAGCATGGCATGACAAGACTCGGGGAGGGGGGAAAACAGAGATCAAGAAAGTAAGCATTACCATCATGGTTGCTGGAGAAACGCGAAGGCAAGTCAACCACTTGTGTGGGAGATAGAGAGATTGAAATGTAAAGTGTTTGTATGCAATTCTGTTATAGAGTGTTTAAGAGTCATTTTAGAATGGTGGGCATTAGAGCCATTTTGGTGCGGTTGGCATTGAAGTCATTTTGGTATGGTTGATATTGAAGTCATTATGGTATGGTGGAGATTAAAGTCATTTCGATAATGATGGGGTTTGAAGACATTTTGGTAATGGTGGGCATTGAAGCCATTTTGGTAATGGTGGGCATTGAAGATATTTTGGTATGGTTGTAATTGAATTCATTTTAGTATGGTGGATATTGAAGCCATTTTGGTATGGTGGGCATTGAAGGTATTTTGGGATAGTTGGCATTGAAGCCATTTTGGTATGGTGGGCATTGAAGTCATTTTGGTAAGGTGGGCATTGATGTCATTTAGGCATGGTGGTCATCGAAGCCATTTTGGTATGGTGTGCATTGAAGCCATTCTGGTATGGTGGGCATCGAAGCCATTTTGGTATGGTGGGCAATGAAGTAATTTTGGTATGGTGGGCATTGAAGCCATTTTGGTATGGTGGGCATTGAAGCCATTTTGATATGGTGGGCATTGATGTCATTTAAGCATGGTGGGCATTGAAGCCATTCTGGTATGGTGGGCATTGAAGCCATTCTGGTATGGTGGGCATCGAAGCCATTTTGGTATGGTGGGCATTGAAGTCATTCTGGTATGGCGAGCATCGAAGCTATTTTGGTATGGTGGGCATTGAAGCCATTCTAGTATGGAGGCCATCGAAACCATTTTGGTATGGTGGGCATTGAAGCCATTTTGCTATGGTGGGCATTGAAGCCATTTTGGTATGGTGGACATTGATGTCATTTAGGCATGGTGGGCATTGAAGCCATTCTGGTATGGTGGGCAACGAAGCTATTTTGGTATGGTTGGCATTGAAGACATTTTGGTTTGATTTGTATTGAAGTCATTTTGGTATGGTGGAGATTGAAGTAATTCCGGTAATGGTGGGCATTGAAGATATTTTGGTATGGTGGTAATTGAAGTCATTTTAGTATGGTGGACATTGAAGCCATTTTGGTATGGTGGGCATTGAAGTTATTTTGGTATAGTTGGCATTGAAGCCATTTTGGTATGGTAGGCATTGAAGCAATTTTGATAAGGTAGGCTTTGATGTCATTTAGGCATGGTGGTCATCGAAGCCATTCTGGTATGGTGGGCATTGAAGCCATTCTGGTATGGTGGGCATCGAAGCCATTTTGGTATGGTGCGAATTGAAGTCATTTTGGTATGGTGGGCATTGAAGCCATTTTGGTATGGTGGGAATTGAAGACATTCTGGTATGGTGGGCATCGAAGCTATTTTGGTATGGTGCGCATTGAAGTCATTTTAGTATGGTTGGTATTGATGTCATTTTGGTATGGTGGGCATTGAAGACATTCTGGTATGGTGGGCATCGAAGCCATTTAAATATGGTGGGCATTGAAGCCATTCTGGTATGATGGGCATCGAAGCTATTTTGGTATGGTGGGCATTGAAGTCATTTTGGTATGGTGGGCATTGAAGCCATTTAGGTTTGCTCGGCATTGTAGCTATTTTGCTATGGTGGGCATTGAAGCCATTTTGGTATGGTTGGCATTGAACCCATTTAGGTATGGTGGGCATGGAAGCCTATTTGGTATGGTGGACATTGAACTCATTTTGGTATGGTGGGCATTGAAGCCATTTTCGTATGGTCGGCATTGAAGGTATTTTGGTATAGTTGGCATTGAAGCCATTTTGGTATGGTGGGCATTGAAGTCATTTTGGTAAGGTGGGCATTGATGTCATTTAAGCATGGTGGGCATCGAAGCCATTCTGGTATGGTGGGCATTGAAGCCATTCTAGTATGGTGGGGATCGAAGCTATTTTGGTATGGTGGGCATTGAAGTCATTTTTGTATGGTGGGCATTGAAGCCATTTTCGTATGGTGGGCATTGATGTCATTTAGGCATGGAGGGTATTGAAGCCGTTCTGGTATGGTGGGCATTGAAGGTATTCTGGTATGGTGGGCATTGAAGCCATTTAGGTACGGTGGCTATCGAAGCCATTCTGGTATGGTGGGCATTGTAACCATTCTGGTATGGTGGGCATCGAAGCCATTTTGTTATGGTGGGCATTGTAGTCATTTTGGTATGGTGGGCATTGAAGCCATTTTGGTACGCTCGGCATTGGAGCTATTTTGGTCTGGTCGGCATTGAAGCCATTTTGGTATGGTTGGCAATGAACCCATTTAGGTATGGCGGGCTTCGAAGCCATTTTGGTATGGTGCGCATTGAAGTCATTTTTGTATGGTGGGCATTGAAGCCATTTTGGTATGGTGGGCATTGAAGTCATTTTGGTAAGGTGAGCATTAATTACATTTAGGCATGTTGGGCATCGAAGCCATTTTGGTATGGTGGGCATTGAAGCCATTCTATTATGGTGGGCATCGAAGTCATTTTGGTATGGTGGGCATTGAAGCCATTTTGGTACGCTCGGCATTGGAGCTATTTTGGTATGGTGGGCATTGAAGCCATTTTTGTATGGTTGGCATTGATCCCATTTAGGTATGGTGGGCATCGAAGTCATTTCGGTATGGTGGGCATTTCAGTAATTCTGGTATGGTGGGCATTGAAGCCATTTTGGTACGCTCGGCATTGGAGCTATTTTGGTATGGTGGGCATTGAAGCCATTTTGGTATGGTTGGCATTGAACCCATTTAGGTATGGTGGGCATGGAAGCCATTTTGGTATGGTGGGCATTGAAGTCACTTTGGTATGGTGGGCATTGAAGCCATTCTGGTATGGTGGGCATCGAAGATATTTTGGTATGGTGGGCATTGAAGTCATTTTGGCATGATGGGCATTGAAGCCATTCTGGTATGGTGGGCATCGAAGCCATTCTGGTATGGTGGGCATTGAAACCATTTTGGTATGGTGGGCATCGAAGCCTTTCTGGTGTGGTGGGCATCGAAGCCGTTTTGGTATGGTGGGCATTGAAGTCATTTTGGTTTGGTGGGCATTGAAGCTATTTTGGTACGCTCGGCATTGGAGCTATTTTGGTATAGTGGGTATTGAAGCTATTTTGGTATGGTTGGCATTGAACCCATTTAGGTATGGTGGCCATCGAAGCCATTTTGGTATGGTGGGCATTGAAGTCATTTTGGTATGTTGGGCATTGAAGCCATTTTGGCATGGTTGGCATTGAACCCATTTAGGTACGGTGGGCATCGAAGCCATTTTGGTATGGTTGGCATTGAACCCATTTAGGTATGGTGGGCCTCGAAGCCATTTTGGTATGGTGGGCATTGAAGTCATTTTGGTATGGTGGGCATTGAAGATATCTTGGTATGGTGGTAATTGAATTCATTTTAGTATGGTGGACATTGAAGCCATTTTGGTATGGTGGGCATTGAAGGTATTTTGGTATAGTTGGCATTGAAGCCATTTTGGTATGGTGGGCATTGAAGTCATTTTGGTAAGGTGGGCTTTGATGTCATTTAGACATGGTGGTCATCGAAGCCATTCTGGTATGGTGTGCATTGAAGCCATTCTGGTATGGTGGGCATCGAAGCCATTTTGGTATGGTGGGCATTGAAGCCATTCTGGTATGGTGAGCATCAAAGCTATTTTGGTATGGTTGGCATTGAAGCCATTTTGCTATGGTGTGCATTGAAGCCATTTTGGTATGGTGGACATTGATGTCATTTAGGCATGGTGGGCATTAAAGCCATTCTGGTATGGTGGGCATCGAAGATATTTTGGTATGGTGGGCTTTGAAGTCATTTTGGTATGGTTGGTATTGAAGTCATTTTGGTATGGTGGTCATTGAAGCCATTCTGATATGGTGGACATTGAAGCCATTCTGGTATGGTGGGCACTGAAGCCATTTTAATATGGTGGGCATTGAAGCCATTCTGGTATGGTGGGCATCGAAGCTATTTTGGTATGGTGGGCATTGAAGTCATTTTGGTATAGTAGGCATTGAAGCTATTTTGGTACGCTTGGCATTGGAGCTATTTTGGTATGGTGGGCATGGAAGCCATTTTGGTATGGTTGGCATTGAACCCATTTAGGTATGGTGGGCATGGAAGCCATTTTGGTATGGTGGGCATTGAAGTCATTTTGGTATGGTGGGCATTGAAGTCATTTTGGTATGGTGGGCATTGAAGGTATTTTGGCATAGTTGCCAAGAGCGCAGAGCAGCATGGCATGACAAGACTCGGGGAGGGGGGAAAACAGAGATCAAGAAAGTAAGCATTACCATCATGGTTGCTGGGGAAACGCGAAGGCAAGTCAACCACTTGTGTGGGAGATAGAGAGATTGAAATGTAAAGTGTTTGTATGCAAAGTCTGTTATAGAGTGTTTAAGAGTCATTTTAGAATGGTGGGCATTGAAGCCATTTTGATGCGGTTGGCATTGAAGTCATTTTGGTATGGTTGTTATTGAAGTCATTATGGTATGGTGGAGATTAAAGTCATTTCGATAATGATGGGGTTTGAAGACATTTTGCTAATGGTGGGCATTGAAGCCATTTTGGTAATGGTGGGCATTGAAGATATTTTGCTATGGTTGTAATTGAATTCATTTTAGTATGGTGGACATTGAAGCCATTTTGGTATGGTGGGCATTGAAGTCATTTTGTTAAGGTGGGCATTGATGTCATTTAGGCATGGTGGTCATCGAAGCCATTCTTGTATGCTGTGCATTGAAGCCATTCTGGTATGGTGGGCATTGAAGCCATTTTGGTATGGTGGGCATTGAAGTCATTTTGGTATGGTGGGCATTGAAGCCATTTTGGTAACGTGGGCATTGAAGCCATTTTGGTATGGTGGTCATTGATGTCATTTAGCCATGGTGGGCATTAAAGACATCATGTTATGGTGGGCATTGAAGCCATTCTGGTATGGTGGGCATCGAAGCTATTTTGGTATGGTAGGCATTGAAGCCATTTTGGTATGGTGGGCATCGGAGGCATTCTGGTATGGTGGGCATTGAAGCCATTCTGGTATGGTGGGTATCGAAGCTATTTTGGTATGGTGGGCATTGAAGTAATTTTGGTATGGTGGGCATTGAAGCCATTTTGGTATGGTGGGCATTGAAGTCATTTTGGTATGGTGGGCATTGAAGCCATTTTGGCATGGTTGGCATTGAACCCATTTAGGTATGGTGGGCATCGAAGCCATTTTGGTATGGTTGGCATTGAACCCATTTAGGTATGGTGGGCCTCGAAGCCATTTTGTTATGGTGGGCATTGAAGTCATTTTGGTATGGTGGGCATTGAAGCCATTTTGGTACGCTCGGCATTTGAGCTATTTTGGTATGGTGGGCATTGAAGCCATTTTGGTATGGTGGGCATTGATGTCATTTAGGTATGGTGGGCATCGAAGCCATTTTGGTATGGTTGGCATTGAGCCCATTTAGGTATGGTGGTCATCGAAGCCATTTTGGTATGGTGGGTATTGAAATCACCAAACACAAATATGTTTGCTTATAGATGTTGTTATATTTTATTTTGTCGATAGAACCTACAACACTTTCCATATCGTCTTCTACTCTTTTATTAATAATAATAATAATAATAATAATAATAATAATAATAATAATAATAATAATAATTGATTTGCTTGTTCATACAGAATGTTTTCTTGTTGCCTCATTGGATTGTGTGGGAAGGAGCGCCTTTCTCGGTATATAACAATACAATCCTGTTTCTCGATTTCAATAATGGTATCTGTCTGGAGCGAGAAATCCTATATTTTCGATTGTCATTTTCTCACAGTCTCTGGCTGATTATTTATGCCAGTTTTCATTTAGACTGAAGCCAAACATACGGAATACTTCCCAATGGATTCTCCTATCATCATCATCATTATTATTATTGTTTTTGTTTTTGTTGTTGTTGTTATTATTATTATTATTATTTTTATTATTATATTTGATTTCTCCGTTTGTACTCATTTCTTTCCAGATCCCAACAAGAGACCTAGGGTCAGAAATAGCATCATGACATTTTCCACTGAGCAATTAAAAAAAAACAACACATATTTTCCATAGATAAAGCCCTTCGTAACGTGTAGTACTCGTGAGAACAATTTTTTTTTTTATTTCTTTAAGGTATGGCTTCCAGAAATCCCTTCAATTAGTCTACTGGAATCTTTTCCAATCAATCTGAGGGCTCCAACTACAACAGCGATTGTTGATGTCCTCACAATTTTGATATTTCGATTTATTATTATTATTATTATTATCATTATTATTATTATTATTATTATTATTATTATTATTATTATTATTTTGTATTATCTTCTCTTTCTCAAGGTCTTTCGTTTTCAAAATCTTGTATTATAGGCGTTCTTTTTCAAGTCCTACAACCCTCCAAGCAGATAGCAACTTTGGCCGAGTATTTCTAGTGTCAAGCAATACAAACTTCTGAAGTGGAGGGATACTAAGCTTTATTCCGATATTTTTATGTATAATTCCTGTTACTACTATTACTACTACTACTGCTGCTATTATTATTATTATTATTATTATTATTATTATTATTATTATTATAGGGGATATATTTTCCCTTTGTGTAGAACGTGGTGCCCTCAAGTCTCAACCAATGATTTCAAGAGACAAATTTTTTTCTATTAGAAAATTCAAACAGACGAGGTGTCATGCAATCAGGGAGAAAAATATTATTATTATGAATTCACTATTATTATTATTAATAATAAAATATTTTCCTCATTATTATTAATTCTTCATAGTTATTAATTCTTAATGTCTTGCTAATATTGATTTTCTTCTAATGATTAATATTGTCCCTTTTCTCATTAATCATGGAAGTAATTAATCAGCATCATTATCAACATATTTTCCATATTCGCATGGGAACTGAATGGAGATCAAGTTTTCTCAAATCTTCTGAAAACTTCCTCTATGTCATCGTCTACTGTAGTCTTAAAAGGATCGGTGTTTTCTCGAATATTCTTTACTTAGTATCAATGTCAGTCAGTTATGTGCCATGAGTGATACACGCTTAGGCGATCATGTATCTTTCGATAGAGTTAGACCAGTTGCCATCCAAGGCTATAGAACCTGGTCTGTCCTGTTATTTACCCTTAGCTAGGGGAAAAAAGAAGAAGATTCATACCCTTCGCAAGGGTATTAGCACGTAATATGAATGTAATGGATTCGACTGGAAATCGAACTCGGCTCGCCGATTTCTCAATCCGAGCCGCTATCCATTACTCCACCGTGCCTCCAGTGTTAGTAACGAGTGGAATCAATCCGAGGCGAGAAAAGTTCTCAGCCCGGCCCAGAAATCTCCTCCCCTCCTCCTCCATCGCCTCTTCATCCTCCCCCTCCTCGTTGTTGTTGTTGTTGTTGTTGTTGTTGTTGTTGTTCTTCTTCTTCTTCTTCTTCTATAATCACCTTTATCCTTTTCTCATCAATAACAATTACGTTTTTGTACCTTTTTTAATTATTTACTTCTTATTACCCTCAATGATATAACAATTATTAGTTTTATTCATGTTGTTATTGTGATCACTAGCCTCATTATAATCGTCCTTCTCCTCCTCCCCACTTCCTATCGTCATCATCATCATCATCATAGTGTTCAATAATATCGTTATTATTATCGTTTTTCTTATCACAATAATAATTTGCCACTTTACGCAATAACTGTGATAGAATTTTGGCGACGATAATAGCCGGGAATTTTCTGGAGACAAGGACGACATTTGAATAATGAACTCTCTAATGACTGTTGTAATGTCGGAGATGCAAATTAAATACCGTAAAACCGGCTGAGTCTATAGAATGTGAGCTGAACTTAATTTTCCCTTGAAAATTTTCCGATTATTTCTTTTTTCTTTAATAATTGTAACGTTAGAAAATGGAAGCTATTTCTTTGTATAAAAAAGGCGGGAATAAAACGAGTGGAAAATATAATAAACAAAAGAAAGAAAAATAGAAAGAAATAAAAACAGAGAGGAAGATAGAAAGAAGATCATAGATAGATAGATAGATAGATAGATAGATAGATAGATAGATAGATAGATATATAGATAGATAGATAGATAGATATGAACAGAGAACGAGATAGATAGATAGATAGATAGATAGATAGATAGATAGATAGATACATGAACAGAGAACGAGATAGATAGATAGATAGATAGATAGATATGAACAGAGAACGAGATAGATAGATAGATAGATAGATAGATAGATAGATAGATAGATAGATAAATAAATATGAACAGAGAACGAGATAGATAGATAGATAGATAGATAGATAGATAGATATGGACAGAGAACGAGATAGATAGATAGATAGATAGATAGATAGATAGATAGATAGATAGATAGATAGATAGATAGATAGATAGACCTGATTAGATATATGTATAAAAATATGAGAAAAAGAATAAGAGAGAAGAATGAAAGAAAGGAAAGGAAAGAAAGAATAAAGAGGAGAGATACAAGAAATTAAACGCAAGAAAAAAGAAGAAAATAAGCAAAAGTTTGTAAAAAAATTAGCAAATTGAAATACAACGAAATGATATAAATAAACAAATAAAAACTTAAAAAGATAAAATAATAAAGAAAGAAAGAAAGAAAGAAAGAAAGAACGGAAGCAAGAAAGAGAGAAAGAATAATAAAAAAGAAAGGAAAAGTGGAAATAAGAGAAGGAAAAGAATTAAATAGGAGAGAAAAGAAAGAGTATAAATTCGCGAGAAGAAAGAGGAAGAGAAGAAGGTGAAGAATAGTGGAAATTCGATGAAAAAGAAGTGGAAAGATTCAAAATAGACAACAAAGCCGGAGATAGGTGCCCATGTGAACAAACTAGAAGATAGATAGATAGATAGATAGATAGATAGATAGATAGGAACAGATTCAGATAGATAGATAGATAGATAGATACATAGATAGATACATAGATAGATACATAGATAGATAGATAGATATGGAAAGACTGAGATAGATAGATAGATAGATAGATAGATAGATAGATAGATTGATTGATTCAGAGTAAAGAAGAACAAGAACTAACTGCAATAGAAACAAAATAGTGAAAATTAAAATGTGATCCCAAATTAAAAATAAGCCATGGGGAATTGTGACAGAGAAATGTAAAGCTAGAAAAAAAAAAGTATAGCTAAAAAAAAAAAAAAAAAAAAACGAAGAAAAAAGAAAAATGAAATTTATTCTTTTCATTTCTTAACTGGAAAGGAGAAGGAAAAAAACAAAAAAGCAAAACAGATATTGCGGAAAAAAGGCGAAAAAGAACATCAAAGAAACCACTCTCTCTCTCCACACACACAGACACACACACAGACACGCACATATATATATATATATATATATATATATATATATATATATATATATATATATATATATATATATATATATCGTGTGTAAGAGAGAGAGAGAGAGAGAGAGAGAGAGAGAAAGAAAGAGGGATGAGCGACAAAGGATGCACAAATACAAGTAAGAAGAGAGAAGGAGTAGAATGAGTTTGTCGAGAAACAATGTAGAGAGTGAACGAAATTGAAAGTAGAAATCAAAGAACTGAAAAATAAAGAAAAGAACGAAGTCACGTATAATGGAAGAAAGACAGAAAATGGGTTTTGAGAAATTGGTATATATATATATATATATATATATATATATATATATATATATATATATAGAGAGAGAGAGAGAGAGAGAGAGAGAGAGATAGATAGATAGATAGATAGATAGATAGATAGATAGATAGATAGAAAAAAGATAGATAGGAACAGAGACAAATCGATACATAAACAGATAAATGGAAAGAGAATGGGATAGACAGATAGATAGATAGATAGATAGATAGATAGATAGATGGTGAACATACTGAGATAGATAGATAGATAGATAGATAGATAGATAGATAGATAGATAGATAGATAGATAGTGAACATACTGAGATAGATACTGATTGAGAGATAGAGATAGAAATAGACTGAAAAGGAAGGCAAATGAGAGAAAGAAAATTACAAAACGGAACAATTCGAACTTCAGCAAGGCAGCAAAGATTGAGAGAAAAAGCAGTGGAATCATGGTATATACATACATGCATATATATATATATATATATATATATATATATATATATATATATATATAGATAGATAGATAGATAGATAGATAGATAGATAGATAGATAGACGGAGGGGGTGAGAGATAGATAGACGGAGGGGGTGAGAGAAGGATAGAGTATCAAATAAACAGAGAAAAAAAGAGACTGAATGGAAGAAGGAAAAAGAGATATTTAAGAAAAGAAAGAAAAGGAGGACGGGAGAAAAGAGAACAAACGAATTTACGCAAGAAAGAAATATATAGAGGAGGAACAGAAAGAAGAAAGTGGAGAGAAAGTGAAAGTGAAAGTCTAAGTCTGTGTTAGTTTGCCATATATATAGACAGAGAGAAAGAAAAAGAAAGACGAGGGAATAAACAGAGAAAAAGAGAGAGAGAGAGAGAGTGAGAGAGAGGGATAAATAACTAAATAAAAAACATGGATAAAAAAGCGACTGGGAATGAGAAAGGGAAGGGTTACAAAAAAGAAAGAAAAAGAGGAAAGCAGAAAAGAACAAACAAAATTAAGCAAGGTATAAAAACAGAGAGGGGGAAGTAGAAAGAAGAGAGATGGAGAGAAGAGAAAGTGTAAAATCGTTTAATATATATACAGAGAGACAAAAAGAGAGACAGAGAGAGGGGGCTAAATAAACAGAGAAAAAAGATAGAATAAAAGAGACATGCAAAGAGAAAGTGTAAAATAGTGTAATATATATATATATATATATATATATATATATATATATATATATATATATATAGAGAGAGAGAGAGAGAGAGAGAGACAGACAGACAGAAAGAGAGACAGAAAGAGAGAGAGAGAGAGGTGGTGCGGGAAGAATAAACAGAGAAAAAAAGATAGAATAAAAGAGACATGCAAAGAGAAAGTATAAAATAGTGTAATATATATATATATATATATATATATATATATATATATATATATATAGAGAGAGAGAGAGAGAGAGAGAGAGACAGACAGAAAGAGAGACAGAAAGAGAGAGAGAGAGGTGGTGCGGGAAGAATAAACAGAGAAAAAAAGATAGAATAAAAGAGACATGCAAAGAGAAAGTGTAAAATAGTGTAATATATATATATATATATATATATATATATATATATATATATATAGAGAGAGAGAGAGAGAGAGAGAGAGACAGAGACAGAGACAGACAGAAAGAGAGACAGAAAGAGAGAGAGAGAGGTGGTGCGGGAAGAATAAACAGAGAAAAAAAGATAGAATAAAAGAGACATGCAAAGAGAAAGAGAAACGTAAGAAATAAAAATAAAAGACAGCAGGAAAACGGAGAGACGAAAAAACGAAACAAAACAGCAATAACAAAAAAAAAGTAAAATAAAATAAAAGAGAGAAAGTAAATTTCGTGAGAAAGAGAGAAAAGTTAATGAGATAAAAATCTTTTTAAGAAGAGAAAATAAATAATGGTTACAAAATTTTTCAATTCGAAATCACGTGCTGAATCAAAAACTGTTCTGCCTGAAAGTGGCAGAGAGTAGTAGTAGTAGTAGTGGTAGTATTAGTAGTAGTAGTAGTAGTGGGAGGGAAGTTGTCGGTGGTGGTGGTGTTGGTGTTGGTGGTGGGTGATTTGGGGGCGTTGGAGAGTGGGTGGGAAGTAACCCAGTTCTTTGTAAGCGAGGATGTTATATAAGGACGCGTATGACATTACACTGAGAACATGTACGAATCTTTGAAACAGACAGACAGAGAGAAAGAAATACTGACAGACAGACCGACCGACGGATGTAGATGGAGGAGACCATTTATTGGGGAAATTGTTTCGCAAATTGAATATTGAAAATACAAAAAATAATAAATAAATAAATATAATCGTTCTATATGAGAATTAAAAAAAAATGATAGTGGAATTTAAGATGATTGAAATAATTTATCTGACTATATATCGTGATTATGGATTTTGTATTGGTTTATATCTCTTTTACATTAGAATAGGTCTATACCTCTGTCTGCCACCCTTTCTTTCTCTCACTCTCTCTCTCTCTCACGCTCTATCTGACGCGAGAAAGAAAACCTTAATATACATACACCCTATCTATCTATCTATCTATCTATCTATCTAACCCATTCTCATTTTATCTTATTTCATTCTCATTCTATCTATCTATCTATCTATCTATCTATCTATCTATCTATCTATCTATCTCATTCTCATTTAATCTATCTATCTATCTATCTATCTATCTATCTATCTATCTATCTATCTAACCCATTCTCATTTTATCTTATTTCATTCTCATTCTATCTATCTATCTATCTATCTATCTATCTATCTATCTATCTATCTATCTATCTCATTCTCATTTAATCTATCTGTCTATCTATCTATCTATCTATCTATCTATCTCTTTACGACAATATCACGTTGAAACACCGGTTCTCGCACGATCAACGAAGTTGAGCAACGTCGCACCTGGTCAATACCAAGATGGGTGGAAATATCAGCTGCTGAAAGTTGTGCGAATGGTGTAACGGATAATGGCTCGGAACTGGGAATCGGAGTACCGAGTTCAAATTCCAGTCGGTTTTGTTTTAGTCACTTACGCGACGACACCCTTGGGGAAGGTATAAAGTGACCTCATCTCCACCCCCAGCTATAAGTTAATTAGTAGGACTTGGATGAGAAAAACATTATTATCTTCTCAAAAATTCTTACAATGGAAACTTTTTTTTTTCTTGGCATTAAATAACCTGTCAAATAGATATATTATAAAGTATAACAGTCAACGAACATGTATTGATCATGAGCCGTTCTAAGATTCGTATAATTGCTTTAAATTCGGGAGAAAATAAAGACAGAGTATCAGTCCAA
>OZ010583.1:26596837-26599337 GCA_963932145.1 Acanthosepion lycidas | reverse complement strand
AGTCAAATTGATAGATAGGAACAGGAAATGATAGATAGAGACAGAGATATATAGAGAGAAAATGAGACACAGCTAGACACATAGATACAAACAGATAGATAGATAGATAGATAGATAGATAGAATGAACTTACAGAGACATAGAAGAAGACACAGATAGATAGATAGATAGATAGATAGATAGATAGATAGATAGATAGATAGATAGATAGATAGATAGATAGAATTAACTACTGAGATAGATATGAACATACTGGGATAAATAGAGAGATGTGAACACACAGAGATAAATGAAACTTACTGGGCTAGATATGAAAATATTGAGATAGATAGATAGATAGATAGATAGATAGATAGATAGAATGAACATACTAGTATAGATAGATAGATGCGAGCATACTGAGATAGATAGATAGATGTGGACACACTGAGATAGATAAAAATTACTGAGCTAGATATAAAAATATTGTGATAGATAGATAGATAGATAGATAGATAGATAGATAGATAGATAGATAGAATTAACTACTGAGATAGATATGAACATACTGGGATAGATAGATAGATAGATAGATAGATAGATAGATAGATAGAAAGAATTAACTACTGAGATAGATATGAACATACTGCGATAGATAGATAGATAGATAGATAGATAGATAGATAGATATGAACATCCTAATACAGAGAGACACTGTATACGGAGTACTAATCAATGCATGATGACTGTTACACAATTTCGATCATCAGACCGTCTTTTCATCTGCAAACCCACTATCTTTATTATTCATTCTTCTCCCGTAAATATGGCGAAATTTAAACAATTATATACATAAGAAATATATATATATATATATATATATATATATATATATATATATATATATAAGAAATACACGCACGCACGCACGCACAGAGAGACACACACACATATATATATGTGTGTGTGTGTGAAAACAGAGTGAGAGAGTTGGGGGGAGAAAGAAAATGAGAAGGCGGAATTCTGCCATAGGAAGATTGTTAGTGAGCAAATCACAAGAGAAAAATTCACTACCTTACATCTCAGTAATGCTCATCTTTATAACCTTGTGACAAACTTTGCAATGCTAAAAAGTTCCGCCTTTATGGCCTTGTACCAAACGATGCTATGTTTAATAAATACCTATATTGATATTTGGATACATATCTTGTTCTTATATATGTGTGTCTTTGTGTGTGTGTGTGCATATGTGCGTTTGTGTGAAATGTGAACTGCGTGTGTGGTTGAGATCTTTGCGTTTGTAATATCAACGAGAGAATAACATATATTTATAATTCTATAGAATTTTATTTAGTAGGCCTTTGTTTTTTCTCGTATGATGTCAACAGGGAATTAAACAATTTTTATGAAGAACATGCCGCGCCAGTTTCTCGAACAGGGAAGTCTTTCTAGCTGTGTACGCTACAATGGATTTTTTTTTTATTTTTAACAGGTGGTAACAATCAGTGGCTGGAGTTTCAGTAACATCACACGTTCAGCCACCGATATTTGACCATTAAGCTGAACCAGCAATGAAATAAGATTCAAGATGTAAAGATCGAACACATGAAAACAGTAAAATAAGAAACGACCTACAGGAGTAATTTTACAAACTGTTGTACACTACATAAGATAGAGACATGGATGGCTTAAAAATCTCATAATACCTGCTAAGGCATATAAATTTAATATCTGGGTAAATGCTATACATAAACATATGTAATACATGCAGTATTACTAATATACACAGTTTAAGATATGCTACTTTTATGAATAATCTATATAAATATATATTTTCTTAAATATTTTCTCTGTACATAGGAAAAGAGTGAAGAATACCAGTGAAAGCGTTTGTGTGTGTGTGTGTGTGTGTGTTAAAATTTCTCAGACTTAAGATGTAGAGAAAGATAATATGCATAAAGGGACACAAATGTAATAGGAAAACTGTGTAGTTTTAGCCGACGCGTTTCGTCGAATGTGGGCTTTTTTTTTTTGCCAAAAAAGACACCTTTCCTAACAGAATCCTTAATCTCCCAAGCCAACGTACACAATAAATATATCAAGCAATCAAAAGAAAACGATTTGAATCCGTCAACACAACAATACAAACAATATTTCTACACATGAAAATATTCCCTTCAAACAAAGTACTTGACGTAATTTTTCAGTTGACCATATGAAAATACAATAGAATTTCTAAATTCTTCTAGTTGCTTACAACATTTCGTTAGTTGCTTATAAATTCATTGTTTCAATTAATTCATTTCGATTTTTATATCTTGTAAAAGTCCACATTGGACGAAACGTGTAGGCTAAAACTACAGTTTTCCTATTGTCTTTTGACCTTTATATATATATATATATATATATATATATATATATATATATATATATATCATTATTTTAAAAAAGATATGATTCCTTCACTACATAAGATTTCTCATGTTTCAAAAACGAGAGATGAAAACATCAATATAATTAT
>OZ010583.1:26589337-26591837 GCA_963932145.1 Acanthosepion lycidas | reverse complement strand
TCATTTAAACGAAAAATGTTCAATCACATTTTTCCATATATATATATATATATATATATATATATATATATGTACACAGACACACAGAGACACACACACACATACATATGTCTGTATATATATATATATATATATATATATATATATATATATATATATATATATATATATATATATATATCACTGTTTTTTAAAAATAAAACAAAAGTACTAAAGAACTTCGGATTATTTACCTAATAGGTTCTTTCTAGTTTTTCTATATATTTGCACACACACACACACACATATATATATATATATATATGGAAAAATTTGATAGAAAAAAAATATATATATTACACACACACATAAATATATACATATATATATACCTACATATATATATATATATATATATAGGTATGTATGTATGTATGTATATTTGTATATATATTGTGCATTTTTGGCAGCAATATTCATTAAAGTCGGCAGGCAAGATACTGCGATTGTGCTTTTTATTTAATTTTTCTGCGTTAACTACGAACACGGCCACAAATTGCTGACTGTGTTCGGAAAATAAAACATCCCAATAACTCTAGATACATGCACACAATCCATACATTCACTTCAAAATCAAAATTGAACCATCCTTGATAATGCCTAAAAGTATAGCCGAAAGCGCTCGGAACTATAGAACATTTGGAAAGTTTCTACACACTTTGTCTCCAGAAAAGAAAATACTTAGATATATATATATCACTGCCATGAATAGACAAAAATTAGTTTTATTATTACCACTCATGATAGTAAAAAGTAAAAATGAAAAAACGGCTAGCTAACCGGTTTCGTACCTTGCTCAACAGAGCTAAATCGAGTAAATTTTAAAATTATATAAAAAAAGAACAATGGACGAAGTTTATTGGTGGGAAATTTTTTTAAATGGTAATTAGTTGGAGGCCTAATATAAAGTCCTTCTGTTTACAAAAAGAAGGCTTTTAAGATAGAATATAGATGGTAAAAGCGTCCACACTAAAACTAACAGCACAATTATGGCTATTTATAAGGTGTTCTGCGATGGAAGACCCATACGTATTGGTCAGAATGTCCGAGGGAGTGTACTTCCGTCTTCTGATTTTTTTTGGAATTTTTATTTTTTTTTATTTGTATTTCTTTCCCATCAATAAACTTCGTCCATTGTTATTTTTTTATTATATAATTTACTCTATTTACCTCGATTTAGCTCTGTTGAGCGAGTTACCAAACCGGTTAGATAGCCCGTTTTTCATTTTTAATTTTTATTATCATGAGTGGTAATAATAAAATTAATTTTTGTCTGTTTATAGCAATGAAAAAATTTTGTACCACCAAACATACCTTTAAACATATATATATATATATATATATATATATATATATATATATAGATAGATAGATAGATAGATAGATAGTATGAGGCAAAAAAATGGACGGACCCATAGAAAGTTTCATTTAGTATTTTTACCAAGACAAGTGAGTAACAGAATTCGTTTATTAATACATGAATTAATACAGGTGTACATATACAACACTATTCTTGTTAATCAAATGTGGCTTTCTGCTAAAAACACTTTTTGCTCATGGCCAACACTTCACGTTCCTACACGATAACGACCCTAAGCACAATGCCTTAAAGAATGAACGTTATCTAGAGGGGAAGCGCGAAACGAGGGTAAATTGCAATTCTTCCAGTGGCCTAGTCAGAGTCCTTACCTTAACCAAATTGAAAATTTTTGGGCGAAAATGGAAAAGAGTGCCCGTAATTAACACAGAAGAATGACTTTTTCGCTAATTAAAGCAACGCTGGAAAAGTTTGGTGAAGGCCGTTGACTTGCTAAAAAATTTAGTCTGTAGGATGCCACGAAGAATTAAGGCCCTTATTAAAGCAAATGGTTACCCAACAAAATATTAAAACATTTTTTTGACTTGTATAATATACATATTTACACCTGTATTAATACCCTGTATTAATAAACGAATTCTATTAATCTCTTGTCTTGCTAATAATACAAAATCTTTCAGCTACACACAGAACAATCCTTGAAAACAAATGTGTATCATTTAAAAGTACTTGGGAAAAAAGAATAATATAAAATAAAAATTGATATCAAATTTGGCAAATTTAGTGCTAAAACAGAACAAATTCGGAAATTTGAAAGATATATATATATATATATATATATATATATATATATATATATATATATATATACCGTTACTTCTATAGCCTTGGATGGCAACTGGTTTAGGAGAAGGACAACTTTGAATTCAAAACCTGTTGATGATAGTTTGGGAACTTTGTGGCACACGGTGCATCAAGTCTTTGTATTCAGGGCTTCAAAAAGAGCGGCTGGTTCTGCAGAAAACCTTCACGACTATAATCAAAACATATGTGCCATTTGTTTGGCTGTCGGTTCCTAGGAACTGGGTGGCCTGACACCCATACGTCGTAAAAGGATCCCCGATAGGTACGGGTCAACAGCCC
>OZ010583.1:26571837-26579337 GCA_963932145.1 Acanthosepion lycidas | reverse complement strand
TATATATATATATATATACATGAGTGAAATTAATGTCAACCGGCTTAGATCAAGAAGTTCTAGTAAATTGTTCTTCTTGAGAAGAAGTATGGCAACGCCCAATTATCTGTTTGAAGAATGTGCAGGGACTTTTTTTTTCAAAATTCGGTAGGCAGAAGTGATTAGAAACTGTGGTTGATTGATTTAGTAAGGAATCACAAATCATTGTGACTAAGACTTCGAACCTGTTGGCCTTGTTCAAAGAATTGTTCAGGTCAAATTATGCCCTCTCTCCCTGAAGCTGTAACTGAGGTCTACTCAGCACAGCTGCAGTATAAAACCACAGTGGCTGTCAGTAATACGGAATTGGCAAGCCGTCCTGACAGGATCTAATCGGAAATGAGTAGTAAGCGGCCATTAATTAATATGATATACGAGTTGGCAATAAAGTCACTATAGAGTTACTTAGAATAAAATATCAAAGCATTGAAGCAGGTGGCTTGCAGTCCAAGCAGTATCGGTAATTAATTTACTATTGTTTACTAAAGTATTTTATCGTTATAAAATTAACCAGAATTTTAATATTATTTTTTGGGACTGTTGATTAATTGCTTTGTAACGGTATAGTAACTTTCTTGGCATCATAGATTTCACTTTCACTCTCTCTTTATATATATATATATATATATATATATATATATATATATATATATATATATATATATATATATATATGCGTGTGTGTGTGTGTGTGTGTGTGTGTGTGTGAGAGAGAATGTGTGTGTGTGTGTCTGTGTTGATTTCGGGGATGACAATTTATTATCTTTTACAGTTTAATATTAATTCACCTGCATTGGAAGATAAATTAATTATATATATATATATATAAATATATATATATATATATGTATATATGTATGTATGTATGTATGTATGTATGTGTTATATATATATATTATAAATATAAGGAATAAATATTTTAAGGTTAAAGTCCTCATCTCTCTGACAAATTAACTATATATATATATATATATATATATATATGTGTGTGTGTGTGTGTGTGTGTGTGTGTGTGTGTGTGTGTGTGTGTGTACAAATATAGATAACTAGTCTCGTTTCGAAAAACCCTCGAATTTCTGATTTGCTAATAATCAAATCAATCTCGAGGGAAAAAAAGGTTTTAAAAAAAGAAAGAGCTACAAACATGAAAGTCTGCTGAAAACAATCGCACAGATGCAGGTTTGAAGCCCAATGAAAAAACCCCGATACGCGTAAACAACTAACTAACAAAAGAGCTCAATACAACCGTAGAGCAGACCTAGATACACCTAGTTAGCCAGACCTACCTAGGTTTCACCTAAAAGTACTTTCCCTGACGATCCGTTTAGTTGAAACCTAGGTAGGTTTGTCTGGCTCACTAGGTCTATCTATCTATCTATCTATCTATCTATCTATCTATCTCTCTCTCTCTCTCTCTCTCTATATATATATATATATATATATATATATATGTATATATATATATATGTATGTATGTATGTATGTATGTATGTATGCATATATATATACTTAACAGCCCCTAGAATATTTAGAAATATAACCTTTACCGCCCATCTAAATAACTGTCAGTATAAAATCTCCCTATAATGCACCACTGAGCAGAATATATAAATAATGGAGCCAAAACACAGACTGTCGCCGTCGAGTGTTGACGTCAGTGTCCATTTATATATATATATATATATATATATATATATCTTTATCTATCTATCTATCTATCTATCTAGATAAATATATATATATATATATATATATATATATATATATATATATATATATATATATATATATATATATATATATATATATATATATTAGGTTGGTGCAAAAATAATGTCAGTTTTTGACGTATTTTTTAACTTCAAAACTTATTTTTGCACCAACCTAATATTTCAAAATTTGTGGACATTGCTGCGCATGGTGTACCAGGTATCTGTATACGGTTCTTTAAAAGTGCAGTCATATGTGCAGTCGGTTCCTAGGAACTGAGTTGCCTGACCCTTATACTTCGTAAAAGTTCCCCCGTAGGTCCGATCAACAGTCCGCGTCAATCAACGACGGGTGTTCCCACGATATATATATATATATATATATATATATATATATATATATATATATATATATATATATATATATATATATATATATATATATATATATAACGCTTATAATCTTATAAATATAAGCAGTTATATTCGTCCGGCAAAACCTTAGGTGTTTTATCTTGTAAATCAACAGACCAATACCCAAGAGAAAAGAAAAGGTTAAAAAAATGAAATAACTGAGAACATATATTTCCGACGAAAAACATCGTCAAGCATCTACGTTCCGAGTCCAAAGAAAAAAAACTCCGATACGAGTAAGTAAAATAAATAAACTAAGTGGTCAATACGCTAAGTAGAGCAAATATAGCAAAGTATTGTTTATTGACACCTGGTATATATATATATATATATATATATATATATATATATATATATATATATATATATATATATATATATATATATATATATATATATATATATATATATATATCGGGTGGCAATTAAGTTTCCATACAGTAATTACTTATAATAAAAGCATTGAAACAGACAGCTTGCAATTTGAGGAGTAATTAATTTACTATTGTTTACCAAAGCATTTTATTGTTATTAACCAGAACCATTTTCATAATAATTTTCGGATTGTTGATTAATTACTTTGACTTAATTGTTACTGTAAGTAACTGTATTGTGACTTTATTGCCACCCTGTCTTTTAAAAGTTACGACAATACTTATTATAAGAATTATTTTACTTGGTAACCATGTTTGGGTAGACATCTTAGTTTATATAGTTGAATATATTACAGTCTACTATTCTGTATTCTCATTTTCATATGAAAGTCTTATTGAAAAAAAATTACTTGAAAGTATTATTGACATTTCAATGTTTTTCTTCAATAAAACTTCAATGTGCTTTCTTCAATATGTTTGCAATGTGTAATTTTCTTTAATAAAACTTTATTTAATTATCTTTAATAAAACAGTAATCTAAGCTTCTAGATGCTAAAAGAAGGAGCGCCAGTCTGGGTCGAACGAGTTACATGATTTAATACGTTCAATATTTCTTTCTATCTATCTATCTATCTATCTATCTATCTATCTATCTATCTATCTATATGCATCTATATCTTTCTATCTATCTATCTATATATCTATCTATCTATCTATCTATATATATATATAGATGTTTAATATATTTTCTGTGTATACGTTATATTAATAGATATACTTTATTTAAGTAAATGCTGTTTTTAAAATAAACAGTATTAATTTCATTTGCTGGCTTGAATCTTCGATAAACTTCTAGAAAATGTGTGCTTTTTCGACAGGAATCGAACCTGTAACCCTTAAATGGAACCTTCATTTGATCTGATGTGCTATGAACCATTGAACCACAAAGAAGAGTTTCATTAACAAGTGGCTGAATGGTTAACGGTATATCAGAATCGTTGTACAAACGTCGTTTGTCATGAGAAAAATAAGATTGTACACGTAATCAAAGCGACAATGTGAATGAAACACAGGCAGCGAATAGAATGCAACTTAAATGTTAGTACCATAATAGGGATAATAATCATTTCGATATTTCTCGCCAGTTGATTAATTAATAAAAGCAATTAAACAAATAGTATGGAAGGCACCTGTAGTTCATTCACCCGAGGTGGGTCGTTAGTAATGTGCATATATAAATATTTTCATGCGTTTTAAAAGTTGAAAGTTAGGTGGATTATTTTTTCAGGACAATCTTAGAATCTCATATATTATTATGACCTCCTATATTATTATTATTATTATTATTATTATTATTATTATTATTATTATTATTATTATTAATTAGATTAATCAAGTAATTCGTAGCCTACACTGATATTGAGTGAGAGCCAGTAATCTTGGAATTTCTGTATTATACTCTGTTCAGTAATGGCGTTATTTGGATGGAATCAATTATTATTATTATTATTATTATTATTATTATTATTATTATTATTATTATTATTATTATATAAATGCGGCATTAAACTTACTTCTCCCAATAAATATAATGAACAAATGGAGATTTATGCCTTCATTCGTGGCAGATAAAATGAAACATAAAATGAAACATAAATATGTTTCTGTGTTGGTGCCCGTGTGTGTGTGTTTATAAATTTATATATATAATTACATAGATATTGTACATATCCGGCATTTATTGATAGAAGTCCTATACATACATATATATATATATATATATATATATATATATATATATATATATATATGTAAGGTGATATTGGGAAAAAGGTGCACATGTGACGAAACGCGTCAGCTAAAACTACAGAGATATCGTAACTTTTTTCTTTATACACAATATTTTTCTCTGCAGGTTAATTATAAGAAACTTTTATACACACACATATATATATATATATATATATATATATATATATATATATATATATATATCAGCAAAATGATAATAATTCATTTAATCATCAATTCTAAATTAGGAATCACATATCTATGCACACTTACAAGAGAGGATTCCTTTGTCCAACTAGAGAGAGTTGATTCTATTTTGGTCAGTTTTTGGGAAATGGGTTGGGCTAAGAACTTTTCAGAAGTTTTTTTGGCAAAATTCTGCTCGTCTTGACATGATATTAGGCTGGTGCAAAAATAATGACGTAATAATGTTGTTTTTTGACGTATTTTCTAACGTCAAAAAACGACATTATCACGTCTTTTTTTTTGCACCAACCTATAAATTAGATTTTACTTATACCAGTAAATGTTTTTCTAATTGTTATTCATATAAGTATATGTCCGTGTGCGAGTGAAAGATATTTTGTACACACACGTGTGTGTGTGGCTGGGGGTATGAGTGTGCAGATGTGGGTGAGTGATTCTATTTCTGTATCGGTAACACTTTCTCATGATTTATATTTCGAATAATTTGGTTGGATTAAATCAGCCAGATATGTATAAAATATTTTTTTTAATCCTGATAATTACCACTGAATATATATATATATATATATATATATATATATATATATATATATATATATATATATATATATATATATATTGGTTGGTGTAAAAATAATATCGTTTTTTGACGTTAAAAACTACGAATATAATGAAGAAAACATTTGTCTTGATAAATTCCATATAGGACGAAATGCTTACGCTATAAATAGTTTTTTAACTTGTCCCTTTTTGTTCACACATACACACACACACACATAGACACACACACACAGAGAGACATGCAGACACATATACAGACACACGCACGCACACACAATTATATATATATATATATATATATATATATATATATATATATATATATATATATATATGGGACTAGGCATGCTTTGTGTGTATATGCAAAATTCTAATTTGGGAAAATATATCTCTCATTATCTATCTATCTATCTATCTATCTCTGCCACTACACACACACACACACACACACACACACACACACATATATATATATATATATATATATATATATATATATATATATATATATATATATATATGTATGTATGTATGTATTAATCGGGTATGGAAGAATTAGTAACAGAAACCTTACGAATTAAATTCCTAATGTCTACGTACCAGAACGATAAGCACATCAGAACAATTATCATGAAAATTATTTATAGAATACATATATATATACATACATCAATACATACACATATATATACATACATACATACATATATATATATATACATACATACATATATATATATATATACATACATACATACATACATATATATATATACATACATACATACATATACATACATACATATATATATACATACATATATATACATATATATATATATATATATATATATATATATATATATATATATATATATATATATATATGTATGTATGTGTGTATGTATGCATCTATCAATCTATCTATCTATCTATCTATCTATCTATCTTTATAGGTATGTATTATCTATATTTGGAGTTATAGGAGATTATCAGCCCTTCCTAGAGGAAGGGCTCGTAAATTAATCTATTAAATCGACAGATCTGAAATGGAGCTTCGTACTTGATTCTTGTCCGATTGAAATGAAAAATACCCAGGACAAAAAATTTCAGTATTTCGAAATAGAATAAAATAACATTTATTCAATGTCATGTGTATAGAATTGTTTGTACTGACATAAAATAAGCTAGATAAAAAAAGACTGATTATGGTTTGATACATTTCAAGGAGAGCATACTAATAATACGCACTGATTAGGCAATACACACACACACACACACACACACACACACAGAGTAAGAAAATTTACGTAATGTGAAAATGCTGATATAAAATAATTTATCATTATAAAACATATCGAAATATATATGCATACACACACACACCCTTATGTATATATTCATACATATGTATAATAAATTCACACACACAGACACACACACACATATATATATATATATATATATATATATATGGAGAGAAAGAGAGAGACAGAACGAGAGAGCCAGAGTGAGAGATCTATACCGATAGGAGACAAAACTGAATAAATTTTAGCTGATCAAGAACAGATGTTTACATTCATGGTCAGTAAATTTGAAAGTGGCAGGGCCGGAAATTTTGCACTAATTTGCTCGTACACACACACGGAGACACACACATGCACAGACACACATACACACATAAACATATATATGTGTGTGTGTGTGTTAGTACGTATATATAGGCAATGTTATTGATGTTGCGGGATATAGTTCTGTTATATAAATCTATCAGGCTATAGATTTCCCTTTCTCTTTCTCTCTCTCTCTCTCTCTCTCTCTCTCTCTATATATATATATATATATATATATATATATATATATATATATATATATATATATATTTGTGTTTATGTGTGTGTGCGTGCGTGTGTAAGCGTAGCGTATAGGGGTGTGTGGTGTGGGAGTTTGTGTATGTGCGTCTGTTGTGTGGTGTGTGTTTGTGTGTCACAAAAATGTATATACCGCATCAACATAAACATCAATTTAGTCCGAAAAAAAATTCTCAAGAGCGAAATTAGTCACATGAGAAATTTTTTTACACTTTGTCATTAATTTTCCTAATACACAAAAACGCTAACATACACAGTTGAACACGTCATATATATATATATATATATATATATATATATATATATATATATATATATATATATATATATATATGTGTGTGTGTGTGTGTGTGTGTGTGTCTATATAAACTGAGTGACGAAAATATTCTTTGTATAATGTTGAAATCTTTATTTCAGTTGACATGTGGGAACACAATAAGGATCTTCGGAAATTTTCGATTGATTCAGCAGCATTCGTTAGGGTGTTATATATATATATATATATATATATATATATATATATATATTATGTTT
>OZ010583.1:26549337-26566837 GCA_963932145.1 Acanthosepion lycidas | reverse complement strand
GATGAAAACCTTCTTAAATCCTACATCTGCATACTTTTGTCATTACAAATGCTAAGGCAACACAAGTTTTTCCCTTGAAATGTTAAAATGCGAGTGGTACTCGATAAAGATTTAACCTGGTCTGCCGAATTCTCATTGCAATTGTGCAACATGAAGTGCGTCATTTTTATTCTTCATTTAATTTATCTTGCGAAGAACATGTTAAATGTGTTGTTTTGTTTCAAATTCTTTAGACTTTCAATCATTATTAAAAACCATTTCCTTACCAGTGTCGTAAGTAAGATTCTGTTTCCTTCATCTTGGTATTTTTTAGGGAGCTTTAAGTTTCAATCTGTTCAAAATGACGTCGTCTACAAAGTAAGGTGCTAAGTAGAAAGAATGCATAAAACATATAGTTTTTGTTTATTAGTTTCCAGTATTAAATATTTTAAACATATTTCAAGATACCGTTTCCTGTGGTGAATGATATTTTATTAATTGTTGATTGTTTATTTCGTATAATAATATCTTCTAGTGTTTTCAGTTTTTCCTTACATCAAATGATGTTTAGTATTTTGGTATTATCCATTTATATTTGTTTTCATGCTTATAATTGCATTTTGGTTGTTCGTGATTTCCTGATTTGGACTGATGCTATGATATACCCAACAGAATCTTGCCTAACACAATGACAGTGCGTGCTTCTATTTAGTCGAAAGGTCTTTAATGATTTTTGTAATTGAAGTTTGTTGGTTGGATTTTTAATAACATCTTCCTATTTGTGTTTAAACTGTTGCACCTCAGGTTACTGATAATTTCATGAAGAAACTTTTCGAAAATTATAATCGTTTTTTTTGTATTAAATCATCTGAAAAAATCGTTATTAGTATTATTGAACCTCAAAAACCACCCTTAATTAAAATTCATAATCTATTTTTTATCAATTAGGGTGTCCTTCGCGAGAATGTATTTCCAAAACTGATAAATAAATACAACAGCATTTAATTCGTTTATTAGTCGCAAATCTACAACATTCTCTCGCAGACTAACTTGCCACGCATCAAGAATTAGTTTAATTCGAATACATATTAGTCAACATATTACAAGGTAGAAATGAATGGCTATTAACCTAAGACTAATATTAGTAGACATTATTAAAATATTATCCAGGACTTAACGTAGAGAAAACTAAATATGCTTGAATTTATTCTGATAAAAATGTAACAAAAATGTGCCTGGATAGACTTCTGAAAAACGATTAAATAACGACCCTAGCAGACGATGGGTGTCGGCGGAAGCAAACATCCCTCCATTCTCCTCCTCCTCCTCCTCATCATCATCATCATCTCACATTAAATGTCACTGTGCATATAATCAAAAATAGTTTCCAAAGTAATAACTCATTCTATCTTATGTTAGTAACTAAATTGATTTTTATTGAAACAAATTATCTATAAACAACGAACAAAATGTCGTTAGCAACTAGAAGAATTTAGAAATGCTTTTGTGTATTCATATGGTCAACTGGAAAATATATTGAATATTGAATGTCTTTTTGTACAGGTTAATTCTGAGAAATGTATATAACGCACACAAACACACACACATATAAATATAAATGTGAACATTGAAGTCAACACATAGATGTGACAGGCTGTTTCATTTTGGACGCATGGTGTCCAGACGATTTTGTCTAGCATGAAACAGCCTGTCGCTTCTAAGTGTTGGCTTCAATGTTCACTTTTATATTTACACACGCTCTATCTCTGATATAGCACACCTTTAGAGTATATTTTTTCATATATATATATTTTTTCATATATATATATATATATTTATATATATATATATATATATTAAGCCAAATGACCGGCCACGACTGCAATCATCAGGCTATCGGTACTGCAGTGTATATAATAGGAACACTTATGCCACCAGACTTGTCTAAGGTAGTAAGTCAAACAAACTCGCTATATATATATATATATATATAAATTTTTGTATTTACGCAGCAAATTCTCTTATAGTCATGTCTGATTCCATGAACGCTCAGTACATTTCAATCGTTTTGCATTTAAAAGGATAATGAAAAAATTACGGCAATGGCTAACAACGCACAACTTTGTATAAATATTTATATTAATGGAGAACATATAGTTTTGTACTACTTGCACCCCTGAAGATTATTTTGGAAGAAAATCGAAAGTACTTGGCAAATAAAAATAAAAGAAATTTAAACAGCTATAGCACATTTTTCTAATCCTTTAACATCAATACACAAATGGTTATACGTGAGTATGAACGGATTTTATTAAAAATTTGCAAATATAATATCTGTCCTTTATTCAATATATATATATATATATATATATATATATATATATATATATATATATAATATATTCTTGTATGTGACATATGCCTTCAGGATGTTGAGGATCATCGTACACTATAATTTCCAGTCCTTTGTAGCTCTTGTCATTATCTCCACTAATTCTAATGTGTGTCAAATATATTTGAGTACATGTATAAATATCCCCCTTTTTAAAATTATTCTCATTACATGGAATGAATAACAACATGTCGGATGGAGAAATAGCTACAGATTACATCACTCTTAGGAGGACAATTTGTTTTTTGTAAGACTTTTCATATTTGAGTAGATGCTCTGTTTATTAATTAAACGGTATATATTTATTTGTTCATAATGTCGGATAAAAAAAAAATCCAGTCAAGTATGCATATTTTCTGTTTATATGTTATTTTATGGATATAAATATTTAAGTAAATGCTTTGTCTATAATAAACAATATTAGTTACATTTACTGGCCTGAATGTCCGAAAAATTTCGTAGAAAATATGTCTTTTCCGAGAGCAATCGAACCTACATTCTACACGGAACCATCATTTGGGGTTGACATGCTATACCATTTAGCTACAGAGGAAGCGACTGGCTACCAAAGACAAATTAGTTTTTAAACAACAAATTTTACACGATTTTCCTCTAGAAGCGTAAATGACACTATATATAAAAAATTGTCGTACTTAGTCCATTACATAATATATATATATATATATATATATATATATATATATATATATATATATATATATATCATTATTATTATTATTAGTGAAACGTTATTTTTAGTGGTTACTCATATTTGAACAGACACTCTGTTTGTTTATTAAACAGTATATATTTATATATTTATTTTCGTCTACCGACCTGAATATTCGAGAGAACTTATTAATAAAAAAAAAGTCCTTGTCCGACAGGATTCGAACTTGCGTTACCCTCGGCAATAAGTTCGTCAACTGTCAAGATAACTTTCCTAGACTCTCGAAATGCACATATCTCTCCGGTTTCGTATCTTAACGTCAACAATGCATTTTTCTAAAAATGCGTCATATTTTATTACTTAATCGCTGCAATTATATATATATATATATATATATATATATATATATATATATATATATATATATATATATATATATATATATATATATTAGGTTGGTTCAAAAATAATGTCGTTTTCTCACTTAGTAACATATGTGAGGAAACGACATTATTTTTGACCCAACCGAATATATATGTATATATGAATGTAGGCGTGTATATACACCGACATGTGTGCGTGTATATACACCGACATGTGTGCGTGTATATATACCGACATGTGTGCGTGTATATGTCGGCGCGTGCCTTTCATTCTGACCTGAAGAAGCACATATTGCACAACGGGGAGAAACGCGTGTACAATAATTTTTTCCCCTCTTTGACTCATTTTTCCACATATGTTGATATAAATTCTTTCTTGATGGAAGAAAATGTTACTACATATGTATCTATCTAATTATTTGTGCATGCATCTATGCATGTGTGCATGCATTAGAATATGTGCACCTCTATATATTTGCATATAGCTGTCCTGCTTAGTATAAATATATCTACGTAAATAATAAAATGTATAATTTCACTGAACCATTTGTCGCTATATTGAGAAAATTTTACACGGAAAATTATACACCCTCAAACATGGATGTATATTCACGTAGTTTATCAATTAGATATCACACTCTATTAAATCCGATGTCTTAAGACATAAATTCACAAGCGCACACACCTACATGTTTATATATATATATATATATATATATATATATATATGCACACACACAAGTATATATACATGTTTATATGTGTGTTTATATATCCACATATACATACATATGATATATATTGATAACATCGTATATATATGTAAATATATATTTATGCAGATTTATATATATATATATATATATATATATATTGCTAAATAGATGTGTGCGTGTGTTAATTCACTTTTGTGTCAATCTCTCTCTCTCTCTCTATATATATATATACACACTTAAAAAGCATCTATAAATAGGTAGGCATTTAAAACATTAAATATATATATATTAAAGATGATTATATATATATATATATATATATATATATATATATATATATATATATATATATGTGTGTGTGTGTGTGTGTGTGTGTGTGTGTGTGTGTGCATGGAAATATCTTGATATACAATGTTTAATCATACTTATATATATATATATATATATATATATATATATATATATATATATATATATATATATTTCAAACCCACATATATATTCTTGCATATCCCTACATATATGTATGTGTCTGTGCATACATAAAATACGCACATACGGCAAATATGCATACTTACAATACAGACCCCATATATATATATATATATATATATATATATATATATATATATAAATATATATATATATATATATATATATAAGTGTTAGGTGCGTGGATATAAGTAGGGAGATATATGTACACGAATGAGATTCCTGACATCCTGACAAATTTGGATGCAAAGTTGGCAAAGGTCACTTTGGAAAATATTTGTCTAAGAGTGTAGAATATTCCATTAGCAGGATATCATGGCATCAGTGTTCTTCCCTGCAGGATGCCGTCAAAGAATAAGAACGTTAAAATCGGCCCAATATATAGATGACCTTTATGGCGGGAAGCTGTAACACAAAAGCATGAAGGAAAATGAAGAGAAGATCGCTAAATCTAAGATGTCAACTGTACGAAGATGTCAAAGTGGAACATTAGATACGGTCCTGGTGTCGTTGGCCCAAACACGTGCATGGTTAAAGAAAGAAAGAAAGAAAAAACGAAAGAATGAAAGAAAGAAAGAAAGAAAGAAAAATAAATTCACGAGAATAAAACTGGATGTTGAGAAAGAAAGAAATAAAGATAGAAAGAAAGAGTGAAAGAAATACGAATGAAAGAAAGAAGGAACGAAAGAAAGAAAGAAAGAAAAAAATAAATTGACGAGAATAAAATTGGATGTTGAGAAAGAAAGAAAAATAAATTGACGAGAATAAAACTGGATGTTTATAAAGAAAGAAAGAAAGAAAAAAGAAAGAAAATAGAAAGAAAAAAGGAAAGATAGATAGAAAAAAAGAAAGTAAAATAAATTCGCGAGAATAAAACTGGATGTTGAGAAAGAAAGAAAGAAAGAAAGGAAGAAAGAAAGAACACTAGATGTAGAAGGGGACAATGAAAGAAAAAAGGAAATGGCATGAAAGAAAGGAAAACGAAATAGAAAGAATAGAGAATGAAAGAAAAAAAATATAGAATGAAGAAAGAATAGAAAATAAAAGAAAAAAAAAGAAAAAAATTGTCAAAACTGAGATTAACAAATAAGAAAGTAAAGAGAAAACAGAAATTAAAAACAAAGTAACAGAGGAAGAAGGAAAAAAGGAAAAAAAGAAAAGAAAAAGGAAATAAAATAATAAAAAGCAATGAAAAATAGAGAAAGACAGAAAAACAAACATTAAGTAGAAAAGAAAAACGAAAAATAATAAAGTAAAACAGAGGAAAAAAAAAAGAAGAGAAATGGAAAAAAAAAAAGCATGAGAAAATGTGGAAAAAAAAAGAAAGAAAGAAAGAAAATAAAGTAAATAGATTAATAAGAAAAAAGAATAGAGCAAAATAAAAAACAGTGAAAGAAAAAGAAAAATGATAAAAGGGCAAATGGATGTGTAAATAAAAGAAGGAAGATAGAAAGGAAAGAGAAAGTTAAAATTAAAACAAATGAAGAAGAAAAGAACGAAATAATGAAATAAAGAAAAAACGAAATAAACTAAAAAAACGAAACATATTGAATAATGAACTAAAAATCAATCATCTGACTTAGAAGCAGAGATATTTTTTGTTGAGAAAAAGAAATTAAGATAGACAAGGTATCACATTAACCCTTGTGTAGGCCAAACGAGTAACAAGGTATTGTTAATGATTTTGAAAACTTCATTAACTATTATATTGTAAGTATCTATCTATCTATGAAATATTTTCTGAGAAATATTATACAATTTTTCTTCTCATAAAAAACCTTACACTTCAATATGTCTGCCATTCGTTCATGCACTGAATATTGTTATCATATCTTTCCTCTTTGGTTCGTCAAGTTTCCAAATTTAAGCGCGGTACTAGATTGGCAGATCGGTCTCATTATTTTATAAGTGAAATTGCTAGATGCAACTGTAAGTGCTATGCTAAGTTTTTTTTTTCTTGCAATTCTTGCTTGAAAAATCTTTTTTTTCGGCATCTTGCCGCCCAGATCTTCAAAAATTTAAATCTCTCTTCTTAATTTCTGTTCTTTTGTTGTACCTTTTCCTTAATAAGATTTTTTCATTTTCTCATGTCCTTTCACACGCAGTAATCTATTTTTATGGATTGATTTTGGCCTTGCTCCGGGGAAAATGATTTAAAAATTATTGTTATCTATCTATCTATCTATCTATCTATCTATCTATCTATCTATCTATCTCAGTTTGTTCATATCTATCTATCTATCTATCTATCTATCTATCTATCTATCTATCTCAGTTTGTTCATATCTATCTATCTATCTATCTATCTATCTCGGTATGTTCATATCTATCTATCTATCTATCTCGGTATGTTCATATCTATCTCAGAATATTCGCATCTATCTATCTATCTATCTAGCTAGCTAGCTCAGTTTGTTCATATCTATCTCAGTATATTCATATACTAGCTATCTCAGTTTGTTCATATCTATTGAATTATACTCACATCTATCTATCTATCTATCTATCTATCTATCTATCTATAATTCAGCATAAATTAGTTAATCATTCAGGTACCTTTAACCGGTAGTTGATTTCTAGATGCAGCCTGGATTTAAAATCCCAAATTTTAACACCTACACGCTTTAAATAACACATGTATTCCCTATACAGGTGTAGATGCAAAAGTAAGTATATTGCAATGAAAAGCAAAACGTTCACGTAAAACACGTTGTATTGATTCTGTAAACATATAAATAACAACGTATCAATAATAAACCTATCAATACTAAAAATATCGATCTCTCAAATGTTCAAACTGTTAACACCCGTCATTCACACAATCCTTTTTAACTGCAAAACCTTTATTATTATGATTTATTAAAAAATAAAATATGATAATAAATGTCAATCATATTTATATGTTAGTGTATTATGACATGATGTGTGTCTTGTCACCAATAAACCTTTCTCCTCCATTCACTTAATCTCTAAACCCAACCCTGTCAATGTAATTAATTTTGAAGCCATATATTGCACCTCTTACTTCCGCTCAAATTCGGACGGAAAAATTAACATTACAATCAACGCCATCACATGACAAGAACCAGAAGTGTTTAAATAAAATGGCTATTTTTATAGTGATGTTATAACATATCTGTTATAATTTGTACATATAGTAAATCTATTATAATAAAAATTATGAAAATAATAATATTAAAAAATAGCAGCATGGCCCGGCGTTGTCCGTGCTTGATTCAAAAATCGTACGACTCATACAGCAATCGCTATCACTTGACTTAAAATATTTTTTGTCCTTCCTTGCCTTTAAAGTAGTGCCCTTTGCCGTGCTGATGTTGCTACATGCCTTACTTCTTGCCTATCTCACACTGCGAATTTTTTCTAAACTCTATACTAAATATTAAATCTGTTACGAAAAAGAACTAACCAAAATGAACACAAAACGGTCAGCTTTAAAAAAAAGACTCGTAACTGGAAAAACCGAATGAAAAAAGAATGTTAACAACAAATACTTTTTCACATCCAACCCAGTTCTGTGGAATCAGAATCAACGTTGAGTTTAAGCAAGAGAATGAGCCAATTGGAGTAAAGTGCCATGCAGATTTAACTTTTTCCCACTTGTGACGAATGCAGCTATCGATTTTTTTTGCATGCTAGCATGCTAGTTAACATTTGTGTCAGTCAACTGTTGGCTCTCATGCTGGCCGATAGACTCTTCCTGCCTATTCGTGGCAGCCAGCTATAGGCTGTCACTCTGGCCAATACAAAATGGCCGCACACTACATGAGAACTGCCGTAGAAAGATGAAATATCGATTATTTCCACTATCGATGGGAGTTGAGAAATGCAAAGTCGGTCTTGGTTTTTCCACTAACTTGGAGTATGTGCATGTAAATTTTGGTGCAAATCCGTCGAAAATTGCGGCCCTGCATTCGTTACACACACACACACACACACACACACACACACACACACACACACACACATCCTGCCTTTTATAGATAGAGATGATTGTAATGAATGAAATGAATTCTAGTATTAAATGAACAACTGTTATTATACTGATAATGATGATATAATACTTACTGTAAAAGATTCAATCTGTCAAATCATATATATAGTAGGCGATATAAATTCTACAGAAAAGGATGTGAAAATTCGCATAGCGAAAACCTGAGCCGCCTTGAATAAAATGGATGGAATCTGGAAATTTGATCAGCCAGTAAAGCTCAGACGGAGATTCTGTCGAACCACTGTAGAAGGCGGTGGACAATAACGAAAACACTAGAGCTTGATGGAACCTACACTCGGATGATGAGAGCTATACTTCAGACATCTTGGAGACAACATCTACCAAAATCACAGCTCTATCGATCTAATCCTGATATCTCTGCAATCTTACACGAATGCAGAAAGCGATCTGCAGAACACTGCTGGCAAGCAAAACAAGAACTTGCGAATGATCTACTGCTGTGGACACCAAGCCATAGACCAAGACGGGTTGGTTGCACAGCTACATTGACCAGCTATGTTATGACACCCTTTCTAAACTTAATGCAAGACCGTCGTGGTTGGCGTGATAGACTGATAGATATCCGATCTTGCTAGAGAGAATTTAAAAAAAAAATACTTATTGTATACCTACTTTTGCAGACCACTATTTTCCTAATATAACTTAATGATGTTTCAAAACAGTTTTTTAAGTTCTGTATTTTATATATACAGTCAAATTAGTTGAAAACACATGATCTCCCTCTGTCTTTTTTACAGATACTTTCATGGTAAATGGTCCGATGAGCTGCTTTCGCTGGTTCCCAGACTTCATGAATTTAAGCGTTCTACTAGGCTGGCATATCGTTCACACCCTTTCACTGTCGAAACTGTTAAATGTAACTGTCTCTTCTACTCCAATAGCTTCATGTCTCGCACTTCTCGGCTGTGGCACTCCCTCCCCTTTTCCTGTTTCCCTGATAGCTATAATCTCCAACTATTCAAATGTAATGTCAATCGACTTCTCCAGATGTCTTGATCTTTCCCCTATCCTTCTCTTCATCCTTTCCTCTATCACTCCTCTTTGCTCTAGCTCCAACTCTCTGTAACCCCTTGCGTGCTAGTGGCTTCGCACCTTGCCTGAGGTGAAACGCTTAAAAAAAAAAAAAAATCAAGAAGTTTCTTTTCTTGCTTGAGAGTGGTAAATCACAAGGAAGAGACACTTCTCCAAGACTGACCAATAAATATAATAACCACTCCGGGAACTTGTTCCCTCGGAAGTAAAATTGGGAACTGGGGAAAATCAACGTCACCTGCCACGTCTAACAACAATATAGAGTCAAATTATTTTTAAATGCGTCCATTCACAACACGAAGAGGCTTTTTCCTTATTTAATAATGGTTAATTGCAAGGAAAATACACACACACACACACACACACACACACACATATATATATATATATATATATATATATATATATGGCCTGATGATTGCGTCAAGCATGAAACAGGCTGTCGCACCTAAGTGTTGACTTCAATGTTCACTTTTATATTTACACACGCGCTATCTCTGATATTGAGCACTTTATCGCATAAATAAAGCACACCTTAAGATTATATTTCTTCATATATATATATACTCGCCTGAGTTCATCCTTCAAATCATCCATTCGTCCTTGCATTGAATACTGTTGCCATATACGGCCTAGTGCTCCCGCTGTTCATCTTGAGGTGCGAGACAAAATCCATAGACGTATATGCAATGTGATAGGTCATGTTCTGGCATCTCGTCTACAGTCACTTTCTCACGGACGTGATGTGGCTTCCCTCTGTCTTTTCTACAAATATTTCCATGGCAAGTGCTCTGACGACATATTTTCACTGATGCTCCATCTGCGTGAATTTAAGCGTGCTACTAATTTGGCATCTCGCTGCACCTTTTCACCGTCGAAACGGTTAAATATAACCCCATCTTCTATTCTAACAGTTTCTTCTCTCGCACTTCCCGGCAGTGGAACTCCCCCTATTTGCTTTCCTGATAGCTATAATCCTCAAATATTCAAATGTAATGTCATCTTCTGATGCCTTAATCTTGATCCCCGTCCTTCTCTTCATCTTATCCCCAAACCTCTCTCTTTACTCTTACTTTCATTCTCTGTAACCCCTTGCGTGCTTGTAGCACTTACGCCTTGCTTGGGGTGAAATGCTTAAAAATAAATCTAAATCTTAGGATTGGAAATAAATCCTCTCCGATGCGATCCTTTCGGGAATAAAATAGTTGGTTCCAATAGGAGCTCAATTCGACCTATTAATGACAGCAATCGACAAAATTGTTCGAAATTAATTTAAAGGATGACCTAATTATTCCTTAGGGTAACACTAGCAAAACGTTTTTGCCAGCGTATGAATGTTTTTTTGACTGGGAGTTTTTTTTTTCTTTTCTGATCAATAATATTCATGAGATATTGTAACTTGAATACAGCATTTATTCCAGCTTTTACAGAATTCTCTCAATGATAAGATATTTCAGCCCTCTAGAACAATATAGAAGGTAAGAAAACTTTTGCACTGAAATTTGATAGATTTCCAATTGATATGGAATTTCCAATTGGTATGGAAAGATGAAATTATGAAGATGACTGTGGGAGGAAAAAAGGAAAATAACTTTTATTTTAGTCAAAGCTGACATGTAATCAACCCTAAAGATGGTAAATCTAAAGGATTATTTTACACACACACACAAGTATATACACAGGGTGCGATAGATAGATTGACGTCTAAATTACGCTAAAATGAAAATAACACTGGCATCGTATCTTAAAATTATATATATATTTACAGAAATTATACAAAAAATATCTTGAAATACTAAAGAGTAAATTTATTAAAAAAAAACGTCACAGCCTCCAGACGACTTCGGAATCTCCTGCAACTCTGAGCTGTCTCTGTTTAAGTTGGTGAATGCTGCCATAATTCTTGCCGTTAGTTCATCATTGGTGTTACAAAGACTTTTGTTGATATATAGCTCAACTGCGCCCCACACATAATAATCAAGGGGGTTACAGTATGGGGAGTTAGATGGCCAGATGTAAGGGGTGATGTTGTCGAGGAAATTATCTGACAGCCATGACTGGGTTCTTGTGCTTGTGTGGCATGGTGCAGAGTCCTATTGCCAGACATGAGATCTTCAAGTTGTCAATCTTTTGTGCCAGGGCGCACTACTTCGTCGGAGTACTTGGTGTAGGCCTCCGGGTTGAGTCTGTGGCCCTTCGGGAAGATGAATGTTTCAACCCGCACTCCCCTTTGTTCGAAAACTCTCGGAGAACACTTTTTCTTGATTAAGATTTCTCGAGTACGTAGATCGATAAATAAAAAGTAAAAACGAGGCGTCTATTTCAAATACGCGTATCGACTAAAAATAACGTTTGAAATCTAAAAATATCAGATTAAAATAAATTGATTAGTTTTTTGGAAATATTTATTGGTTATATGTTGCTTTTATTTCGTAAATAAGACATATCGTTTTTAAATCAATTTAAAAAAAAAACTTTTCGCAAAAATTGAGTGTCTTTTTATTAATTAGAAAATAACATTTGCTGAATTGTATATAATTGATGTAATGAATATGCATACACCTGGGTCTCCCCTCACAGTAATATGATTGGCTGGTGTCAGCCATAAATACAGATTTCGCCTATTGCCTACCACTACGACGAGGACCAGTCCATTACGGTTAACTGCTAGATTGTTCTACTCAGTTACAGTAGTCCAAAACCACTTTTCTACTTCGAACAAATGTATCCCTTTTCGGGACATATCAATAATAATAATAAAAAAATAAGTGAATGAATATTTCAACTGCCAAGTTTATCTATTTTGAAAGGAACAAAATTGTCATTCGTCCTTGAACTTGGTTGAGCCCAAAGTGGTAAAAGCAACCATCATGAATAAAATAATCTCGAATTGTTTTAATTTATTACTTTTGATAATTTTCTTTTAATTTCATACTTTAAGAAGTTAACAGATCCATTTTGATGATAGTATTCATAAAAATATTACACGAAGCAAAAAGTAACATCGCTAACAATTGAGGAAAGTGATTACGAGGATTCTAAAATAAGATAAGACCAAACGAAAAAAAAAAAAAAAAATCTTCTAATAGCAGGATTTAGGTGAACAGATTCAAAACAAAACATCAAAAATAATTTTTAAAAATCTCAAACGATTTTAATTCTGTTTTTCAAAGACTAATTTTTGGTTGAAATTCATTGTTTTAAATCCTGAATTTAAATTCTTTTTTTTTTTTTTTATAATTTCACTTCAAGTTGATAATGCTACAAACAGGCATGGGGTTACAGGGGTGGGGGCGAAAGAGAATGAAAATACTTTAGCTGAGAAGTGAGGAAAAGACAATAAAGGGTCAGGGTTCAAGAAGACAGAAAATGGCGATTGACGTTGCATTTAAATATTTGAAGATTTTTGTCACGGAAGCAAGAAAGCGGAAGTGAGTTCCACAGGCGAGAAGTACGAGTAAATAAACTATTTGAATAGACAGTTGCATCTCGAGAGATCAAAAGTAAAACGGTGAGTTCTAGTTGCACGTTTAAATTCATGAAATCTAAGCACTGCGCGGGGGGAGCTAATCAGAACAGTCGGCATGAAAATATTTATAGAAAAGACAAGGGGAAGCCGCGTCACCTCGGTAATGAAGTGACTGGAGCCGAGATGCCAGGTGAGGATTGATCATATAACAGAAAATTTGAATTTCCACAAGAATCTTGAGATATACAGCAGTAATTTTTCCTGATCATTATGTTGTTAGATTAGTTAAAAAACAAAAAAACAACACAAATTCGGACTGAAGAAAAAATCTACACGAGTGAAAGAAAGGTTCTAATGGCGTGTATGTGCGTGTGCGTGAGTGTGTGTGTTGTCGTGATTCCGCCAGACAAGCAAAAGCGAAATATAGCAGAAATATATAAACTAATTCAAAGAATAACTTTTGTTTCAACTTCATAGCTTTAAATCTTCATGTTGAATGCATTTTCCTGTTCTTTGTGATGTTAAATGAGGCAAAAAACACAAAGTCAAGCTGAAAAAATCTGCGCGACTGAAAAAAAATGAATGGCATGTATGCGTTTGTCTGTGCTTGAGTGTGTGTGTGTGTGTGTCTGCGCATGTGTGTGTGTGAGTGTCTGTGCTTGGTGTGTGTGTGTGTGCTTGGTGGTGGTGGTGGTGTGTGTGTGTCTGTGCTTGGTGGTGGTGGTGGTGGTGTGTGTGTGTGTGTGTCCGTGCTTGGTGTGATTTGTGATTCAACCAGACAATAAATAAGAGATGAATGAATGCGACAAAAAGTTTGATGTCACCGCTCGATGCCGCTTATACAAGACGATAAACGGAAAGTCACCCCCACACACATATACACAGAGAGAGAGAGAGAGAGAGAGAGAGAGAGAGAGAGAGAGAGATTCAGCCACTATTGCATAGTCACATATGCAAACATCAAAAAAGGCTACAGCATTTAAAAACTTTCACTTCTAATTACACTACAGTGCGTTTATGTGGAATAATTAACAATGTATAAGTTATCTGATTTTGAAAAAAGAAATTACTCAAGTGTCAAATTTTCATAATGAAAACTGAAAATATCTATATTTAGCACAGGTTCTAATTAAAAGCGAAAAATCTTCTTAGAGCCTGACGTACATATAAGTTTCCAATGAAAGAGAACAAGAACACCGTCATTGTGATTTGAGTGGAAGAGCAGCCTTTGAGTCGAGTGAGTGCTTACTATTATAATGTTCGGATAAGGTCGTAGTAATGGTTAATAATATTCCAAGAAAAACACTGTAACAAAAGATTAGTGAAGAAACTGTTTAATTCTATAGAGTGGTAATAATACAATAATAATGACTAACGTAGTGTGGCAATGTATACGACACACTTTGCAACGAATTTACGACTCTTTTTCCTATGAGCAGACTTTCCACAATATTCTACAATTAATGTAAACCTGGAAAAAATAATGGATAATAAAAACGGCGTTTTTTATATAACAAATTAATATATTTCAATGAAATGTCATACAGAGACACATATATAAGGTACAAAATTCACTCGTGTTCATCATCGGCGGCCACCATTTTCTCTAGGCGGAACCGGAAGCTGGAGTAAGCCTTAGCGACGGCGTTTCTGCCCATGTTGGCCATGGCGACACAGATGGCTGCCTTGAGAGTCTCCTTGGTGTTGTAGGGCCTTTTGTTCATATAGCTAAAAAAGAAGACTCACACAAAATAGTCGAGAGGATTGAAGTCGGGCGACCAGTGAAGCGGTGCGCAAGTGGCGCTTCTTGAGCACATAAGATTTATAATTCAAGTCCACCTTGAAGATACGCATGATTGTTCGCCTGTCCATTTCTTTTGTGATTTTTCTCAAGCTTTTGCTGAGATTCTTCTTGACAGCCACGATAACGAACTCGGGCGACCTGAAATTGTCCTTATCGCCTGAGGTCCCATGTGTCTTTACAAGGTCGTAGACCATGGTTTAGACATTTAGGGTATTTAAACTGTTCAAAGATTTCCTTGAGTTTGTGGCTGGCGTGAAGTCTCTCGACAGCAGCAGCTCAACAATTGTATTCTGAAGACATCAAGTACCTCGTGTGTCAATGGCCAGACAGCAAGTGAGGTGTAGTAATTTTTAACGACGCTCTCGAAACGTCGCCAAGCTGTAACGTCTCCGTGCAGCTGGCACCTTGAAATTCTGGATTTATCTGCGCTATATTGTATACAACAATTGCAATAAGAATTAAACTAATATCTGGACATCTTATTTTCATATGAAAGGGGGTCATGGTTTTCTGGGTGTAGGGCAGCAACAGGTCTGTGCAAGAATAATACTGACGACAGCATTACCACTTATATATATATATATATATATATATATATATATATATATATATATTGTCATCCACAGACAGACTGTTTCGCTGTATCACAGCTCTTCAGTGTGGCTAGACATCAGGTCCTACTAGCTAGGATCGAAACCCGGCTGAATTGGCGTATTTATTTTTAGATAAAAAACAGTAACTGAGAGGACTCAATTCGCTTTATCGAAGAGTCTTGCTATAATAGCCGTAATAGTCACTGTTTACAAACCAACACTTCTTCCTCAGAGAGCTCAACCGAAATAAATTTTTCAGGAGCCTATATATATATATATATATATATATATATATATATATATATATATATACTGTTGTTCACCTATTCTGTGACAAATTTTTGCACCGAATTTCTGTTATCAACCGCTACAAAAATGTAGATGGTTGTCCACGGGCTTTCACCACTTAAATCAAACCTTTTGTGTGGGTATTCTGACAACATTAAATCTTAGTTTTACGTAGTCCTACATGCAAGGAGACCACTGGCGATTGGTTAAAGGCGACGGGGACAGGTGAAGGATATCACTGGGAGTTCTTAGCTGGATATCTACACTGTGGCGGTCGATGGGTGATGGCCGGTCTGCACAAATATGTGAGCAATTGTGCAGTTTGTGTCCTCCTTCCATGACAAAGCAGCCCTTTTCAGGGACAGCACTGCTTCCCCATGCCGGGGAAGGGGCGATAAAAGGAGTCCTAAACATCTTCACCTTGGCAGCTAACTGCAGCTGTCTCGGTATTCAGTATCGCAGTCAAAACAATCGAAAATCAGCGAAGAAATTTCTTTTTGGGTCATGGAATGTTCGCAACCTCCAGGACAATGAGGATGCGCCAGAACGCAAAACAGCTCTAGTGTCTCTTGAACTTTCAAAGTACAACATTGATATTGCAGAACTTGGTGAAACTCGTCTCTCTGGAATCGCTCAGTTCAAGGAAGAGAAGGGTGGTTACGTTTTCTTCACAAGTGGTAAAGGTCCAGATGGGCCACGTCTCTCTGGAGTAGGCTTTGCTGTGAAATCAGAACTTGCGCGTTCGTTGCAGTCCCTGCCCAGAGGTCTGTCAGATCGTATCATGACTCTAACCCTTGAGTTAGAGCTTGAGACGCGCGTAACACTTGTACGTTGCTATGCACCAACAATGAGTAGACCCGATCAAGAGAAAGACGACTTATCAGCAGTTACGGGAAGTGATCGGTGGCATTCGTCACAAGGATAAGCTCATTCTGATGGGAGATTTTAATGCAAGGGTTGGTGCTGATTCCCAAACGTGGGGAGGGGATTTGGGACGTCATGGAGTTGGGAAAATGAATGATAATGGTCTCCGTCTCCTTTCCTTATGCAGGGAGTTTAATCTCACTATCACCAACACAGTATTTCAACAGAAGAAATGCCACAAATCTACTTGGATGCACCCCCGTTCAAATAACTGGCATATGATTGATTAGTTGAGTTATCACAAAGAAACGCGATATTCGCGACTTTATGATAACGCGCGCATTTCATACCAGTTGTTACCTATCTGACCATGCCCTGCTGCGCAGCAAAACTTCTCTTTGTCTTCATCGCCGGCGAATTTAGAAATCAACTGTCCCTAGACGTATTAACGTTAAGCCATTGAAGAATCCTGAAGTAAAGATAGCATTATCCGACAAGCTGGATGAAAACCTAGAGAACGTGGAAGTGAATGATGACAAAATCTTGGAAAGCCCTACGCGATGCCACACACGCCACTGCCATGAAAGTGTTAGGCTTGCCAATACGTAAGCGTCAAGATTGGTTTGACGATCAGAATATTGAAGCGCAAGATCAAATCCAGAAAATGCACCGGGCCCACAAGGCATGGATTGATGACAAAAATTCTGCAATGAAAAAGAAGGCTTACAAGACCTGTAAAGCACAAGTGCAAAAAGTACTGCGACAGATGAAAGAGAAATGGTGGG
>OZ010583.1:26521837-26544337 GCA_963932145.1 Acanthosepion lycidas | reverse complement strand
TGATAGCAGACACACAAAAGAATCTACAAAACCTCCTGCAGAAGGTAGCGAGGGAGAGCGAGAAGAAAGGACTAATCATAATCTACAAGAAGACAGAATGCATGGTCATCAGTAAAAGGATTTTGAGCCCAAAATGCGATTTTCAGGTCGTGGATACTAAAATCAAGCATGTGCGGAAGTTTAGATACCTGGGAAGTGTTTTGACGGAGGACGGTAGGTGAGACGCTGAGATCCGAAGATGGACTGGGATGCCCAAGATGGGCAGAGTACTGCGAGACAGGAGGATTTCTTTGGTACTGAGCTGTTACGTGACATCTGTCCTCGTTTACGGCAGCAAATGATAGACGGTCTCCTCAAAGATGAAGAAGTGACTCGAAGCAACGGATATATGATTCTACAGAGGGATGCCGATGGAGCGAGTGTGTGAGCAACACTGAGGACTTGGAGAGGCTGCAAACAAGGAGGAAGCTTATACTTAACATCAGGAAGAGGCAGTTGACATTTCTGGGACATGTAATGAGAAATGAGAGCCTGAAGATTCTGATACGCATAGGTCGAATAGAGAGAAAAAAGCCAAGGGAAAGCGGGCTTAAGCAAGTTGATAGCAGAACATGGTCTGGGGGAGGTGACAGAGGCACGGAATTTATTGAGAGCCACAAGGGATAGGGGAAAGTGGAGAGCCATGATCGCCTACGTCCTGAAAGACACAGCGCATAAAAAGAAAAGAAAAGAATATAAATAGCTCGTTAGCTAGATAGATAGATAGATATGTATGTATGTATGTATGTATACATAAGAGTTTCGTCTGGAAAATTCATAGGCTGGGCAATAAATGTAAGTAGATAGATCAATTGGATGATCAGCTGTTGTATTCTGGTACACATGCATATCTTTTAGTATAATGGTGTGTCTACTTACATTAATATTTTGGTCTGTCTATGAACTTTCTAATCGACACTTATATGTACATAATAAACGTTGGTTTATAGGACGAAACGTGATTTTGACATGAAATTTTAAGGTAAAAATTTGCGTCTTATACACTGAAAAATATACTATATACATATGGATATTTAAACATATACCCATTTATTTGCCGATGTAATGTATGTTAATACCCATCTCATTATTTTTATCGACTGATCACTCGATCTAAAAATCACTTTATCTATTGAGCAAACTGTTCGTTTTAATCTGTCTCGTTCTCTTTTTGCTATTTGCAGATGCATCTTTAAGCAAGGAATTATCTTTGTCTTTCGTATTTTCTCTATCTTGCTTTCTTTACAACCAGTTCATTTCTCATTTCTTTCTTTCTTTCTTTCTTTCTTTCTTTCTTTCTTTCTTTCTCAACATTCAGTTCTATTCTCGTGAATTTATTTTCTTTCTTTCTTTCTTTCTTTCTTTCTTAACACTCAGTTCTATTCCCCTGAATTTCTTTTATTTCTTTCTTTCTTCTTTCTTTCTTTCTTTCTTTCTTTCTTTCTTTCTTTCTCAACATCCAGTTTTATTGTCGTGAATTTATTTTTCAATCTTTCTTTATTTCTTTCTTTCTTTCTTTCTTTCTTTCTTTCTTTCTCAACATTCAGTTCTATTCTCGTGAATTTATCTTTCTTTCTTTCTTTCTTTCTTTCTTTCTTTCTTTCTCAACATCCAGTTTTATTCTCGTGAATTTATTTTTCTTTCTTTCTTTCTTTCTTTCTTTCTTTCTCAACATCCAGTTTTATTCTCGTGAATTTATTTTTCTTTCTTTCTTTCTTTCTTTCTTTCTTTCTTTCTTTCTCAACATCCATTTTTATTCTCGTGAATTTATTTTTCAATCTTTCTTTCTTTCTTTCTTTCTTTCTTTCTTTCTCAACATCCAGTTTTATTTTCGTGAATTTATTTTGTTTGTTTGTTTGTTTGTTTTTTGTTTATTTCTTTCTTTCTTTTAAACTTACACACGCGCCTGCGCACACATACCTTGTCTCTCTCCAGGATGCACTCCTCGTCTTTCTTCCTCTGTCTATCTATCGTTCGGTCCATACCTTTACAGTTATACGATTATGTTAAGCGAGTCACTCAACCGCAAATGACATGCTACTTCCAGTCCGCCCAAACCGTCCACTCCATTTCGCCAGCCTCAGGTCCATTATAGCGATTTCTTGATCACCTTCTTCGAATATGCAGTATCGATTTTATACGTAACTGCGCAATGTTGTCCAATGTCAGTGTCTGCAGAACATTTCTTGCCTGCAAATGCATGTCACGTTGTTTATATCTACTTCCATGCGAGTTTCATCCACTTATATATATATATATATATATATATATATATATATATATATATATATATATATATATATATATATATATGGGAAAAGAGATAGAGAACGGTAGACAGAAACATATACCCATGTAATAGCATGCGTTAGCGCGCGAGAGCACGCGCACGTATGTGTGTGTGTGTGGGTATGTGTGTGCATATGGATTTTTATATATTTTGTTACTATCTATTCAGGTACAAGGTTACCTTCGGTGAGCGCCAGGTGATAGGCTTGTTGAAAAGCGTTATGTAGAACATTACATAATATCAGGATGTTTCTTTTGTATATCTTCCTATATGTAAAATGATTTTTTACTTTAATCTCCAGGAGTGTTTGCGTCAGAATGTTATCCCCCCGAACAAGAAGTGTCTGTAAAATTAATTCTGATGAGGGAATATATATATATATATATATATATATATATATATATATATATATATATAAATTCATGAATCATTCATACAAAAAACAAATATAGAGGTTAATGATTTAAATGGCGAATGAGTGATTTAAATCGCCATTTAAATCATTAACCTCTATATATAATTATATTTACACCTTTTAATTGTAATATATATATATATATATATATATATATATATATATATATATATATATATATATATATATATATATACCGGGTGTAACAGCAAAATTGTCCAACTCGTGTAACATCAAAATAATCCATCCCACAAATTGTTTAATATCTAAAACCTACTAAACTAATTGAGTTTCATTTATCAGATTTTCAGAGAAGACGTTTAGCCATCTTGATACCATTTTTTGTAAGAATCCCTGAAAAGGTCTTTGAGTTATTCAGCTAAAGATGTGCAGGTTAAAATTGTTTTGTGTCACATCCACTGTGTCTTCCCAACTGAGCAATGGAGAGAGGAAAAAGATAATTCAGGCCTTCAGTAATGGTACTAACATTTATACTCTGGCTTCCATCTTCAAAGTCTATTCAAGAACCATCAAGAGAACAGTGAATTAGTTGTAAAAAGAGGGAACAGTAGAGAGGAAAACTGGATCAAGAGGTCACAATATCAAAAGGGGCTATCATTTCAAATTAGCTTTGATTTAGGATGAAACCTCAGTGGCATAATTTTCAATTGGGATTGAAAATGTCTGTCCATGAGGCGTCACGAAGAAAATCCCGGAATAATTACAATCAGCACACTGGTAACGGAAATAGGTCTTATGGTGAGATGGTTCCTGTTTAAAGTTATTAGAGGCAATGCATTGGCTTATTCTTTCAGCATGCAGTGACTTTAGCTCCTTCGAGAACTCTCTTACATTTGTTACGGACAGTATCAAATAGGCTCCTGTTAAAATAGAGCTGTTATGCTGGTATAGCCGGAAACAGTGGTTCCTGTTTGCTATGGCGGTCAAGTATACTGGCGTGAAACATGGAGCAGATTGCAGTTTCTCCTGATATTTCTAAAAAGGGATGAAAGCATTCATACCGACTTTGACCTAAGAAGAAACCTCAGTGGCGCTATTTTCAATTGGAAGGTTGAAGATGTCAGTCCAATGGACACAACGAATTTTAGGAATACGTTTTGAAAGCGTCGCCCATTTGACGACAACGTGACCATGCTTAAACGGAAAGCTGATCATTTAAAATTTTCAGTTATCTGTTTTGGATAAGTCTTGTTTTTATGTCCATCGTCTTTGTCATGTTGAACTGATTATGTTAATTGTATTTTAATGAATATTGTCCAGAAGAAGGTTTATTAAACCGAAACGTCAGACGTTGACATTTCATTCATATTAAAACAACATAATTGCATTTAAGGATTTTTGTTTGTTTTTTCCAAATATTTTTCTCCATTCTGTCGGATTTATATCCATTTATATTTGCTTACATATATATATATATATGTATATATATATATATATATATATATAAATATATATATATATATATATATATATATATATATATATATATAAGAATGACGCTAACTCCTTCACCATTTCTCGAACCAATCCTAATTGTTTTATAACCCTACACGCAGACATTTTCACTGCCAGTTCAAGAAAGACATTTGGGTTACTAACAAACAAAAAAGAGAATGTCTCATATCGAGAATATTTAACATGAAAGAACATAAGAAAAAAATAATTATTTAAAAAAATATGTGGGAATCTCTACGCTTTGCCTGATGACGGTCGCGAGATGGGAAACCCATGTAACAAAATTATGGAAAATAACGCATAATATTTTTTTAAAAAATCCACATTACAACCAAAAAACTTTAGGTTTAGCGGTTTCTCTCTTCTTTTTAAATATACACACTTTTCTCTCGTTGGAACTACTATATATATATATATATATATATATATATATATATATATATATATATATATATATATATATATATTTATATATATATATATATCGGTGTGATCGGATTCGAGAACTTCAGGACAATATGGAGAACACGGAGGGACGCATATGCAAAGAACTAATAAGAATTTGAAGACTTGGGCGCAAGCGTCTATGACAATTATCGAGTCGACGATGTCTTAAGTGTGATACCGAATGAAGGAAAATAGCTGATGAAATCAAGAAGACTTTTGTCAGACGAGATTAAAGCTATGCTACAGTTAATTACCATATACGACACACACTTGGGGGAATCATATCAATTTTGATCCTTGAATAACTAGGCAGATTTCCGGAATATGGTTGCCGTTTCATTCTTCGGTAAACTGGTTGCCAACCAAGGCTTGAGGATCCAGTCTCTTCTGCTATTTAACCTATAGCTGGTTGAGAGGGAAAAGTGATCGATTTATATCTCATCCAATGGTACTTTCTCGTAAGAGAAGGTTATGAAATCGGCTGTAATTCGAAATTCGCTTTTCGAATTCTCTTTTCGAGCTGTTATATTTTATTACCTCACGTCGCACTTTAGCTGCGCCCCTATTTGTGCGAAAATTAGCTCCCGAAAAAAAAAATCGGCCGAGAACTGTGAGGAGAAGTGCACGAATTTGTAAACAGTCACAACTACTGATGATAATGCAAGCCTCTCCAAATTGGATTGACTTCTCTCGGTCACTGGCGTGTTTATGAAAAAAATAAATACGTAAAAATTCGGCATTTTTTCTGCCGGGCATCGATAGTCTATGGGTTAGGTATCTATCGCACCCAGTATATATACTACGTTACTTAAAAATCGAAAGCTAAAAAATATAAGCAAAATAAAATAATAAAACATTAAAAAAAAGAAAAGAAAGTAAACAATTATGTAAATAATAATCAAATCCAGAAACTTCGAATGCGCACATAAAAACAAGTAAATATAATAATAATAATAATAATAATAATAATAATAATAATAATAATAATAATAATCAACAAATAATTAAGTAATCAATAATAAATAATGAGTAAAAATTTAAAGAAACGTCAATATAAAATATCTACAAATATGTGCATTCAGGTCCACAATTATTCCTAATCAATCGCCTAGAATAATTTGAAACTTAACCGTTAACGCTCACCCAATAAGCGTTAGGATAATGCACTAGACATTGCTACCCATAATGCACCATTGACCAGCATATATAAATAGTCGAACCAAAATACAACACTTTGATCATAAATATAGCATACCTTAAAACTATATTTTTATCACACACACACACACACACACACACACACACACAAACACACACATATATATATATATATATATATATATATATATATATATATATATATATATATATATGGCCTTGAAAATGACAGAAAATGACGGCATTCTTTTAAAGGGGCATTCTTCAGAAAGATTCGTTGGAACGACAATAATCAGAATAGTATAACTGAAAATGGGAGACATGGGTGGGTGGTGGTGGTAAATAAGACGGCCCGACTCAAATAAATTTATTACTAAAAACAAACAAATCGGTGTAAATAGGTTTCGAATGAGTATGAAATTAAGAAACTAAGAATGTGCACATAAACACAAATAAATATAATAGTAATAATAATCAAGAAAAATAATAATCAATAATGAACAATAAGTTAAAATAGTTAACAAACGACACTATACAATATCTACTGCCTTCAGATCCACAGCTAATTCTTCTCAATAGGCGGTAGAATAATAACATGACCTGTACCGCCTACACAGTAACTGTAAGGATAATACAATAGACCTTCTACCCATAATGCACCACTCACCAGCATATATAGATAGTCGAATCAAAACACAACGCACATGTACAGAAGATTGCGCTTAAGCATGGAACAAACTGTCGCAGCCGGGTGCTGACCTCAAAGTCCACTTCCATATATACATAGGTAGAGTAATGGATTGAGGAGTGGATTGAGAAATCGGAGAGCCAAGTTCGAATTCCAGTCGAATCCGTTATATTTACTTACGTGCTTATACCCTTGGGAAAGGTGTGAATCCTATTTTTCTCCCTCCAGCTATGGGTAAGTAAAGGGCAGGCTGGGTTCTATAGCCTTGGATGGCAACTGGTCTAGGAGAAGGACAACTTTAAATTCAAAACCATCGGAGGTACGATGGGGCACCCTGTGGCACGTAGTTCACCAGGTCTCTGTATTTGGCCCTTCAAAAAGTGTGGATGGTCAGCACGAAACCTTTAACACTATAATCAAATCTCATGTGTTGTTGTCGGTTTCCTAGGAACTGATCTGCTTGACCCTCATACGTCGAATTCGACGGGAGAGCCGAGTATATATATATATATATATATATATATATATATATATATATATATATATATATATATATGTAATTGGCAGACAGTACTGTTTCGCTGTATCACGTCCGAAAGCCTCAAGCCAGGATCAAAACTGGAGTTACTACGTCCGCAGAGAGAAAACTGCTAATTCTAGCGTGTTTTTACGAATGTAAACAAACGTCAGTTAGAGTGCTCGTATTCATTTTACGGAAGATCTTTGCGTTTTAACGCAGACGACTGCTGTTTGTAGAATTAGGCTATCTCTCAAGAGTGCTCAACTGAAATATCTTATCAAGGGCTTAATTATGTCATCCGCAGGCATTACAGTTTCGTTGTATCACAGCTCCTCAGTGCGACTAGACTTCCCAAAGCTTCAAACCAGGATCAAAACACGACTACTTTATCAGTCCGAGTTTCTACCCCTAAGCCATCAGCAGCCAGTAGAGAGAAACTGCTAATTCTAGTGTATTGTTTTTACGAATTTAAACAAACACAAGTCACTCAGAGTGCTCGTATTCATTTTACTGAAGAGCTTTGTCTTTTAGCATAGGCGGCAGCTGTTTGTAACATTAGGCTCTCTCTCAAAAGTGCTCAATTGAAATATATTATCGAGAGCTTATTGTAACATTACTAAAGAGCAATGGATTGTGAGTTAATTTCCTAGGACAAAATAGTGCAGTGAGTTCGATCTTCACTTTGTATAAGGTATAACCAAATGTTTTAAATGTCGGTGTCTTCATAGATCCCTTGTAATTTTCTGCTAGTATTTCAGTATCACACTGCTTTGTTTTTGTATAACTAGTTCGATTGTCACAGAATATACAACATTCCTTGTGATTGTAAATACCTATATGTGAAAGGCACCTAACGGAGAGTAATAAGCACTTTCGGAGAGTAATAACGGAGAGTAATAACGGAGAGTAATAACGGAGAGTAATTACGGAGAGTAATAACGGAGAGTAATAACCCTTTCAGACCAGTTTGTTTCACCTTAATCTTTTCCAGATGCCCAACCATTGTGATCCGGAGTGGTAGCATTTGTTAGGGTCACAGTTATAGGCAAATAGTGAACCTCCCCCTAAAAACAAACACTATTAAAATATAAAAATGTATTTTCATAGAGTTTTTTTTTTGTAATACAACAATCCATTTTTATATAAAATAATGACCAAAAATACATATTTATAGTAAAATAAGTAAATGTTTTCTTAAGCAAAATCAATAGCAATACATTTCATAGTAGAATTACTAACACTACATTTTATAGCAAAGCAACAAATAATACTTTTTATCTGTAGTTGAAGATTAAATTTGGCTGGAAAGAATGGAGCCAGAAGGGAGTTCCCAAGCGAGGAGTGCGAGAAAAGGAACTATTAGCATATAACTTACGGTTACATCTAGCCAGCTCAACTGATGAGATCTCGACGCCAGTCTAGTACTGCGCTTAAATTGAAAATGTCTCGGTATCATAGCGAAGCGTTCATCCGAACAATAACCGTGGAAGTATTTATAGAAAAGGCACTGGAAGGCAACCTTGCCGAGGTGGGAAAGTGACTGAAGCCGTAACGCCAGATCAGGTACAATAATATTGCTGATTCTTCTTTAGATTTTATCAAGGAGCTCTAGGTAAATAGCAGGAGAAATAAGCTATATGTGCCAGTAATATTGTAAGCATGGATGAATGTTAGATTTAGGTATGTAGGAGAAATTCTAGAGAGAAAAATTGTTCCGTACGACACAGAGAAGCAACTTTCTTAGCAGCTGACCTAGTAATGGTTTCAATGTAGTCTTTCCACTTCATGTCAGCCGAGAACGTTATTCTAAGAAAGCGCACCGAGTCACTTTCCTGGAGGTTAGCATCAGCCATACGGATAGAAGGCTGGTTAAAGGGGAGTAGGTTAGTTATGGAGGCATTAAAATTAACAAGCTATCTTTTCTCTCAATTAACAAAGATTGTTTTTGCGCAGAAAGGAGCACAGTAGTCTAGACTGCACTAAGAAATAATTTAAAATTTTAATGATTTTCATTTCGTAAGAGGTTTGGACGTGAGTCGGGCAGAGATTTTTTTTTTCAAAATTCTATTATATACACACATATGTATGTGTGGGTCGAGATGTTTGTTTTAAGCATTCATTATTATTTGCTTGCTTTATTCAATATCTTTTCTTTTAGTAGCTTCTCGAAGATTCTCCGCATTTTTTTCTATCTTCCAAACGATTCTGGAAAAAGCAAGTTTATTTTTGGCAAAATATATACAGGCCCCAATCGCTTACATGATGCCGGGCACAGATATACTTAAGCAAAGAGGCAACTTCTCACGTCCTCACCTTCTTAAGAAATGCCACCAGAACGAAGACCACTTTGTCGTCCAGTGGACAGGGCTAAGTTGCAATCTCTTTACTCGAACACAGCAAGCATTAACCGTTGCAGATTATAGAAAGCGTAAGGTGTAGCATTGCAAACAACTGTGTCATCTTCCACTTAACTGACGTAAATGACTGATCAATCGTGGGGATGGAACGTGTCCGATTTGCGGATTTAACAACTGTCTGACTGGTGATTGTTACTTTGTTGCACATAATTCTTTATAAGATTCGTTATGCAACAAACTCTAGGAATGCATGTGCATGCACGTATGCCGGCGAGGTGGTGGGAGCTTGTGAGCCTCCTTCGGCGGTGGGAGGGACGGAGGATGCGTGATCTGATTGGATCAGTATCGGTTACGTCATCGTTGTAAACATGTAATACAGCTAGGTCTTGGTTTGATAAAGAGTATGGGTGACAGGCCGGTGTTGGAGCGGCAAAGAAATAGATCTCGGTGGGATTAGGGCGGATCGATAGATCGAAGTAATAGGCGCTTGGAAAATCGATAGAGAAAGGAAGGGAGAGATTACAGAGTGATTGACAGAGGGCTGTATTATGTGTATGAGCGCATGCGTGCGTGAAAGTAATTATGTGAATGTGTACTAAGGAGAGAAAGAAAGAGAAAGAGTGGCTGTCAAGAAGAAAAATTAAGAGGATGCGAAAGAAAAGAGAGAGAGAGGGGGGGAGAGAGGGGGAGAGAGAGGTATAGCAGAACTATCTATACATATATATATATATATATATATATATATATATATATATATATATATATATGTATATATATATATATATATATATATATATATGTATATATATATATATATAATTCCTAATGAGCCAGCAACTACCTACCTACGTTTCACATAAATGTATATATATATATATATATATGATTCATACATCTACATTGTTCATAAAATATATATACATACAAAGATAACTGATAACTGACGTCCATCAAACATGGCACGTGGAACTAGAACAGTCTACCCCAGTGAGCGAAATAAAGGGTTCAGTTCGACATTCCAACCACCTGAAGACAGCTGGAGCGTAAAACGGCCGAAACGTTGTAATAAATATAGCGTCAAAGATGAGGACAATAGTCTGAATAATGTAAATAATATACATACAAACATACATACATAAATATATACATATATATATCTATATTGATGGTGATCTCGTAAAATGCAGTATTAATGAAATTGAGACTTTCTTGATGCAGTCACAACTTCGCTGGGCTAATCATGTCGCAAGGATGAGCGACGACAGAATACCTAACGTCCTCATTTATAGTCAACTTGACAGTGAAAGGACTTTTGGATAGCCGTGCCTCATGTATAAAGGCAAGCGAAAGAGACTCAGCTCTCAATGCGCTTCATCCTAACTTCGAGCGAGTTACCCTGTATAGAAATAACTAGAGATTTTTGATGCCAGAAACATCAAAAATTTCGAAATCAGTCATATTCACCAGATAGGGGACGAAAGAAATCGACGAAAAGCGTCAGCAAAAATTCCTGTGGCTGTGTCGAGACGCTCGCTGTTGCATAATATGAGGACTTGTATGCGGGTCCCTAGCGTGACTGGAGTGTCGCATACGAGACAAACACAGAAACTGAATGAGTTTGCCGGATCCTCATATGTCGAAACTGAAAGGAGAGTTCATTATATATATATATATATATATATATATATATATATATATATATATATATATATATATATATATATATATATATATATATATATATATATATATATAAATATTGATACATATATACATACATGCATACATGTATACATATACATACACATCTATCTATATATCTTAAAATATGCTTTATTTCTTGGGGAAGAGAGCTCAATATTGTAAATATGTGTGCAAACAGAAATTATGGAGGAGGAAATTATGACCTAACTAATTGATACATGGGGGGGATTGTACCAAATGATCTTCCTATTTCTATTTCTTTTCTTTGAACAACTATCATCATGTTTTCTAAACTTGCCTGGAGGAAGGGAGAACACGAAAGCGAAGAATTGAAGATATGATAAAGGACCTGGGTATATATATATATATATATATATATATATATATATATATATATATATATATATATATATATATATATATATATATATATATATATATATATATATATATATTAAGACATTTTATGTTTATAGATTCTTTTCATAGATAAAATATTTTAAGTAAATGCTCTAAACAATATTAAACAATATTTACCGGCTTCAATGTCCGAGAAATTTTCATAGAAAATATTTGTCCTCCAACAGGATTCCAACCTGTATCCTATACGGAGCCGAACTATCCTCTGTGGCCGAATCGGTTAAGAGGCACGTCAGGCTATATGACGGTTCCGTATAGGATAGAGGTTCGAATCCTGTCGGAGGACGAATATTTTCTATGAAAATTTCTCGGACATTCAGGCCGGTAAATGTTGTTTAATACTGTTTATTATAAACAGGGCATTTACTTAAAATATTTCTATCTATAAAAAGAATGTATAAACATAACAATGTTTTAAAATATATATGTACGTATGTATATCCAGTCTAGATAAATAATTCCTTTACACCAACGTCCCCGTTAACAAATGATTAAGTCTTTGAAAAAAAAAAACATCAGGGACAATAAAAGTTAAAACCTCTTACCAACGGCTAAAATAACAATAATCTGTAGTTTGATCACCAAATAATTCTATTTCACATTTAAAAATAATAGTTATTTAGATACTAATGACATGGCACCTAAGTGGAGTGAGGGCAAGTATTTTCGTAGAATTTCTTGAATTCCTTTCCAAAATATTTTACCTAAAAAATCAATATATTTTTGATACATTGACGATACTCTGTTTATATGTCTCAGTCGTCATGATTTACCTTACCTTGTACATAAAATAAACAATGTCGAACATACCATAGAATTTACATATGAAATGGAAATACACAATACTTTGCCTTACCTAGATATAATATTACACCCGTTAAAAATAGCCTATAACTAAGAGTCCATCGCAAATCAACAAATAAAGATGATCTCTTAAATTTCTATTCTCACCAAAACAACATATTAAATTTGACATAATCATCTGATTCTATTTAAGCCCGCACAGAATTTGCAGCTCTCAATATTTGCATGAAGGTAGGAAATACATTGAATATACTCTCAAGCTTCTCTTATATACTATTTCATATAGAATGCGAAAATGTTTTTATTTCATAAAATATTTCAAAGTAGATTAACTGTTCCTCCTGGCAAACCTAACCAATCAAAATATATTGTTCTACCAAACAACTCTATCACAACTGCAAATGAAAAGAATTTATCTAAACTCACCATAAAATTTGTCACAACTAAAACAATAAAAGACATAATAGTCAACAAAATAGTGGGCTGAAACTTGAACGCGAAATTTACTCATTGCCTGTAATAATTTCATCAAGGAATACACCGGAGAAATCTCAAGGAATTTAAATAAAATATAATATAAACACAAACGCGATCTTTACAAAACTACAGATTAAATGCGTTAGTTGATCACCGTAACGAGGCTGACAAAATATATATTTAAAAAATGTTACTTTAATTAAAAGAGAAAGCAATTTAGTAAGACGAAAATCTTTAGAAAGTGATTTAATCGCGAGATCATCCCCAGTAAGTTTGCGTCCAAGCTCTTACAAGTTTTAACCTTCCTTGGAAGAACTTCTATTATCACAATGTGGGATGTTTAATAACAAAAATGACAAAACACAAACAAAAAGAAAAAAGAATATAAATCTAATAAATGAGATTATATAAGCAAAAAACATATTAAAGAAATATTATTTGAAAGTTAAAATTTTCAGCGCCTCTCTTTCGTTCGTGCGCATGTCCAGTTGCATCAATTTAAACATAAATTTAGTCAGATGATGTATTAAAGGCTGAAATGCGTCACACGAAGACTTTTTTCCACTTTGTCATACATTTCCCCCAGTACTATTGTTGATATGGGAATTAAAAAATATATATATATATCGAATCATATATATATATATATATATATATATATATATATATATATATATATATGGAGAGAGAGAGAGAGAGAGAGAGAGGAGAGAGAGAGGTGATTTTTCAACTATAATCAAGCTCTCCTGGCCACTGATGTCTTTCGTATAGTAAAGACGTTAAAATTTTCTTTTTGCTCTGCCGTGCGACGATAGCTTGTGGGTAGAATCACTGACTGGATGACAAATCGATCGTTGTATCCCGGCTTGAAACCATCGGATGTTTAGCCACACTGATGAGCGGTGATACAGCGAAAGAGTCTGTCTGTGGATGACCATATATATATATATATATATATATATATATATATATATATTAACAAGAGGATAAAATCCATGTAGAGCTCTATGTCAAAGACAGAGCAAGAATATAATATAAATGCTCAAACACAAATATTTCATGGCTATAACTTATTACATTGGAATCGTAATCACCATTCAATTCATTAGACATACAAATTCAAATAAAAAAAACCCAAAAAAACAGAAAATATATCACCTTGTTTAAAATATATTTCCGTGACAGTGTGTATGTAGGAGTGAGAAACAAAGGTGAGAGAGAAACGTATGAAAGATCTAGAGACAGGTGTAAAGAAAGATGAAGAATAGGAAAGATCCTAAAGTGAGGGTGAGGAATGAAATTTTAAAGAGAGAAGTTAAAAACGGTCTTAAGAAGTGAGGTTCAGATAAATACGTGTTATTGTAAGTTGCATAAATCGACTTTCTATTCGTTGACCTAAATTTGAAAAAAAATAAAATCAACAACATTGAAATATAAAAAAGTAAAAAATGAAGAAGTGCGAAACACTTGAAAGGTGAAAATGTCGAGAAAGCGAAAATGAACAGTTCTTTACTCAGACTGAACTTTGTTTGGAGCAAGTCCATAAGTGTGGGGTAACAACGAAAATTTTAAAAAGTGATAAAAAAAAGAGGTAAAAATCTGCACCATGCTACACAAACGGGAAAACCAGTTATGGCTATTAGAAAATTTCTGCTACCACATCACCCCTTAAATTTGTCCACCTAACTCCCCAGACTGCAACATCTTTGATTATTATGTGTGGGACACAGTTGAGCGAGAGACCAACAAAACTCCTTGCAACGCTAAATATGAATTGAAAACTAGGATGAGGGCAGCATTCATCAAATTAAACAAAGAGACCGTCCAGAAGATTAGCAGGAGATTCCGAAGTCGTCTGGTGATTTTATTGAATAAATTTACTCATTGGTATTTCAAGATATTTTTGCGTATTTCTGTCTGATAAAAAACAAAACAAGGTAAAAATCTAGAGTCAACATTATAACCTCAGAGAAAACAAACGGTGTAAGAATAGAGGAAAGAAATGCTAAGAAATCCAACTAGGAAATGCAGTCAGGGTGTTAAAGAAAGCATAAAAGTAAAGAAAGAAAAAAAAAATAACGTTGATTTCGAAGACGAAGTTATTTTCTTAAGAATCAAATGCTTCCGATTTCTCCTTTTTTTTTCTTTTTTGTTTCTTTCTGTATTCCTTTCTATAGCTTTCTTTTTCACATTAACACAAAAAGTCGACTTCTTTGTGACAAACATAGTTGAAATATTTGTCATTCCATCATATTGCTTATCTTGGTTTTGTTTTTTTTATTTTTTTTGTTTGGCCACTTTTTGTTTCTTTTACTCTGCGTTTCGGGGGCAAACACTCCCGCTGGGGAAGTCATTCACTTCATTTGACCTGACAACCAATAGACACGTGTGTATAAGGGTGACAGACCATAAGCTCTATGCAAAAAAGAATCCAAAGGTTGGATCTTCAAGGCTTTTCCCGACTGAAAATGTAATATTACCAAGTGATAAGTATGGAAGTGATTTTTTTTTTTTTTTTTTTTTTTAAATACATCTTTTTTTTTTTCTCCTTTCAAAAAGATTAAAAATAAAAATAAAAGATGGAAATAAGTTAGGTTTTTTTAGAGGAGGAGATTTCAAAACGTTTCACTAGGTAATGCCAACAAACAATAAAAATGAAAATACAAATTATTTAAACATATAACAAAACGACGATATCCCATTCCCAAAAGGAAATATAATAAATAAAAAATCACATGAAGACGACATTTAAATCAAGATAGATCAACTGAAATAAAGTAATTACTTTCAAAAGATACAAAATAAATAAAAAAAAAAAAAAAAAAAAAAAAAACGTATTCAATGATAGATATTAGGTTGGTGCAAAAATAATGACGTAATAATGTCGTTTTTGGGGGTATTTTTAACGTCAAAAAACGACATTATTACGTCATTATTTTTGCACCAACGTAATATTTTTTAAAACATTACCACTTTTTCCTGTAGAACATACGGCCAAATCACGATGGAACACCGGTTCCCATACGGTCACCAAAGTTAAGCAACGTCGAGTCTGATCAATACCTAGACGGGAGACCATTTGGAAATGTCAGGTGCTGTATGCTAGGATATGCTGTGGGGGTAATGAATAACGGTACAGAATTTTTACTCGCCGAACTGAATTCAATTCCCGCTTGTTTCGTCGTACAGTGTAACCCGGATATAAGAGAGTTGTCGGGGTCCGGAGAAGAAGTATCTTATATCCGGGTTTGGTCTTATTTATATACATTAACACAGGCTCTAATTTGGGACCAGATAAAATCTCTCTTATATCCGGGCTTCTGTTATATCTGGCTCTCTTATATCCGGGTTACACTGTACTTACGTGCAAATACATTTGGTATGAGTACTGGTCAATGAATAACACATGAATCACTAAACTATTGTTATCTAAAAACAAATCCTTATAATCTAAAAAAATATTTTCTGGCTTGAAACGACCTGTAAAGTGTTGATAACTCGTAAAAAAACTAATGAATCTTCTCTCCCTAAAATCAAAATTAATAAAAAAATATATATATATTTGAATTTACTGAAATATTTTTTCTCATGGTACTTGTTATTATGTAAACGTGTTATGGATAGCGGTTCGAAATGAGAAATCGTAGAGCAGTGTTCGAATTCCAGTCGGGTCCGGTACATTCAATTACGCGTAAATACTCATGTACAAATCCACATCTCCCCTCCCCGATCAGCAAAATAGTAGTTCTTGTCTCTAGAAAGAGCATTGATATTCTCAAATAACTCTTAATTTCGTATTCATTTGCTAAAAAAGAGAGTTTCTTCATACAATACAAAATATGTTTAGGCTTTGTTTGGATTATTTAAACCCAGAAAGGGTTGATAATCCGTAAAAAACAAATCAATCAACCAGAAAAAAGAAAAGAAAGCAATTACTATTTACCCAAGTTAATAAAACTAGCTTGCTAATTACGCCGAGGGAAGGAAAAATATTATTTGAAAACTTTTATTTGAAAAAAATCCGGACCACAGATTTATATAGTAGCACTCTCAGGAATTTTTGTCGAAATTATTTTCTCTTTTCATAAGCGAGCCATTCTTTGGGTCGATTTTGTGGTTGTGGTTATTTCTATGTTTGACTAACGCATTCGATAACTTCTCTATAAGACCATTTTTGCGTTCCAAGATATGTTTTGTTATATATGAATAAAGTGTCGCTGACGACATTTGAGTTTGAACATAGATCGCCAGGGAGTAAACTTGTCTAGTTCCACGTGCCATGTCTAATGGATGTCACTTATCAGTTCCCTTCTATATACATAATTCGGACTATTGTCCTCGTCTTTGTCACCATATTTATCACAACGTTTCGGCCGTTGTACGCTCCGGCCTTCTTCAGGTGGTTGGAATGTCGAACTGAACCCTTTATTTCGCTCAGTGGGGTAGAGGACACATGGCACAGTGGATAAAGATGTTGGTTAGATTCAGTGACAGGACCCAAACAATGTGAGTTCAATACCCGGTTAAGGCAGTGGAGAACTTGCAGAGGGGGAATTAACAGGAGATAACTGATAACTGACATCCATTAAACATGGCACGTGGAACTAGAACAGTCTACCCCAGTGTGCGAAATAAAGGATTCAGTTCGACTTTCCAACCACCTGAAGAAGGCTGGAGCGTACAACAGCCGAAACTTTGTGATAAATATGGCGACAAAGATGAGGACAATAGTCCGAGTAATGTAAATAGATGACAAAATTATTCACTAAATCATATGCCAATACAAAATTATGTTAATGCGTGAACTTCATTAACTGAGTGACTGGCTGATTAAATTGAATATTTATTATTGTAATATACAATTATTGCAGCACAAGACCAAAAGGGGAAGTGGAGTGAGGCTGGTCATCATTAACTATCCTATACCTAGCTATTCCGATTCACGACCCATTCATTCATTATAGCTAACACATGTACTAAGAGAAGACATCCTTCACCTTTTATTCCTACAATACCCAATTTACGAAGGGTGCCTACAAAAACCGACATGATTTAAAAATTCCTTGTGTAGAAATGTTAATAATAATAATAACAACAATAATATATATATATATATATATATATATATATATATATATATATATATATATATGAATTTAAAGATTTTATGAAACTCCTTACGCCTACAATACCCAATTTACGAAGGGTGCCTACAAAAACTGACATGATTTTAAAATTCCTTGTGTAGAAATGTTAATAATAACAATGATATATATATATATATATATATATATATATATATATATAAATTTAAAGATTTTATGAAATGACGGGAGGGTTATGAATCCCCAGTTACAAACTAATATATAATAAAATATCCTGACTGATTAATCCCGGAAACGAGTCGCTTTTATATGTTTTAGTTTCGTCTAGAATTCTCTACAAAAAATATGAATACTATAGAAAATTCTATGCTAATTTTAGCTTAATTTATTAATATTAAAAATGGGTTAAAAATAACAAAATTTAAAATATTTTTAGGGTGTTACATATGAATATATACATAATACAACAATGCCATAACAATAGGTAAAAATACCTAGCTAAAAATCTAGTTGCATAATGTGTAACTGCCGTAGCGAGTCTTGAGAAAAACATTTTATGAACACAACGAAAGAGGACAGGTGTTAAGCAAAATCATAACTTGATAGTGCAAATTCGAGTAAAGATCCGTACCCAGTGGTACCCAAATTACATAAAGGAAATACCTGTTAAATCTAATTCAATATACAAACAATTGAAATGTGCTCTCCAGTGTGATTTTTAAAACCATACCACTCCGGAACATAGGCGATCATGGTTGTCTTCAACTCATTTATTTAATTCTTTTTACAGTAAGTTTCACCCTGTACAAGGCCCGGGGGCCACTCGAGGTAGAGGGTCACGATAAGGGATAGTTTATATGTATAGGAGGGGAAAATAACGTTTAACTCTAGGATTGAACAGGTAAAATTGTAGTGATCAGAGAAACATCCTCTCAGGAGTCTGTTCCACAGAGCAGTTGTTCGCAAGAAGAAGCTGCTCGAGTGGAACTTACTTCTCGCCGATAGGATACGGAGGGATGTGGGTGGTTTGCTACAATGTAAGTGGAATGGCGTGTCCTAACCGTGAAGGTTAGACGTGGTGGAACCAAGGAATGTCGTTCGACCGAGCACTTTCCATGGTAGTAGTGAGAGAGCAGTGAGAAATACGCCCCACCCAGCCTGTGAGAGAGAAGTTGAAAGGTAGAAAGTAATTCTTATCCAAGAAGACGCTTTTGAAGACTATAAAGACTGGAATGTTTTAATATCTATCAATTTATAAACCGCGATAACAGTTCTTTGAAGAAGCTGTTGTCCTTTAGAGAGTTCTCCTTCTCCTAAATTGGTTGCCCTACCACTGTTTAAAACTGTGTCTACTTTGAAATCCTCCACTTTGCTGGGGTGAGGAAAGAGATGATTTGCTCGATTCGTTTTCTCCAGCCTATCAAAGTTTTGCAGATTATTTCAAGCCAGAAATTATTTTTTTAGATTGTAAGAATTTGTTTGGCGGGGAGGAGGGGATTGAGATAAAACTGATTAGTGATACATGTCTTACTAATTTACCCGTAACTTTGAGGTGGGGAGTTGGGTGGGTGGAGAGAAAACGTGGATTCGCACTTTTCCCGGGGTTATTTCCGTATAAGCGAATATAACGAACACAACTGCAATTGAAACTCGGGCCGGTGATTAAAAATTCTGAGTCGATATCTATTACACCATCTGCACATCCCAGCTTACAGCACCTGGTATTCTCAAGTCACCCATCTAGGTACTGACCAGACCCCGACGTTGCTTAACTTTGGCGATCGTACGGGAGCGGTTATTTCAATGTAATATAGCTGTAAGCCATCAAGAAGTCATGGATCCATACCTTTCTCAAGAGAATTAGCGCGGAAATTGAACTTGGTTTCCATTTTTTGTGCAAATAACCGCACGCCACCCACATATCAATCAGTACTGATCTTCTTTTAGGTGCTAGGTCCTTTCTAGACGTAGAAGATCATAGCTCTCCACATCTTTCTTTTTTCCTGTTGCGTTAAGAAACTTCCGCCACGTTACCGCCCTTCCTTTCCCTTGTAATTCCATCCAGTCACGCAAACACTTAAATTTATCGCTATTTTCACACGTTTCACTTGCCTTCAATATGTCCTGTGAGTGTTAAATTCGTCAGGCCTTCTTACCTCATTATGAGTCCCAGAATTTTCAAATCTCTTTGTCTCGATCTAAATACAAGTTTCCTCGTCCATTTTTTTACTTAAAATCTTCTACGTTGTTCAATTGTCAACTGCATTGTATTCTCAATATCCTCCGGTAGAACCACGTCTCTGTCACCTCAAGATTCTTCTTCATGTGAGAGGACATTGAGCAGCAGTAACTGTCATATAGAAGATGAGATATTACAATGCATGTAATAAAGATGGTAATATTCGTTACTGTGATCCATGACGTCAGCACATTCAGGCTGTACAGTTATTATTATTACGAGTGTAGCGGAAATTGTGAGAAAGTTTTAATACTGAGCTGCAATGAATCCAAAGATTCAATACAACAGAGATAAATTATTCCCGACTATAACAGAAGTCATTAACCCGTTCCCTTTTATATTTTCTAGACATTCAAGGATTCATTGATTAATCCTGGTATTATATAAATCGCCTTATGCTTAATATCTTTTCATGTTAAAAATTTAATGTGTTTAATGTAACAGTGAAATGGAAACAAAGATTAGCAACAGAACGACAAAGACAGCGACGACAAAGCCTATTTCAAGATCAAGTTGATGTAAGACAATCACATAGTAGACAAAGGTATCTGCGTACCACACATAAAAGGTGTGAACAAATAAGACTGTAATCTAAGAAACGTTGGTGTAAAATAAAACTGATTAATTAAACGGGAAGTAATTTTGTCCAAATTCAGATAAATATTTTATTTATACAGATTATTAAAACGACTAAGGGAAGTAATCAGTAATTACTAAAATGTTGATTTACCTCCATTTCCAATGCAGATGGGACAGGAAATATATAAATAAATACACATTGATAATTAATATATAGTTGGATTATAATTATTTTTATTATTTTTTTGTATTAGTTTTTCGGAGTTTTCTTATGTTTTTTCTTACTTTTTTGAAACTCTTGTGTCTTCTTTCTTTACGTTTTTTATTTTTCTTTCTTATCATAGTGTTTGTCTTTCTTTCATTCCTTTCCATCATTCTTCTCTAATCTTTTCTTTTCGTACTTTCTTTCTTTTACTCGGTTATTTAATTCTACTCTTACCGTTTCTTTCTTTCTTTCTTTCTTTCTTTCTTTCTTTCTTTCTTTTACTTATTTCATTCTTCAATCATTTCCTTTATTTCGTTTTTTTCTCGTTTCTTTGATTGAAATATTAGGTTGGTGCAAAAATAATGACGTAATAATGTCGTTTTTTGGCGTTAAAAAATACGTCAAAAAACGACATTATTACATCATTATTTTTGCACCAACCTAATAACAAGAAATAAATGAAGAGACAAATGCTTTTCTGTTTCATTTCGATTCCAATGTTCGCTGATTCACAACTGTTCTCCGTTATCCCCGATCTTCTTTTCTTTTCTTTTTTTTTAATTTTCTTTGATTCAATTTATTCGAACATATTTTACCGAGCAATACCCAAATGTCGCCTCCTACACCCCCACCAATAATAATAATAATAACAGAAATAACAATAAAATAGGTAAATAAATCTAAGTTTTTCAAAGAAAAAAAAAACTTATCTGTTTGCATATTTTAAACATTAGATCAAATTAGAAATTTGATTATTTATATCCTCAAGACTTGAAAAATATCATGAATTCACAGAATTCACAGAATTTTATATTTAACAAAATAAATAAATGAGTAAATAATATGTAAATAAAATTTAAAAAATAGCAAAAAATTAAAAATACTCCATCTATGAAATCTAATAGGGCAGGAATAAAGCTATGAAATGCAAAGATTAGATATTTATATCCTGTGGGTTTTCAAGATTTTACAATAAAACATGACAAAGATACAAAGAAAGATTTTTTTTTTATAAAAAAAACAAAAAAAAAAAACAGTTCAAAATACATCTCTTTAGTGGTGATTTTATTTTAAGAATGTCACTGGCTCGGCCTGTAAATAAAATCTGAAACCTTTCAGCAGTCATTCATATTCCTCTAACCATGAAGATATATCTGCAGTAACTAAAACAAAACATTAGATGTGGAATAATGAGAAAAAATGCTGCCACATATGGTCTGATGCTCCTGCTATATACTTAGAGATTCTTGATAAAATCCAAAGAATATTCTGCAATATCAATGATCTTGATATGGCATCTTGTCTTCTGTCACTTTCCATCCGTCGTAATGTAGCTTCCCTCTGCCTTTTCTATAAATAATTTCATGGTAATTGTTCTGATCAGCTTTCATTTTTGGTCCCTAGAATTTGAATGCTGTACTAGATTGGTGGTGAGGTCTCATTATTTTACAGTTGAAATGGCGAGATGCAAGCTCTATGATAACAGTTTCTTCCATCGCACTTCTCGCTTGTGGAACTCTCTTCCGGCTTCTTGCTTCTCAGTCAACTTTGATCTTCAAAAATTGAAATGCAATGTC
>OZ010583.1:26511837-26516837 GCA_963932145.1 Acanthosepion lycidas | reverse complement strand
TATATATATATATATATATATATATATATATATATATATATATAAAGAAATATAGTCTTAAGGTGTGCTATATTTATGGAATAAAGTGCTCAATATCAGAGATAGAGCGTGTGTAAATAGAAAGTGAACATAGAAGTCAACACTTAGAGGCGACAGTCTGTTTCATGCTATATGCAATCGTCAAGCCACCCTTGACGATTGCATATAGCATGAAACAGACTGTCGCCTCTAAGTGTTGACTTCTATGTTCACTTTCTATTTATATATATATATATATATATATATATATATATATATATATATATTTGTTTGAATAAAAACAGACCACGTTAAAGTTCCATGTAATAAATTATTTCACCATAGCCCCTTTAACAGGGCTCTGGATCATCAGACTTTACTTCCAAAAATTGAAATGAAAAATGAAAAATGAAAAGAAATTCACACATTTTTGACGGACCATATCAAGTATACGTAAATTTACGAAGTGAGGCAGTGAGGTGGGAAAGAGGATATGAATGTGTCATATGTAGCATTTCAAATTCTCATTTTTAATTTTTAACTCCAATGTGTCGGCTAGATGTTGTTCGAATTTATTGTGTCTAGTCTCAAGATATAGATGGCTAAGGAGTGGAGGGGTGGAGACCGACTTTAACGGAAGAAGCTACACTACTTTCACGAGGACAGTTTTTCTTTCAAATTTTTTGGGACGCTGTTAATCTGGCATGTTAAAGTTTTTTCTGTATCTAAATGTTTAAATAATCTACGAATTTTCTTCGTAGATTATTTAAAGATTTAGATACACACGCACATACATATAAGCATATACAGTGTAACCCGGATATAAGAAACCCGGATATAAGAGAAACCCGAATATAAGAGGAACCCGGATATAGGAGAGATTATATTTTGTTCCAAATTAGAGCACGTGTTAATGTATATAAATTAGACCAAACCTGGATATAAGAGAAACCCGGATATAAGAGACTCATTCGCATGTCCCGATAACTCTCTTATATCCGGGTTCGGATATAAGAGAGTTGTCGGGACAGGAGACGAAGTCTCTTATATCCGGGTTTCTCTTGTATCCGGGTTTGGTCTATTTTGTTTAGATGAGTATGGCTCTAATTTGGGACTAGAGAAAATCTCTCTTATATCATGGCTTCTCTTATATCCGGGTCTCTTATATCCGGGTTACACTGTATATATATTGTAGGTGTGCATGTGTGCGTGTATATTCTTTAATAAATAAAATTGGGACGCCTCTTTCAAAAATATGTCTGATTAAATATAAATAATTCCTTAATATGAAATACATACACTCACACTCATATACGCACACACGTTTATAAATATATATATATATATATATATATATATATATAGATAATATTAGTGGTAAATATACATATATATGCAAAATCCACAGGTGCATATATACATATTTATATTTTCTGTTTTCTTTTTGAATTTGTAGGTCTGATGAATTGGATCGTATTTACGATTCCAATGGAATAAATTATGACCATGGAATATTAGTGTTTAAGCCTTTTTATTATATATATATATATATATATATATATATATATATATATATATATATATATATATATATTGGTGTGTGTATGTCTGTATTTGTGTATGTTTGTGTGTGCGCGTTTACGTGGGTCTATATAGATATGTGTGTGTGTGTGTGTGTGTGGAGGAAGAGAGTGTCAAAGAGTGAGAGAGAGAGAAAGAGAAAGAGAGAGAAAGATATACCGCCATAACACACGCACACACAAACATATATGGAATTACATATCATTAATATCATCCTAAAAATCGTACAAAAACAGAAACACTCACACTATATATATATATATATATATATATATATATATATATATATATACCAGAGATAGGAATTCTTTTCTTACTTTTGTATTTTTGTTTTCTTAGAATGCATCTGCTGTCAAATATGGCATTGACATTTTCCCTTTTTGAAGGAAGACGAAGATGATGAGAGGGCAGTTGAATCGGACAGAAGAATGAGACACTTGAGGTCATGGTGACCCGAATCTCGAACACAGAGACGCTGTTATCCCTACCCGCTCCACTGACCTCAACCAACGCACTAACATCATTACAATCTTCCATCCCAGAGAATCTCACTCTGTAGATTCCAGCACGACACATCTTGAATACACTCCTACTGAACTAACCGAGATCTACCTCTGGCTTTGAAACAATAATAAATTATCTATCTATCTATCTATCTATCTATCTATCTATCTATCTATCTATCTATCTATCTATGTAAACATATATTTGAGGGTGTGCTGAAAAGTTCACAAAAGCAGTTTTCTGTTGTTTCGTCATTGAAATATGGGAAGATCATACAATGACATTCAAAGGCATAATAGATACACACACACACACACACACACACACACACGCATATATATATATATATATATATATATATATATATGCCTACTCACAAACATGCTAATTCTTACACATAACACACAACATATGTATATATATATATATATATATATATATATATATATATTGATAATATTAGTGGCCAATGTATATATATATATATATATATATATATATATATATATATATATATATATATATATATATTAGGTTGGTGCAAAAATAATGTCGTTTTCTCATATAATAATGTCGTTTTCTCATATAATAATGTCGTTTTCACATATGTTACTATGTAAGAAAACGACATTATTTTTGCACCAACCATATATATATATATATATATATATATATATATATATATATATATATATATATATATATATATATATATATATAGGTACCGCCAAAGATTCGCTAAAAATGAGCATAATTGCTGATAAAAAGGACTCAAATTTATAAAAATAAATTCTTATCGTCAAAGTAAATACCATATAATGTTTTTTTTTTCTTTTTTACTATTATTAAGATTTGGAACATTTCTCGAACGTTCGAAATTTCGGTGAATTATTTTGTTTTGCTGATATTAGAAACTTTTGTTTTTTGTCATAAATTTGTATAGGAAATTTTAGCGTTTTTTTTTGCGTAAAAAAAAACCCCCAAAAAAAACATTGATTTGGAAATTCTTGCAAAAATCAAATAATTGTCGGATTTTAATGAAACTTTCAGGAATTATTCCCAAACGAATGAAATCTTTTCTTTTTCGAAAATCTTGGTGAAAAATATTTTATATCTATGAATTCCCCCGCTCTACTTATATAATTTTATAAAATTTCAAGAAATTCATCTATGCAAGGCTTCATGTTTATATTAATGATACGCAGAATTCCTTAGAGAATTTAAATCATCAAATCATTTTGTCAAACAACGCCTGTTAGGGAAAATCTGCTTTGAATCGTAAAAAAATATGCATAATATAATGACATTATTTAATTAGAAAAGATTTTAATTGCTTTTATAAATAAGATATAATAATTTACCCGCTGCTCCACGCAGCAAGATGTGGCACAAGGCCTATAAATAAGATATATGATTTTCCCCGTTTTTCTATTTATTTCTCTCCTCCCCATTCCATTAGGGAGCTGCTTCTTGATTCTCTTGATCGGCAGAATACAAGAGCCGCTCTTATTATTTTCAACGGGAGACGGTTCCGACTAACATTGTTTTGCTTGTTTTTTTTTCATTGATTTACATATTGAGTTTATTGTTTTTGCTTCATCGCCCTCTCCCATCATTTCATGAATCATAAACATTTTGAAATTTTTATGTCAAGGTGTATTTTGTAGGTAGCCTTTGAATATGCGGTATTTTGGTATTATGCAGGATTGAGAGGTGATGGATAAGTTCTTGTGGTGAATGAATGGGTCCTGAGTCGAATTAGCTAGAACTAGAATAGAAAATGAAGACCGTCTCCTCCCCATTTCCCTCTTGGCTTTGTGCCGCAATTTTGTGTTGTCGGTGAACTTAAGGTTTTCTTGTTTTATTTTTTGTTCCTTATTTGTTTCAGTAAAATTTCAGGTACATATTTCATCGTGTTTATTGTCAGTGACACACATACATATCTATCTATCTATCTATCTATCTATCTATCTATCTATCTATCTATATTCATAGAGATTTACAAATATTACGTCTGCTTATTTTAATCCATTCATATTCATAGATATTTTTCCGTGTATCACAATCAAATGATACAAGAAATGCTCTGTAACTGTGAAATCCGTTTTATTTCCCAAGTATTTTCCATCTCTTTCTGACATCATCATCCTCATCATCTGATTGCTCCTCTGATGATCTATCTATCTATCTATCTATCTATCTATCTATCTATCTATCTATCTATCTATCTCAGTGTGTATGTATGTATGTATGTATGTATGTATCTATCTATCTATTAGGTTGGTGTAAAAATAATGTCGTTTTCTCACATAAAGTTGAATGTCAAAAACGACATTATTTTTGCACCAACCTAATATCTTTCTATCTATCTATCTATCTATCTATCTATCTATCTATCTATCTATCTATCTATCTATCTCAATCAGTTCCTATCCATCTATCTGTCACAAATATTTATCACAGTTCCTATCTATCTATCTATCTATCTATCTATCTATCTAGAATGAATCTATATCTATATAGAATAAAACATTTACTCACTTCAAAGATGCAACTTCTTTTCGGTGCATTTAGTTGCACATCGACTGGTGAGAACAGTTTCTCACCAGTCGAGGTGAAACTAAATGCACTGAAACGAAGTTGTATCTTTGAAATGAGTAAACTGTTTTTGTCTATATGAAAAAAATTATAATAAATAATTATAGCTTTGCTATCGGTATTGAACCCTCTTTTGAATTAATGCTGTGAGCGTTAGAATTAACATATTTCCTTTCTCATTACATTTGGATATCTATCTATCTATCTATCTATCTATCTATCTATGTTGTAAATTCGCCAAACCGAGATCAAGTTCTGATCGATTTCGTTGATTTGAACACGCACTCATGCTGTTAGAT
>OZ010583.1:26449337-26506837 GCA_963932145.1 Acanthosepion lycidas | reverse complement strand
GTCATCTACTTCATTTTTATTATCATCTTCTTCCTTTTCGTCCTACAATACTCACAATTCTATTTTGATTTCTTTCCTCTTCCAAAATGTTGTGCCTTTCTCCCTCTTTCTAAATCACTTTTGGTTCACTCTTCTTTCTTTTAGTTTCCTTCTCTCTATTCTATATGGTCTTTCTTTTTTATTCATTTTCTTCCTACCTTTCTCTTAAGTAAGCTTCTATCGTTTCTCTTTATTCACCAATTCCATAACCATTTTTTCTTTCTGTTTTCCTTTTTCTCTATCATTTTTTTTTCCTATTTACTTGTCCCTCTCTCAGTAATATCTTTTTCTCTCTCAATGTTGTTCTGTATAAAAACCTTTCTTCTCTCTTTTCTTTCTCTTCTTTTAAAGTCATTCACTTTGATCAGTTTTGACATGCTTCCAAGAGGATTTCGACTCGGACGCTTCTCAGCCTCTAACCATGTTTTCTCTCTCCTGTCCAGTTACCCATAATCACACTGACCGCCTTATCAACTCCTACCTCATCCAAAGAATGTACCTAGCTATCAACCCACTCCCAGAACGTTGCAAGTCCGGCTACTTTATCCAACTCACTGTCTCGCATAAAACTTATGCGGAACAGCTGCTACTTTGTGTTGGCGAATTATGTATAAACCTTCATCCAAGTTGCATAGTTTTCATTCGCATTGACTTGAACTTTAAATCGACCCGCTTGAACATGGAGATACGACATCGAAGAGTTTCATTAATAACTTGTCTTGATCCCGGAAATCTTTATTGTCGACTGTACCTCAAACAATTAAAAAAAGCGTGTCAGAGTAAAATTTCGTTAGAAACAAAGAAAAGAGTGCGAGATTGCTATGTGATATGTACCCGATTATTGAGCGGTGAATATTGGACAACATCAACACAGTTGAAGAGAAAACTGGAGGTAACAGAAGAGTGGTTCTCGAAGTTAAGCATTGTTGAATCTGGTCAGTACCTAGACCGGTTACCGCTTGCAAATACCAGCTGCAAACTTGGATGTGCACGTGGTGTAATGGATAACAGCTGGGAATTGGATGTCGGAGAGCCGAGTTCTAATTCCAGTTAGGTTCGCTATATGTACTTACGCGCAAATAACCTTGGGAAAGATATGACACCGCCTCTTCTCCCATCAGCTATGGGTTAATTAATAGAACTTCTATCAATAAAAATCATTATTATCTCCAAAAAATACTGACAATATAGAAATATTTTAAGGTTTTAATTAACCTTCCAAAGGCTGATAAGCCATAAAAACATCAATCAATGAAATGTGGCTGTACAGAAGGATACTGAGAATTCCATGGAAGTATCGAGTAAGCAACAAAGAAGTCTTAAAGAAAATGGCAACACTTATGCACAGAATCAGGAAGAGACAGCTGGATTTCTTTGTACACATAGTGTGGAAGGAGGGCTTGGAAAATTTAACCCTCACAGGGCATAATGAGGGTAAGAGAGGGAGGTGAAGGTATTGAATAACTTAACTAACGAGTTTGTGTAAATGGATGGTGGAAGATGATGGGACCTTAGGAAAGGGAGAAAACTGCTAAGGGCCAAAAATTATAGGAAGTTTTAGAGAGCCTTGATCGACCATGTATTGAAGGGATGCAGCACACAGAAGAAGAATCAGTATACTTGCAGTTATCAGCTTTCAGTTCTTTGCCTTCTTTGTGGTTACTTGCGTTCAGGACGTGGTTGGTCATAGCTCTCCACAACTTCTTATACTTTGTAGGTCTTAGTATGTTTTGTCGTTTGGCTATCCCACCAATACCTGTTTAGCTGACTATTTAAGCTAACTCGTTAAGTAGGCTACACGCTGCGTTCCTCTACACACTTCTTGCCCTCAGTATATCCGTTAAGATTCAAATTCTACAAGTTAACTTTCTCCATCGTGTGTCACCGAAATTTAAAGAGCCTCTTTCTCGTTTATCACATGCTCGGTCCATGTGTCACACAATGCGAAGGTCAGAGCCTGAAAGGTCAGCGACTGGCCTGAGTGACTCATGGGCGGATGCATTCACACAGTGATGGATTGCCTTAGTCTGGGTTTTGAATATAAATCCAAATCGATGTGGATTCAACAGAGAGTCTTGAGAATTCTGAAGCGTCGATATGCTTCCCACACCTAGGTTTGCAACCCACTAATACCACCCGCGGAGGTACGCTGAGCCAATATGGTCTCTCCAGTTTTGGGTGGTGGCCAGGATAGTTTGAAACTTTTCGCTATCCCACCGATCCCTGTTTTGCCGACTATTCACACTAACTCGTTAAGTACACGTAGCGCTTCTCTATTCTTCTTTTCATCAATATGTCCTGTAATTGTCAAATTCTGCAAGTTGACTTTACTCATCGCGTATCCGCAAAATTTAAACGGCCTCTTTCTGAATACTCGTTTCTCACATGCTCATTCCTTGTGTTATAGAATGCGAAGGTCGGCGTCAGAATGGTCACCGATTGACTAGAGTGACACGTGGGTGGGGCATTCTGACAGTGATCGATTGCCTTTGTTTGGGTTTTGAATATGATTCCAAAACGACGCGAAATCAACAGAAGGTCACAAGAATTCTGAAGCGTCGATATGTCTCCCAAACCCAGGGTTACTACCGGCTGGTACCACCCACGGAGAGACGCAGAGTCAACGTGTAACTTGTTCAAGTGATGTCATTCATCCTACTGCCTCTTTAAATCCAAGCTGCTACTCTTAATAAAACGAATACCAAAAGTAAATAACCCTTTCCGTTGATACAGTTGTTGATAATAGCGTGGGTATGCCGAGACGACACAGAAGACAACAAATTGTATTCTCAGGATCCTTCAATAGAACTCCATCTCTGTCGGCCCAAGTCTTCATTTGCGATGCAATTGTCCTTCATTCACTCCCATATAGGAGAACCGATATAACATAAAAATTTGTTGTAATGGAATGCCCCATTCTCCCTATCGCCTCTTTGTGGACTGACTATATCAGTAGATATATATAGTGTGCACAGGACATACCTGGCGGACTTGCTTCGGAAATTAGTTGGAGATTCGTCTCTAAATAAGCTGATCGAACTCTCTGCCTTCGGGCGGAGAGCAACCCAGACAGGGCTATGCCGAAGGGCAGAGTCTCGTCTGGGTTGGTAGACAGCTACCCGACCGCGTTTTTTTACGTGGTCTACGGGGAATCTTTGATACAAGACGTTAAATTCGACCTTGTGTCACATCTGACCAAGTGGGGCGGTTATCAAATATTCTTGCTACGGCAATTAGTTGGAGATTCATCTCCAGCTGGGCCGGTCGAACACTCTGCCTTCGGGCAGAGAGGAACGCAGACGAGGCTATGCTGAAGGGCAGAGGGCGGGGTCTACTGGGAATTTTTGCACGAGCCCACATTAAAAACGGCCTTGTGCCGCATCCTGCCTTGCGGGGGCGGGGGTGAAGTAGATATCCTTGCTTCGCCGATTAGTTGGAGATTCGTCTCCAGCTGAGCTGATCGAACTGGCCGCCTTAGGGCAGAGAAGAACCAAGACGAGGCTCTGCCGAAGTGCAGGGTCTCATCTGTGGTGCTGGACAGCTGCCTGACCTCGTGTATACGGGGTCTACGTAGAATTTTTGATCGAGTGTACGGGCTCATTTTTTCTCCGCATTAAAAACGGCCTTTTGCCACAACCTGCCTCGAGGGGAGTTAAGTTAAATAACCTCGCTTCGGCAATTAGTTGGAGATTCGTCTACAACTATGCTAGTCGAACTCTCTGTTTCGGGCGGAGAGGAACCCAGACGAGGCTATGCCGAAGGACAGAGTCTCGTCTGGGGTGATAGACAGCTACCCGACCGCGTTTTTACGGGATCTACGGGGAATGTTTGCCCGAGCCTTGTGCCATGTGTCCTCAAGAGGTGGTAAGGTTACTTGAGATGGTATGGTTAAATAAGGTGGCAAGGTTAAACGAGTATAATGGTGCTTTCTCTCTCTGACACCCACCAAAGTCCTCGTTTCTATTACAATTGAATGTAGAAAGTGTATAATTGAAGTGGTACGGTAAAGAGGTGGTAAGGTTAAAAGAGGGCACATGGCCCAGTGGATAAAGGCGTTAGTTAGATCCAGTGACAGAACCCAAAGTGTGTGAGTTCAATACCCGGTTAAGGTAGTGGTAAATTTTGAGAGGGGAATTAACAGGCGATAACTGATAACTGGCTTCCATTAAACATGGCACACTCTTTATATCATCTGAAGTCTCTATATATCAGATCCCGCAAGCCTTCTCTCTGTAAACAAAGGGATTGCTTGCTGGGTCTGAATATTATTGGTCTCTTGTTTTCCTTAAAACTTTTTTCTTCGCCCCCACATTGGTCATCCTATAAATGAATTTACATGTTTATCTTTTTAATTCCCACAATAAAACTTGTTAAGCTGGGACGAAACCGATTGTTTTTAGATAATATATATAGCTTGTTCTTTGCTAATATATATATATATATATATATATATATATATATATATATATATATATGATAAAATATAGTTTTAAATGTAAGCTATATTTATGGGTTAAAGTGGCCAATATCAGGGATAGAGCGTATGCAAATATAAAAGTGAACAATGAGATCAACACCCAGAGGCGACGTAATTTGTTTCATGGTAAACGCAAACAACAGGCCTAAATATTTTGTTTAAGCATGAAACCAACTGACGCCTATGGATGCTGCCTTCAATGTCTACTTTATATATATATATATATATATATATATATATATATATATATATTCAGTTGGATGGATGTGAGTTTGTGACATCCATCCAACTAAATATGATAGCTCTATCACAGATATTGAGCACTTTCCTATAAGTCCCGCGCATATATAATATATAAATAATACACACACACACATACACACACACACACACACACACACACACACACACACACACACATATATATATATATATATATATATATATTTGTGTATTTAGGCAGCAACCCTTCTTTCATGCACATTCCATTGAATACGACAGACAAGGTGCTTTTATTTAGTTTTTTATACAATTTCTCATGCGAGAAATTATATAAAAACTGTCCGAATGTTCTTTTATTCTGAGAACTTTCCGCTCTACATTTAGCCATTTTCAAGGATTTATGTTTTTACATTGTTTTTATAGATACAAATATTTAAGTAAATGCTCTGTTTATAATAAATTTTAAAAATAAATGTTGATAATTATAAACAGAGCATTTACTTAAATCTTTGTATGTATAAATAGAATGTATAAACATAAAAATGTCCTAACTTATATATATATATATATATATATATATATATATATATATATATATATATATATATATATATATATATATATATATATCCAGGTTCTTTATCATATCTTCAATTCTTCGCTTTCGTGTTCTTCTTTCCTTCAGGCAAGTTTAGAAAACATGATGATAGTTGTTCAAAGAAAAGAAATAGAAACAGGAAGATCCTTTGGTACAATCCACACCCCCCTCATTTATCAATTAGTTATTACTAAGTTAGGTCATAATTTCCTCCATTTGATTGATAAATATTTTCCTAAAAGTAACCCTGAAACACATTAAAACTAAGTTGCAGCTGCACCAGTAATCTTGAGAAGATCATAAAGTTAAACAATAATAACATTTTAAACCAATTTAACAATCTGAATCATAATACAAGTTCCAAGGAAAATATCGGTAATGATACTGACCAGTGTAATTATAGGAATTATAGGAATTCTGACCAATGCCCATTGCCAAACATATGTTTAATTAAATCTCTTGTTTATCTTTGTTCTATCTCTACCTTAGAGAATCTGGCGGTTGAAAAGTTCTATATTGGTAGTACTAAGAATTCTGTTAAGACTAGGTGGTATCAACTTATATTGTCCATCATCAATAATACTTATAGAAATAATACATCACTTTCGAAATATTCTTAAAGTTTGAAAGATAATACTAAAGCCTCTAAGTTGAAATGGAAAATTTTAAAAATGGTAAGGACATGTAGATCCTTATATAAACCCTGTTTTCTGTGTTTGCATGAAAAATTGAAAATTATCAGGTTCTTTGATATGAAAGCTTTATTAAACCAGAGATGCGAGCTAACTTTTACCTTACAATTCAATTAGACTTGGAATTTGACAAAGTTTTTTCTTAGATTTTCGTTTAACTGTGTTGTACTATATATTGCTTATCTTTGTATTTGTTAGATTAATTTGGATTTAATATAATTTCTATTAATCTCCTGGTAGCATTGGCAACATCTTGTACAGATATATTGGTATTTGACTGGTATTTTTGACATTTTGCATTGATTGGTTATTGTTATTAGCATCTTATATAAATAATCATTAATCAAGAGTGGCATATTAATTTGCCAATTAATTCTATACATTTAAATTATTTACAGGTTTATTAAAGAAGCTATTTATTTATCAACTGTAAAAACATAACTTGTTTAAAATTTTGTTAAATTACAACTCAATTTCATTTTTTCTTAGGAAATGACATTGTCTACTGTGTAAAATATGTATCCATTTACATCCGCTCCTGTTTAACATCTGTGCCATAGACAGCCAATCTACTGGTTATGAGCTATCTATGTAAAACAATTTGCTTCTTCACTTGTTATATTCGGTTGGTTGATGTGAGGAATGTCCACAAACCTTTTAGACCAGACTTTTCTTTTTTCTTAAAAAGGTTGCATTTTGCTTTTAAATCTAAATAAATCCTTCACTCGACAGTAATTTACAATCGCCTTATGAGATGCATTTGATACGCATCGAAACATGGCTGAAATTTTGTAGTGAATTTGACATGTTTTCGATTTAATATGCCAAAATAAATAATATATCGAATACGTACATATATACATACATACATGTATATATATATATATATATATATATATATATATATATATATATATATATATATTTGTGTGTGTGTGTGTGTGTGTGTGCGTGCGTTTTTGTGTGTGTGACTGGGTATGTATTTAGGTTGGTAGTAGTAGAAAATATTGAATCTGTAGTAGTACAAAAATTTAATTATAAAATTTGCTGTCTCTCCACCTCAGAAGCGCGGATTTTGCGATACTCTGAATCGGGAATCTAAGTTTTAAACATGTCATTTTTGTTTACTAGACGCATAAACCTCACTGGTATGTATAAGAAAAGAAATATAGAATTGATATATATATATATATATATATATATATATATATATATATATATATATATATATATATATACACACACACATCCATACATATATATATATATATATATATATATATATATATATATATATATATATCCCTTAACGGTAGCATGACACAACGCAATTATCAGCAGTAGCAGTCACTGTTTACAAATTCGCGCATTCCCTCTAAAGTGCTCGACCGAATTTTATTTTTTCGATAAGTGTGTGTGTGTGTGTCCTTAGATGTTCATATCTATCTTATTTTATTAATCTAACTGTAAATTTCAGTTTATTCATATCTGTCTATCTTTAAATTTAACAGGAATGTGTAATTTAATGAGAGATTTCCTTCTTTAATTTAGTCCTATTCTTAGATCAGCTTATCAGATATTAGTTCTCGTTTTGAATGAATATTTGCCTGTTGACGGGGGAACAAATTGAGGTCGACTTGTCGAGAGAGTAGTATCATTTATGGTTGTGTGGGTGTTTGTAGAGGACACTGGCATATTCTTTACTTTTTGAAATACTCATGTTTCACAGGAATAATTAATTTTCTATTTTCCTTCTTTTTTTCACTGTTTTATGCAAACGCGAATTTAGAAACGTTTTCTCTTTTCTATTAAAATGAATTCGATTCTCTTTCAACCGATATTTGGGGAGGTTTGGGATTGGGGGTGAATAACCTGAAAGAGATGGAGAGGATGAAAAGGGATCAAATTTGGTGCATACTGATATAATTTCCTAAGCAAAGAAAAACACGGGGAAATTACTTTATTGCTGGATAAAAGAAATGGAATACAAACGAGAGAAAAGGAAAGCGCCAATTCGATACTAACAAAAGTAATTCTACCTTTACTTTTTACGCGTCTTTTTCAATTTTATCGCAGTGTCCTACTTTTCTTTCACTTTTAAAGTCGTCTACGATTTCTATGTTGAGGCTTGTCGCATTGGTATTATTAGATGTTCTAAAAACAAAATGAATATGAGAGAAGGAAAATAGGTGGGGAGAATGAAAGAGATATGAAGAAACAAAAAAGACGAAAACGAAAGAAGACACGTAGAAGAGATTTAAGAAGTTAAAAAGAAAGAAATTAAAAAAAGAAAGAATTATAAAAGAAAGGTGAAAAATACAATGGAAAAAAAAAAAAAAAAGAAAGAAAGAAAGGTAAAAAAAAAGAACTGTAAATAATAAAATGTATGAGAACACGAGCAAAGTAAAAAAGAAAGAAAGAAAGACAGGAAAAAAGAAATGTAAAGCAAATGATGAGAAAAAAGAAAAAGAAAGAAAGAAAGAAAGAAGGAAGGATGAAAAAGGAAAGAAAGAAAGAAAGAAAGAAAAGGAGGGAAATAGTGGAGATAGATAATTATAGACAAGTAGAATAGATAAGGAAAGAATGAAAAGAATAAAAAAGGGATTGTGAAAAAAAAGGGAAAAAAGAACGAAAAAAGAAAGAATAAACAATCCTGTAAAATAAATAAAATAAATAAAGGCAAGAGAGAGAGAGAGAAAGAGAAAGTGAGAGAGAGAGAGTGAGAGAGAAAGAGAGTGAGAAATAAAGAACGAGAGAGAGAGAGAGAAAGTCGCTGAAAAAGAACGAGAAATAATGTAGGTAATGAAAAAAAAAACAAGAATAAAAAGAGATAAGAGAAAACTGAATAAAAAACGATGAAAAACATTGCAATATAACCACAACTCTAAAGTAGAAGCTTATGAAGTCTTACTTGACTCATACTGTTTTACTCCTGAAAAAAGTTTATTTTATTGTGATGGATGGTTACAAGCGAGAGGGGAGATGGGATGAATTTATTCTATTAACACAAACATAGAAAGAAAGAAAAGCAAAAACAAAATAAGAAGTGGCGATTGGAACACGGATGAAGAAAGAAAGAAAGTAAGAAATGTAAAGGGAAGAAGAAAAAAGAAAAGAAAAATGTAACAAAAAAAAAAAAGGTAAAAAATAAAAATAAATAATAAATAATATTGAGAACAGAGTCAAAGTAAGAATGGAAAAAAGTTGAAAGAAAGAAAGAAAGAAAGAAAGAAAGAAAGAAAGAAAGAAATAACATTAAAGTGAATAAAAGAAAAAAAAACAGACGATGAAAAAGAAAGAAAAGTAACAAAGTGTAAGAAAGAAAGGAGGGAAGGAAGGAAGGAAGGAAGGAAGAAAGAAAGAAAGAAAGAAAGAAAGAAAGAAAGCGAAGAAAGAACAAAAAGAAATTCGATGTGAAAGAAAGAAACAAAGAATAAAGAATGAATAAAAACAAGGTTAGGACGGACAAATAAATAAATAAAGAAAGAAAGAAAAAACGAAAGGTAAAAAGGTAAGAAGGAAAAAAAGAAAAACTTTCCGAAAGAAACAAATATACAAAAAAAAATGATGAATGAAAATGATGGGAAAACGTACAAAGAAAGAAAGAAAGAAAGAAAGAAAGAAAGAAAGAAAGAAATGTAAAGCGAAGGAGGGAAAAGAAAATGATGGAAAAAAGAAAGAAAGAAAGAGAGAGAGAGAGAGAGAAAATGAATTGTAATACAATTGTAGAACGAAAAACAATGAGAAAATAGATAAATAATGAAAGAAAGATATAAATTAAGAAAAATCATAGGGAAAGAAAGAAAAAAAAGAAAACAATGAGAAACAGATAAAGAACGAAATAAAAAAAAGAAAAGAAACAGATACAAAGAAAGTAAGGAAGGAAGGAAATGTCAGATTTATTATAGAACACGTTAGCAACGGTTCAATGTTATCGCAATCGAAGCTTAAAATCAAGACGATATGTATGTTTATTTTAAAAAGATGCAAATGAACAGTTAATGTAAAATAAAGCAAAATTAGGATCTTGAATGAATATAGGGAGGATTGAGGTAATAGGAAATTTTAGCGATTCAAATGACACAAATAGAAAGAGTCTGCCAAGTGCTATTCACCTCAGCCAATTAAAAACAAAACAAAAAGAAAATAAAGAAAATGATGGATACGTTTAAAAATACACCCGTATATTGAAAAAGTAGAAAGAGAAAAACAGCAAATTAAGGAATGCATGAAAGAAATAAGATATTAAGGTAATTAAAAAGAAAAAAGAAAGAAAGAACTATTTTCTGCATCGATTCTAAATGCTTACGGGCTTCCGTAACATTATACGACAAGGCAAGTAAAAAAGTTGTTTACGTAGGATATTCTTTTAAATTCCTTTGTACTTTAGCGTTCTCGTGTCGCTAGATGGATTAAAGTTGTAAGAAAAGCGATATATATTTTTTAACAAAAACTTCGGATAAATTTTCTTTCTTTCTTTCTTTTTTTTATCGTTCTAATTGAATTACTTTTAGTGTTGTATCACAAGTATTGAAACACGTTAGAGATACGCATCGGGGTTAGGGTTGGAGACATGTAAAGATTAGATTCCCACAAGATGAAGTATATTTTGTCGAAACGTAGTTCGTTCAGAGCTATCGATACGGCAAGAGACATCGATTAAGAAACGGGCTCCAAAGACGATAAGTCTCCGAATTCTATCGGCATAAAACCTAATGAATTTCGATTCGTCTTTGTTATTTCCCCACAAATGGATCAAATTTATAGCAATCTCTTTCTCGATCCATCGATTTTATTTTACAAGAAATCCTAGAAAACTGATTCCTTCTTTTTTAAATGCGGATATATATATTAGGTTGGTGCAAAAATAATGACGTAATAATGTCGTTTTTTGACGTTAAAAATAACTTAAAAAACGACATTATTACGTCATTATTTTTGCACCAACCTAATATATATATATATATATATATATATATATATATATATAATTATTATTATTATTATTATTATTAATTCAATAATATTAAGATGTTAATGAAAATCCGCTAACCAGTATATATATATATATATATATATATATATATATATATATATATATATGGATAAAGTATATTTAGTCAGCTGTTATTCACCCAAATGAATCGACAAGATCCTACTATTTATAATTTTATTTTTCCAATTTTAGAATAAGATGTTGACTATTTTGCTCGAACGCTATTTACATTAGTCGGACTATTGTCATAAAAATTGGTAAAATACCATAAAAAATTAAAAAGACAGACCTTGTGGTTTTTTTTAATCAAACCTATTTGTGCGCACGCACACACACACACACACACACTCTCTCTCTCTCTCTCACACACACACACACACACACACACACACACACATATATATATATATATATATATATATATATATATATATTTATATAGATTTATATATCTAAAAATACTAATATATTATTAAGGTGCAATCAAAAAGAATTACATTTTTATCAATTCACCCGAAGCAAGGCGATAATGCGACTATGATGCAAGGGTTTACTGCGAGTGAAAGAGAATGAAAAGACTTTAGAAAAAATATGAAACCCATCGTAAACAAGAGACAAGGGATATATATGCTCCTGGAAACATTATTTTGGTTGAGCTCTCTGGGGAGGAAGTGTGATTTTGTAAAAAGTGACTATTACGGCTAATAATGCAAGGCTCTTCGGTAAAGTGAATCGAGTTCTCTTTATATGTTTATGTAAAAATAAATACGCTTAAATTGACCTTCATCCCTGTTGTGCACCGACAGCTCAGGAGTAAAATCTCCGACTGGCGCCAATTCAGCCAGGTTTCGATCCTAGGTAACCGGATGTATAACCACACTGAAGAACTGTGATACAGCGAAACAGTCTCTCTGTGGATGACACTCTCTCTATATATATATGGGATAATGATATATAATTTTTATGTATCAAGAACAGTTTTGAAGGAAACATGTATGACAATGTGGGAAAAGAAAATTTTGGTGTAACGCGTTTCGTCTCTTAGGACTTCATGGTGTCATGGACGAAACACATCACACGAAAACGCTTTCCACTATGTCATACATATTGCAATATATATATATATATATATATATATGAAGAAATATAGTCTTCAGGTGTGCTATATTTATGGGATAAAGTGCTCAATATCAGAGATAGAGCGTGTGTAAATATAAAAGTGAACATAGAAGTCAACACCTAGAGGCGACAGTCTGTTTCATGCTATATGCAATCGTCAGGCCACGTGTGGTGTTATTTTTCTCGGCTATTTATATATATACGGGTCAGTGGTGCATTGCACACGTGGCCTGGCGATTGCATATAGCATGAAACAGACTGTCGCCTCTAAGTATTGACTTCTTTATATTTATATTATATATATATATATATATATATATATATATATATATATATATATCTGTGTGCGTGTTTGTGTGAGTCAGTGTGTGTGCGTTCTAGTGTTTTCCCTGTGTTAAAACACCCACAGATATTTATTTTTTTTTACTTGTTCAATGTAGTGATTTTCAAAGCGTATCTTAGATGTGGTACAAGGCCGAAAGTGTGGGATCGAACTCACTACTCAGTCGTAATTGTTCTAGCCAGACAAGCTTGCTAACCATTACACCACCTCGAGGTGCCCTCAAATGATTTTCTAAGCGTAGCTTAGATTTGGCACAAGGCCGAAAGTATGGGCCACCCAGTGAGAATCGAACTCACTCGTAACAGCTTTAGCGAGATAAGCTTGCTAACCATTACGCCATGCCAGGGTGCCCTTTACTTGTTCAATGTAGTCTAATTTGTAATTTCCCCCTTGGGTCAGAATGCAGAATGCAGAGTTTGCAGCAAAATTCCTTTTGCTGCAAACTCTGCATTCTTTCTTCTTAAAATTGATGTTCATTTCTTCCGTAATGCTTTCCTCTAGTTTTCTTTCTGTGTTATGCCATCAACACTGTCCTATCTTCATATCTAATGTTATTAAAGCTGTGTCCACCAATAATAAATCCCAGTAGGACTTCTAATTCTTTCAAGATTGATTCGCTGTAAAATTTGAATAATTCTGTCGATAAAACCGACTTTCTATTTCGCTTTTTTTTCTTTTTTTTTTGTTGTATTAACTGATTTCTTTTTCTATACGCATACAGACGAGTTTATTGTTAGTAAGAAGTTCCGGATTATTCTAATATTGTTCTCAAAGCTTACTTCGTAATACCAACAATTCTTGGTGACGTATTTTATCAAACATTTTACATAATCTATAAAACATATCAACAAATAAAATTAAATTTTGTCCCAATTCTAAGACCTGCGGAGATTACATCTGTTCTTCAGTAAGCTTAAATACAAAATTATAAAATCAACTCTCTTTAGGAGTGAATGTAATATTTGCGAAAGGGACAAGATAAGTGATCATTAAATTTTATTTATTATTATGAACTATGCGAGAGAATAGTTTGAATGGGTGACAGAACTAATTTTATCTCGGAACATCAAAAGGGTAATTTGCAGTTGAAGCCCCGCGAGGTAGGATGTGGCACAAGGCCGTTTTTTAATGGGGCGTTAAAACCGAGCCCAGGCGCTCGAGCAAAAATTCCCCGTATACCGAATAAAAACGGGGTCGGGTAGTTGTCTACCACCCCAGACGAGACTCTAACCTTTGGCATAGCCTCGTCTTGGTTCCTCTCTGCTCGAAGGCAGAGAGTTTGACTGGCTTAGCTGAAGCCGAATGTCCAACTGAAGGATATTTGCTTAGCGACCCACGCGGTCAGATGTAGCACAAGGGCGATTTTAACCTGGGGTATCCGAGTCCATAAGCTTGTGCAAAATACCCCGTAAACCCTGTAAAAAACGTTGTCGGGTAGCTGTCCACCACACCAGACGAGACTCTGCCCTTCGGCATAGCCTCGTTTGAGTTCCTCTCTACCTACGGACAGAGAGTTCGACTAGCACAGCTGGAGACGAATCTCCGACTGAAGAGTAATTGCCAAACGCCTCACGCGGTCAGATGTGGCACAAAGCCGAATTTAACGTGGAGTATCCGAGCCCGTAGGCTCGGGCAAAAATTCCCAATAGACTCCGTAAGAAACGGGGTCGGTGGCTGTCTACTACCCCAGACGAGACTCTGCCCTTCGGCATAGCCTCGTCTGGGTTCCTCTCTGCCCGATGGCAGAGAGTTCGACTAGCTTAGCTGGAGATTAATCTCCAGCTGAATGCCAACATAAAGTATTTTCTACAGTATTTATGTGAATGGGGACATACCCATTATGATCCGTAGGTATGCTACAACACTTATGGAGCGCTCATGTTGAACAAAATTTTAAAAAAACTAAAAATTAAGCGCTTCTATTAAAACAAAATTGTGAAGACTGATAATTCAAAATATAATTGATGACAACATTATTTAGGTGTTATGGAAGATATGGATTTTAATTAAAATGTATAAGTTAAATTTTTATTTGGATCATTATCCCGTATCTATTACAATATTATGCTTTTTAACTATTAGCCGAGTTGGAATTCCAGTCGAATCCATTACATTCACTTACGTGCTAATACCCTTGGAAAAGGTATGAACCCTCTTCTTTCCGCCCCTTCTATGGATAAATAGCAGAACAGACCGGGTTCTACAGGCTGGATGGCAACTGGTCTATCACAGAAATAAATTACAAACTGCTGTAAGAAAAAAAAAATCTGCCTCGTCAATTATGTATCGAAAGATACATGATCGCCTAAGCGTGTATCACGCATGGCACATAGCTGACTGAACTATTCGATCGAAAAGATGCTATCTTATAAAATCCAACATTTTAGGTTTACGGCCACATTACATGAAAACACCGAATGATCAAGGAAGTTAAACAACATCGAGCCTGGTCAGTACCTAGATGGGTGACAGCTTGGGAATACCAGGTTTGGTTTGTTCTACGGCATATCAACCTCAATGGGTTATTTAATACCGACAAGATTTTTATTGCTGGGAATATTTTTTCAAAAATGTATTGCTGGTATTAAAAGCTATTTTTATACTTTTATAGAGTTATGACCACTTTTGTTGGGGGTTAACTATTTTCTCATAGCTGCGACCCTGACAGGTATTACCACCCCGGGTCAGGGTGGACCTGGGAACTCCAGCAATTAAGAGATGGTTCCGCGCTCCTCAAAACCTCCTGATCAAAGGTCTTGCTGTCAGATGTAGTTTATCGTCTTACCAAGAACGGGGGAATACCATGTGTTGTAAGCTTTGATTTGAGGACAGTGTAATGGATAATGGCCCGGCATTATTAATAGGAGTTAAGCTGAGTTCATTATATTCACTTAGCAAATAACCTTAGGAAAGTTACGACTCAACATTTCTAGCCGTGGGTTAATTAAAAGCACTTGTATTACTGAACCATTATTATATCAAACAGAAAATAAAATTGTGCAGAAAATATTTAGATGTCGGCTTTAAATAACCCATAGAGGTGTTTATATGCCGCTAAACAAAAACATCCAACCAACTTTTTGTTATGGTCCGGTTTCTTGTTCCACGGTGATAGTCCAAGGTAGAACTAATAAAGAAGAACTCGAACACAGGTATGGAATAACACAGATATATTACAAACAGGAATATATACACAGATATATTACAAACAGGAATATATACAGAGAAGTAGAAGTGTTAGTATGAACAATCAGGTTTAGTAGAGAGAACAATGTAGTCTCGACCAGTATCACTATTCCAATGTCTTGCAGTAATTGTCTGAACGCGAATCTGTTTCGGACTGCCTCTGACTCGACTCTTGACTCGACTTGAACTACTGACTCTACTTGAACTACTGACGTTATTCATTCACCCCCTCCCACTGGGGCATCATGTGGTACAAGGCCGGTTATTTAAAGTGGGATCTCTGAGCCCATGGGCTCGGCCCAAAAATATGCCCATTGAACCCGTATAAACGGGTTCAGGGCCGGTTTACCTCCCCGAGAGAAACTCCGCCCTTCTGCGTAGCCTCGTTCGGGTTCTTCCCTGCTCGAAGACAGAGAGTTCAACCGAGCAACCGGTCAGGACTTGAACTACTGACGATATTCAGTCACCCCCACACGAGGGCGTCATGTGGCACAAGGCCGGTTTAACGTGGGATTTCCGAGCCCGTGTGCTCGGCCCAAAAATATGCCCATTGAACCCGTATAAACGGGCTCAGGGCCGGTTTAACTCCCCGAAAGAGACTCCGCTCTTCGGCGTAGCCTCCTTCGGGTTCCTCCCCACCCGAAGGCAGAGAGTTCAATCGAACAGCCGGTCAGGACTTGAACGACTGACAATATTCAATCACCCATTCCACTGGGGCATCATGTCGCACAAGGTCGGTTATTTATTGTGGGTTCTCCGAGCCCGTGGGCTCAGGCCAAAAATATGCACATTGAACCCGTATAAACGGGCTCAGGGCCGGTTTACCTTCCCGAAAGAGACTGCGTCCTTCGGCGTCGCCTCGTTCGGGTTCCTCTCCGCCAGAAGGCAGAGAGTTCAACCGGACAGTCGGTCAGGACTTAAACGACTGACGATATTCAGTCTCCCCACCCACTGGAGCAACATGTGACACAAGGTCGGTTATTCATTGTGGGTTCTCCGAGCCCGTGGGCTCGGTCCAAAAATATGCCCATAGAACCCGTATAAACGGGTTCAGGGCCGGTTTACCTCTCCGAACGAGACTCCGCCCCTCGGCGTAGCGTTGTTCGGGTTCTTCCCCGCCTGAAGGCAAGAGTTTAACCGAACAGTCGGTCATAAAGTGAGCGACTGACGATATTCAGTCACCACCACAACGAGGGTGTCATGTGGCACAAGGCCTTTTTAACGTGAGCACTCCGAGCCCGTGGTCTCGGCCAAAAATATGCCCATTGAACCCGTATAAACGGGTTCAGGGCCGGTCTACCTCCCCGAAGGAGACTCCGCCCTTCGGCGTAGCCTCCTTCGGCTCCCTCCCGTCCGTAGGAAGAGAGTACAACCGAACAGTCGCTCAGTAAGTGAGCGACTGACGATATTCAGACCCCCCCACGAGGGCGTCATGTGGTTCAAGCCCTTTTTAACGTGGGTATTCCGAGCCCGTGGGCTCGGCCAAAAATATGCCCATTGAACCCGTATAAACCGGTTCTGGGCCGGTCTACCTCCTCGAAGGAGACTCCGCCCTTCGGCGTAGCCTCCTTCGGGTTCCTCCCGTCCGTAGGATGAGAGTATAACCGTGCAGTCGGTCAGAAAGTGAGCGACTGACTCCTTGCCCACTCCTGGGGCGCTGTATTTATTAAGTATGGAATAGTCCATTATTATTATTATAGTTAAGATCCCATGATCCATGGGAAGTGATTGAAACGGGCTATATTCGAACCTATCTACTCCAATTAAGTAGAGAATAATAATTAGTAAAAATGTTAATTGATTTCAAGCAGAGATGTTAGACTTATAAACTTGAAGTAGATTTTTAGAAGGAACCGGAAACAAAGGGTAACCCTCTACTCCTGTTCACAAAGGTGATTTATCCTATATTATCACATTTACTACATCGGATTATATATATATATATATATATATATATATATATATATATATATATATATATATATATTGGCATTTGAATTATAATTATTCATTTTTTTATTTCACTAATTAATTTTTAATTCCAAGATCTTTGAATTTATTAACCATCATTTGAGTAGATAGATTTGTAGTTAAAGATATATATATATATATATATATATATATATATATATATATTACAGCAAATAAAAAAAAAACCTCAACATAGGAATAGACTATTTCACACCGTCCTATGGATACAATACATATGCTCTGTTAAAATAAAAACATGGATCTCTCTGTGGATCAGTTTTAATAATCATTATTACTAGGATCCGCCAGGATTATATACTAACGGATTGATTACCTGTACTATATATATATATATATATATATATATATATATATATATATATATAGGTACCTCCACTAGGTCACGTAAAAAAGCGGCCTATCACGATCAAAAATGACTCATAAATCAACGAAAACAAAGTTTTGTCTCAATATGTTTATGTTGTTATGAAAGAGGAAAGACCAAAGTATTTTTTAAATATTTTTTGAAATTTTTTACTCCTTTCTAACACGTAGAAAATTTTGGTTAAAAATTATGTTTTTTTTTACGACTGCGCGATAAGACTAAAAAAAGGTTTGTTTTATTTTGCGCTTTTCCCCGAGGAAAACACACGTTAATTAGGAAATTCTTGCAAAAATCAAATAATTGTTGGATTTTAATGTAACTTTCAAGACTTATTCAGAAATGAATGAAATTATTTAAAAAAAATTTTTTTCAGAAAATCTTGTTAAAAAGACATTTTTTTTTAACATGTTTCCACCCACTTACATATTTTCATGAAATTTCGAGAAATTAAATCAGAGTTCCCGGGATTTTTTTTATTAGTTATAAACAGGAATCATTGTAGAAAGTAAATCACCAATTTTTTTTTGTCAAACATTTGCTACTTTTATAGAAAATCAGATTTGAATTGTAAAAAAAAAAATGTAAAAAGTATCTAATTTAATTAATTAGAAAAGCTTCCACCTATTTTTGTAGATACGTTATACTAAGGACATTATTTTGTGGAGAAATAAAAATTTTTCGATGAATAATGTATTTTTTGCAAATTTTTTCCAGATTTTAAAAATTTATTCATTAACGTCTTAATACTTCAAAAATCGTTTAAAATTATTTATTTCAATCGTTCACGCAATGTAATGATAACGGTAATGAAAATGTAAATTTACGAATCGAACTTTGAAAAGCACATAACACTCGTTTATGCAGAAATAATTTTAAAATAATTTTAAAAATAAATTTTTATTGAAAAACGTTCATAATTTCTATGTATGAAAATGTATACGCGACATCAAAATGTCACGTGATTTGTGTCGTCTGCCACCGCAGTTATTTCTCTTCTCTGTCCAGTTCAGATCCACATCGTTAACGTGTTTGCAGAAATTCTTTTCAAATTTTAAAAGTTGTAATTATTTTTAATTACTTTTTATTAAATATTTTTCTTTAAAGTATTTTCTTTTATTTTGGATAATATTTCATTGAAATAATTTTTTTCTTATTAATTAATTTAACATAAGATTGAGAAAGTAAGAGAAACGGAAACCAAGACAATAACATTACCTGAATAATAAAAAAAAGTTTAAAGAATTACGTGAATAATAAAAAAAGTTTAAAGAATTATGTGAATAATAAAAAAAAAGTTTAAAGAATTACCTAAATAATAAAAAAAGGTTTAAAGAATTACCTAAATAATAAAAAAAGGTTAAAAGAATTACCTAAATAATAAAAAAAGTTTAAAGAATTACCTAAATAATAAAAAAGTTTAAAGAATTATGCATTTAAAAAATTTAAACAATTATATAATTAAAACAATAAAGAATTAGTATCTAATAAAAACTTCAAACAATTATCTAAAAAAAAAAAAGTTAAAAAATTATTATCTAATGAAAAAGTTTGAATAAGAAAAGTTTATATACAATTATCTAATTAATAAGAAAAGTTTAAACAATTATGTAATGATTTAAAAAATTGTCTAATTAAGAAAGTATGAAATAAAAAAATAAAAAAATAGTACATAATTGCTGAATAAAAATGTTAATATTTAAAAAGTACTAGTTAAAAACGAAAAACGGCGTTCGCCTAATTTAAAAATTTGTCAATTTTGATCATCCATAGCTGTCTGTCATCGCCTCGTCAATTGCGAAATCGATGAAAGACATGCAAAAATTTCAGACACATCGTTAAGAAATGTTTGGATACAAATTTTTTAAGCTATAAGTAAGTACTGTTTGTTTCATATCAGATTATTTTAACTTTAAATTTTCTAATTTTACTCAAATAACGTGTCAAAAATATATAAATTTATTTTAGGAAGAAGTTTAAATTCAAAATTTTGTTTGTTTACAAATTTCTTAAAATTTAAGAAAATGTCCGCTTTTAAGAAAATTAAACAAAAATCGAGCATATATTTGACATTCCAATCTATATAATTTCTATCTAAAAGACTTCAGAATATTTTACTTAGTGTAAATAATAAATTTAATGCTTTAGCTTTCAATTAAATAACAACATATTTAAACAAAACTTTGTTTTCGTTGATTTATGAGTCATTTTTTATCGTGATATGCCGCTTTTTTACGTGACCTAGTGGACATACCTATATATATATATATGTGTGTGTGTGTGTGTTGTAGCATACCTACGGACGATACTGGTTATGTCGCCATTCACATAAATAAAATAGTAAATACTGTAGATTGATCTACAGTTGGAGATACATTGTGGAATTCACTTGACTAACTTCTGGCAGTTGACTACTTCTCCACGCCTTTGCTGAATCTCATATGTGTCATTCATGTCCCATGTATTATCGTTCATTACCAGCCTTCGTGTGATTATTCTATTCATTAATCTCCCCTAGCTTACACTATATATATATATATATATATATATATATATATATATAGAGAGAGAGAGAGAGAGAGAGAGACAGAGAGACAGAGAGACAGAGAGAGACAGAGAGCGAGAGAGAGAAAGAGAGAGAGAGAGAGTTTGGGGGTAGCGTCACTGACAGATACTAAATTGGTTGAATTTCGATTCTGACTTGAAGCAATCGGATGTCTAGCCACACTGATGAGCTGTGATACAGCGAAGCAGGCTGTCTGTATATATATATATATATATATATATATATATATATATATATATATATATATATATATAATAGGCGTACATATATATATATATATATATATATATATATATATATATATATATATATATATATATATATATATATTAATAGGCGTACATTCCATCGGAGAATCTTTCACATTTACTCTCGATGTATATCTTTAGAACATTCTTTTTATTGTTTCCTATGATGTAGGGCATTGTAGTGTTTTCAGTGTGTTTAGGTTTTTCTCTCCAGATAGTGGAAATGTACACATTATAAATGCTCTTAGACACATTCTAGATAAAATCCTATTATTGTACTAGTTTAAATGTTATTGTCATGGTGAGAATGAAAATATATGTATTGATTCTGATTTGTTGATTTTTGAAATACATTGAATTCAGTTTTATTATTGAATCTAATTGGTAAAATTTCATAAAAAGTTATCAATATTTATTTCAAATGGAAATTCAATAATTGGTTCATTCAATTTAAGTCTATTAACAATATTATATATATCAATATTTTAATTTTAATTCCACTCTCCTCGTACCGGTCTTTTCTTTATCTATCTATCTATCTATCTATCTATCTATCTATCTATCTATCTATCTATCTATCTATCTATCTAATACTGTTTCTCCTCTCTTCAAGTATCTATCTATCTATCTATCTATCTATCTATCTATCTAATTCTGTTTCTCCTCTCTTCAAGTATCTATCTATCTATCTATCTATCTATCTATCTATCTAATTCGGTTCCTCCTCTCTTCGAGTATCTATCTATCTATCTATCTATCTATCTATCTATCTATCTATCTATCTATCTATCTATCTATCTAATTCGGTTTCTCATCTCTTCGATTATCTATCTATCTATCTATCTATCTATCTATCTATCTCTTAGTAGATAGTTCGATACAAAATTGATATTTATTCTTCACTGTTAATACAAAACTATTTTCTATTCTTGTGGCTCTTGCTTTGTATGACTCATTCAGAACTTTTGATTTTGCAAACTGCATCCTTCAGATTGTTTTCAACTCGCCATGCATATGCCACTAGATTCCTCCCAGTGTCCATAATCTTCATTAATAACCATATTCAAATAGTTGCATCTCGAAAGAGCAGCATAATGATGATCATGTCTTTTATACTTGATCATTTCTTTGAGAAAGACATTCTTTGTTCTCCTCGGCTGATGAGGTTCTTTCTCGACAGTTTCTATTTCGGGAATGCTTCTTCTTAAAGACGACAGCGAAAATGACCAGCAGACTGGTAAAAAAACAAAAATCTAATTCCCCTGAGCGTCGACCGATAAAAATTGCAGAATAATTCATCAGAGAATATTTCAGAAGAAGAACTAAAAAGGATATTGGTAAAATGATATATGCTTTTTAATATATCATATGTAAAATTATTCAAGAGAAAGCAAGAATTAAAAACCTACTGTCTGTCATCTTGATATATAATTCATTTCTATTCGTCCCCTCCCCTCCTATGTTGTGCTTACGGTCACATCACTATTAAACATAGGTTCCTGTACGATCACCAAAGTTAAGCAACGTCGAACCTGATCAGTATCTAGACGGGTGATCTTTTGGAAATACTAGATACTGTGAGCTTGAATATGCAGGTGGTGTAGTGGATAAGGGTTCGGAATTGTTAATTGGAGAGCCGAGTTCCAATTCTCGTTGGGTCCGTTATATTCCCTAATGTGCAAAGATCTTAGGAAAGGTATGAATCCATTATTTTCTCTCCCACAATCTTTGAGTCAATTAGAAAGACTTGTATCGCTAAAACCATGGTTACATAAAAAAAAAATCATAAAATTTGCATGGGTTGACAAGCCGTAAAAAATAATCAATCTATATTGTGGTTAAATTATGATTAAACCAATATTTGATTGCTGTACTTAGGTCGGGTGATGGCAGTCACAGAAAGAAAACTGCAAGAAATCATGAAAAAATTAAAAAAGAAAAGCGAGAAGAAAGGACTAACTATCAATTTTAAGAAAACATAAAGTATTGTTGTCAGCAAGAGGAACAGACCAAAATGCGTGCTACAAATTAAAGATCACAAAATCAAGCAAGATGTCGGAAAATATGACTCAAGAGCCAAAAGGTGCATTGGTAATAATAATATTAGGTGTTTCTTCATAAGGAAACAGTCGACATTCATTGATCAAGCAGCTTTTTTTTACATTCTCTGTCCATCGAACTGGAATATAACTGTAGTATCTGTTTTTACGTCTGCAATGTTAAAGGAAATACAGTAGAATCCCCGACAACCGGACTAAGAAGGCCTTCCGGATATGAGGAATTGGTTAAATATAAAGGAGTTCTGAAATCATTTGGTGACATCTGAGTTACTCTGTATTTAACTAATTACATGGAATCAGTAAGTCTTTAGTGGAAACAAATCTCAAATAAAATGTCACTCAGGAAAATGATATACAGTAGAATTTCTGGCAACCGGACTAAATAAGCTTTCCGGATATGAGGAATTGTTTATAAAGTCCGGATATGAGAGGTTATATTTAGATTAAAATAAAAGAACTTAAATCAGGTTTAACATTTATTTTCAATGTTTTATAGTAAATAAAATAAGCTAATGGTGAGTGAAATATAACGGAATTGATTTTAAGGAAAAAGAAATAAAGTATGTAATAGTTAATGAAAATTCATTAAATTAATTATGCCACGTCTGCAAAACAAATAATGTAACGAGGATTTTTTAATCTCTGTTGCATGATGATTCTTTCTCTTCTAATGTCATTCTCAATATTTTCAGCATTTCGTTTTGCTTTTGTTCTTGAAGTTTTTTAAATGACAGACACTTTTTACCTCTGTGTGTGTTATTGCAATCGTCATAGCTGAATGCTGGCTTTCTTTCCATAAAACTGACAACCTTTTCAATAGCTTTTTCAATTTCAGTCCAGGTTTCATCACAATCACGTTTTTTTTATTTCCTTGTTCACTGTGATAGTGTAAAGGCTGGAGAATAGTTTCTTTGGAAGATTTTATATCATACAATGTTGACTTTCCTACATAGAATTCAGCCAGTAGTTACAATGAACTTTCACCAGCGTCTAGTCTGTTTAAAATGTCCACTATTTGCGATAATTTCAAAGATCTTTTCCCCTTATTCCCATCATATTTTGCACCAATACAAGCCCTTAGGGTGAAATAAGCAGAAGCCATTTTCCAAGTTCTGAAAAACAGAAATTTCAAATCAGTTACACATCACCCAAAAAGTTCAAATATACATTTCAAAATCCTGTCCGGATATGCGGGATTCCGGATATGCGGGATTCCGGATATGAGGGATTCCGGATAGGAGGGTTTCCAGATATGAGTATATTAGCCAAATAAGGAAACATTTGGTATTCATTGACCGAGCAACCAGTTCTACTGTCGGTTGAAATTTATGAAATATTTTTCGTAAAACAATTTTTCAGGAAAATAGGCTTCTCAAGTCCAGTAATTGCTATCGCTCATTCCATTATTAATAGCAGTTTCCTTCCTAACCTTTTGTTTGAAGTAATGTGGAATGTCAACATCTTCATTATGTAATTATTTTCTCCTCGATTTACTTTTAATATTTTCGTTGTTGCGCATGCGGCTTCTGTTCTTTGGTAATTTTCTTTGTGATCATGTAGCGCCAGTTGACAATGTCCGAAGAAGGATGTTCTTCGCCAAGATCCACAGGCTTCATTCATACTCAAAGCCATTTGTAACCATTGATCTTAGAAAGCGGTTGTATGCAACTGACAGTTTAGATATTTCTGAACGGGTTTGTCACCATGAATGACATCCATATGAAAGTCTCGATCTGATGTAGGTGTTTAAACACGTGACTCTACTTTGAAATAACGAAAGATGCCTTCCAAAAGCTATGGACAATTATGCTGTTACACAATTCGGACAATTTTGCTGTTACATACACATGTATTATCCGTTAACAATAACACATTTCTAAAAAAAAAAAAAACACATTTCGATTTGCATTTAATTTTTCGTTTCTGATGCTACCTGGATTTTTGCTAAAAACAAAATAATTTCCATGCTTGAGGATGACTGAATGTTCAGTTGAAAGTACTAGCAGATAAAAAAAAACTTTATACAGCTTGTAGTTATTAAATACAAGGATTCATCGAGTGGTTTGTGGGTTAATGCAACTTTAAAATTTTGTTTGTAAAGAGATTTCGCCATTTTATATCATTAACTTTACTAATCTACTTTTTGTATGAATGATTCATTGTAATATATATATATATATATATATATATATATATATATATATATATATATATTTGTGTGTATGTGTGTATATATATATATATATATATGTGTGTGTGTGTGTGTTAGTGTGTGTGATTAAAACGAAAGATGATCCACGTGTGCTTCTTATAATATGTTGATTTAATTGGCCGGTTAAAAAATGTGAGGAATAAAAAGCTAACAAAATGATACCAATATTGGCAATATGACTAATGATATTTACTATATATTAGTCTTTTGAATCAATTGAAGCACGAAGAGAAATATTTTAAAGTCGGAATTTTCGGACACGCCTGTGATCTTTTTCAACGATACGAGTAATGAACAATGAAGTAGGACTTACATTTCCGATGAATGTTGTTGTTATTGTGTACAGGGCTCCCTGTGGAAATTATATTCCCTGAGTAAACCCAAATTCCTGTTTAATCCCTCAATGTGGGATTTCATTTTGAAAATATATTTCAACATCGATCAGCAGTTGTTGAATGAAGACGCTAAAAGAACGCAAATGCTATGAAACAGTTTATTTCACAAAATTTATTAACCTGCCTATTAAATACACACACACACACGCACACACACACACACACACACACACACATATATATATATATATATATATATATATATATATACATATATATTGGGAGGTGGATGCAGCATAGAAAACTCCACGAAGGAACGCGCATTGGACGCATTTTTGAAATAAGAAAACAACAGCTGTATTCTTGTTTCTAGAGATCTACACTGCAATGGTTTAGCAATCCAAAAAAAGTATATTACCGTAATACTGTCTGTATAAGACGCAGAGCTTTTTTTTCATCCAAAATAGTCTCCAAAAGTTTGCTGCATCTTATATTTTAGTTTAGAATACAATCTCATGTTTCCAGGCCACTAAGCGGGAAAAAATCAGGTCAAATTGGATCTATTTGTTTACCGGAGAGAAAATGGCGTTTTGCAACAAGGGGAAATAAATATTTGATAATGTTTATTTGAGTCTCGTACGCGTTCGTAATTTTTCCAGATTTCGTTGGATCTAGACTCCTACGTGGGAAATCATTCAAAGTAAAAGATTTTTTTAATTTACAAAAAAAACCCCAAAAAACATCAAAAACATTTTCTTACTGAAAGCAAGTTAATGACTGTTTCAAAACGCAGACCTTCAGCAAGTCTTGTAGATAACCGATTGCTGGTTTGAGGTTTTTATAACGTTTACTAATCAAAATGGCAAACAAAATGAACCATTTTTTTTCATTTTTTGCTCTTAGCTTTTCCGACACTTTTTTTCTCTCTTCCTTTTTCATAAGTTTTAATAATTTTCTTTTCTCTAAAATCGGGTGCGCTTTATACATGAAATGACCCTTTTTTTCTCTCTTCCTTTTTCATAAGTTTTAATCATTTTCTGTCCTCTAAAATCGGGTGCGTTTTATACATGAAATGACCCTTTTTTCTCTTTTCCTTTTCCATAAGTTTTAAATTTTTCTCTAAAATCGGGTGCGTTTTATACGTGAAATGACCCTTTTTTCTCTCTTTCTTTTTCATGAGTTTTAATAATTTTCTTTTCTCTAAAATCGGGTGAGTTTTATACATGAATGACCCTTTTTTTCTCTCTTCCTTTTCCATAAGTTTTAATCATTTTCTTTTCTCTAAAATCGTGCGCGTTTTATACATAAAAATAATTTCTGGAATTTCTCTACTTTTTATCTGTCTCATACTTCGTAGCGATCTATAGCCAAATATTTACGGTAAATGTATTTCGCTTACAAAACGACGTATGAGATAAGTTTTCTCTATCATCTAAGTTTTAAACTTTTCTCTAAAATCGGGTGCGTTTTATACATGAATGACCCTTTTTTTCTCTCTTCCTTTTTCATAAGTTTTAATCATTTTCTTTTCTCTAAAATCGTGCGCGTTTTATACATAAAATAATTTTTCCCTTGGAATTTCTCTACTTTTTATCTGTCTCATACTTCGTAGCGATCTATAGCCAAATATTTACGGTAAATGTATTTCACTTACAAAACGACGTATGAGATAAGTTTTCTTTATCATCCTTTGGCTTGTGCAATGTTTCCACGTTATGGCCGTTAAACCCAATTTAAAACTAGACATTGTCTCATATTCGCCAGCGACGTGGGAGCACTGAAAAATCTACTTCTGTACCATCCTCGTATATATGCGAATGTCGTATATATCTTCGTATGTTTTTTGTTCTTTCTATGTTTTGGGGTAACCAAACATACAGTCAAATAGACATGCGCTCGCACAGCCTGTGTAAAATTATTTGTAAGCATTCTAGCCTCACTCAGATGCAGACATAAACACATAAAGAGACAACCAACTTTCCTTTTAATTTACATAACCATACGCACGCACGTGGGTTCACTAATATGCACTTGAAATATGTTTCTTTTCTTTTTCATTTTTTAAATTTTTTAAGTGCATTAAAACATTTTCCTTATCAATCGCCCCACCCATCGTGCATACCTTCCGTCTTTTTTTGAATCCTCTTATAATTCAAATTAAACCAAACCTCTCCCCCATCACCATTACCCTCACCCCGATATTTTTTTAATTTTATTTTTTAAAGAAGCTCCATTCTCACAGCATGAATAGCTAGAGTGGATAGCTTTAGAACAGGGATGGTTATAGGGTAACGTAAAGGATTCCCGTCTCCCTCATCATACCGGTTCCAATTTTCTTACACCCACGTATTTACTTCTGACTGGAATGCTCAACGATGCTCAAACTCCACCCGGACCCACCCAAATGTTTATTTAGGTTTGGAAAATTTGAAAAAAATCCTACTCCTAACCAAACACAACATGCAAGTTGCACATGCCTCTATCTCTTTGCCTGCGCCTTACTTTGACTTTCACTTTCGCTTTCACTTTCGGTTTTATTTAATTTCTATCAGTGCATCAGTCCTTAAAGGTAACCGATTCATCGCCCATAATCATCTTTCCTTCGCACAATCAGAATTTGATCTACCTCTTCTCTTCCTTCTTTTAAACTTTTATCCAATTCATTTTAGGTGTATCTTCCTTTGCTTTTTTTTTCTCGTATATATTTTTGTTTAACTTTTTCTCCACCGTCTCATTTAAAATCCTACTGAAGTCAACTTCTAGAGGCAGAGTAAAAAACACAACTATTCTTGATGCATAGAGAAACTATGATCGATTACGGATCTATTAACTGTAATACACACACACAGACACACACACACACACACACACATATATATATATATATATATATATATATCTCCAAGTAAAATGAGAACAAATGCAGTATAATTCCACTGTTCGTAGCAGTTCATTTAAAAGAGGGATCAATAAAGAGTAGAGCTAAATATTATTTATTTTAGGATATTAAAACAAAAACATTGATAAAGTCGCTACACAATTGCAATTATGTTTCAACACTACAAATGTGTCTCCTCAAGCGATGTTAAACTAACACCAGATTTAACATTTTTTTTGTTTTTAATATCCTAAAATAATATATATACAGAGAGAGACAAAACTCTAAAACTGTTTTGTCTGACGATCACAAAAGCGTGAAACCCAGGGTCACAAAATCACATCAATCGGAGAAATAAACAATATATATATATATATATATATATATATATATATATATATATATATATATATATATATATATATTACGTTGATACGGCTACACATGCGCACGAATGAGCAACGCTGGTAATTTTGAATTCAAAAATGATTTTTTTAATGTGTTCTGGGTAGTAAATACAGTCGATTTCATTTAGAAAAAATATTTATATAAAATTGCATACATACATATATATATATATATATATATATATATATGTGTGTGTGTGTGTGTGTGCGTGTGCGTGTGTGTACATATATATATATAGAGAGAGAGAGAGACAGAGAGAGCGAGTTCGAGAAGTTAGAGCAAAAAAGAGGATCCTGACGCTGTTGTATTGATTAGTATCCTGCTTGCCTAAGCTATTTCAAGGCAATTCAGTATGTACGTCATGTTCAGTAGATAATCACCATTGTATCGCCGTTGGCTTAGCCCAGTAATTAAGAAGATGGACTTAAAATACAATATATATATATATATATATATATATATATATATATATATATATATATATATATATAGTAACAGATTGAGATAGATAGATAGATATCAGGTCATCCCATAAGTTCTGTCCGAATTTTGAATAAAAAAAAACAAGTAACCAAATGTTACATTTAATTACAGATTCAATCAACAATGTATTTCCCTGATTATCTATGACTTCCTTCCATCTATTAACAAGCTTACTAATTCCATTACTGTAAAATTCTTTTGACCTTGATTCGAAGAACTCACAAACGTAAGTTTTAGCCTCTTCCTCTGTTACAAAAGCTGTTTTTGTAAACTACGAAACAAATGGTAGTCTGAAGGATCAAGATCGGGAGAATAAGGTGGATGAGGAATTTTCTCCCAACCAAGTTCTTCGATCTTTTGTGACGTGATTATTGCTGTGTGCTGTCGATGATTTTGTCCTGATGAAGCATCACCCCTTTTCGATTCACTGGAGCAGGTTTTCCTCAAAGCTTGGTTCAAACGCTCTAATTGCTGACAGTATATTCGAGCATTAACTGCTGCATTAGGTGGTAAGAATTCAAAGTGGATTATTGTTATGGGACCTTACCCATAATAACATAATGGACTATTCCATACGTAATAAATGCTGCACCTCAAGAGGAAGCAGGGAGTTCAGTCCGAAGTCGGGCAACCGGCTGATCGGCTGATCGGTTGAACTCTCTGCCTACGGGCGGGGAGGAACACGAAGGAGGCTACGCCGAAGGGCGGAGTCTCTTTCGGGGTGGTAGACCGACCCTGAACCCGTTTATACTGGTTCAAAGTGCATATTTTTGCCCGAGCCCACGGGCTCGGAAACCCCCACGTTAAACGGGCCTTGTGCCACATGATGCCCTCGTTGGGGGTGACTAAATACCGTTCAGTCCGTAGTCGGGCGACCGGCTGACCGGCTGGTCGGTTGAACTCTCTGCCTTCGGGCGGGGAGGAACCCGAACGAGGCTACGCCGAAGTGCGGAGTCTCTTTTGAGGAGGTAAACCGACCCGAACCCGTTTATACGGGTTCAAAGGGCATATATTTGGCCGATCCCAAGGGCTCGGAGATCCCACGGGCTCGGAGATCCCACGGGCTCGGAGATCCCACGTTAAACTGCCCTCGTGGGGGGCTGGTGATTAAAATACCGTTCAGTCTGAAGTTTGGAGTGAGGTCCGTCAGGTGTCTTTCAGTCAGTCAGAGCGAGCGAGTCAGTCAGTCGAGTCAGAGGCAGTCCGAAACAGAGTCGCTTTCAGACAATTACTACTAAACCTGATTGTTCGTACTAACACTTTCTACTTCTCTGTATATATTCCTGTTTGTAATATATCTGTGTTATTCCATATCCAGTTCTTCTTTATTGGTTCTAGCATGGACTATTACCGTGGTGCAAGGAACCGGAACATAACAGTGGCGACGAGGTAACCAACTCTCTACGCGGAGGACATACCATTTGTTTTTTGCTGTCCGTCGCGCATAACAAGTGGTGACGAAGATTCGAAATCTCACGTGCAGAACAAACAACAAAATCATCTTACGTCAACATAACAAGTGATGACGAAGAAACCCCATAAAAGGAAATACGAACTCTATGCACGGAGGACTTATTTTTTTGCTATACGTCACATATAACATGTGGCGATCTGGTAAACCCTTAAAGAAAAATAAACTCCCTACTTAGAGGACATATTCTTTTTTGCTATCCGTCGTACGTAACGGTGGACGGATTAAATTCTAAAAGAAAAAAAAAAATTTTCTTTTCTTGATATCAAATTTCGCTGACAACAAAGGAAAGTTTTTTTGCGAGCACAGGCTACAGAATATCAGGTTACACACACACAAAAAAAAAATAAATACGTCAACATGGAAGATTTTAAGTCAACCATTTTGGAACTTATCAAAATCCAGTTTGAACAGCAATAAAGGTACGAACAAAAACATCTGGAAATACAAGAATTATTGATACGTGCAATGCCAAATAAGGAGCAAAAACCCGAGAACGAATCAGTTCTCTCTCAAGACGCTATTTGGAGTAATATCGAAGATTTCAAGTACGCACCCGACGAAGATAAAACTTTTGCAAATTACTTCCGAAGGTATGAAGATCTATATGATTTTGACTGCAAAGATTGGTTAGACGCACGTAAAGTACGCCTTTTATTAAGAAAATTAGGTACAGGCGAATATACCAAATTCGTTGATTATATCATTCCCAGAAAAACAAGCGAGTTAACGTTCAAAGAATCTATAAAATTGCTAACGAAACTTTTCAGCCATAATACTTCACTATTTCATAAAAGATGGAAATGCATGAACCTTACAAAAAAAGGATAGCGAAGATTACGTAACTTTCGCATCCATTGTTAATAAATATTGTGACGATTTCAAATTATCGGAACTCAGCGCTGACAACTTCAAATGCTTAATTTACGTCCAAGGTCTGGTTTCAACCAAAGACGCAGAAATGAGACGTAGAATACTTAGTAAATTAGAAAATGAACAAGATCTGACACTTCAAAAACTAGCCGAAGACTGCCAGAGATGCGTCAGCGTAAAAAAAGACTCTAAAGACAGAACAAGCTGGCATAGCATACATACGCAAAGTACGAAGACAAACAAATTTTCCCTCCTCACAAACAAAGCAAACAAATTTTCCCTCCTCACAAACAAACCAAACTGATTTTTCCGACTCAAGAACAGGTAAAACAAAATTTTCTAATTATAATCAACATAAAAAGAAACTACCACCAAGCCCATGCTATCGTTGTGGGTCTTGGCATTGGGTTAAAGACTGTACATATCGTGCTAAAACTTGTCTATCATGTAAAAAATTGGTCACAAAAGTTCTCACTGATAGTATAGAAAAGAAAGCAGAATAAGAATTACGAGGACCGACCAAACAGATGAGACTAATATAAGAAAATATGTACAAGTTGAAATGCAAAACAGAAAAGTTAGGTTACAGGTGGTTCTGGCTCAGACTTAACTATCATAAATCTACAAACATGGAGAAAACTGAACAAACCTGTCATGTTAAAAAAAGATAAAATTGCGAGATCAGTTACGGGGAGAAAGATACAATTCGAGGGTGAAATAATCACAAACGTAAAAATTAACGGAATGACGAAAAAACTAAAAATGTACGTCTTAAGAAATACCGAAAACCTATTCGGGACAGACTGGATGCAAAAATTCGAATTGTGAGATCTACCTATTAGCACCTACTGCCAGAATGTAAAAAGCTTATCAACCGAGGCAGACAAATTAAAAGGAAATAATAAAAACGAGTTTCCCCGAAGTATTTTCGGCAGGTCTCGGAAGATGCAAAAAATGGCAGCTAATATCAAAATAAAGGATAACGTTCAACCTATTTTCAAGAAAAAAAGGAGTGTACCGTTTGCGTCAATAGAAAATATTGACCAAGAATTATCTAGACTCGAAAATACGGGCATATTGAAAAAAGTAGAATACAGCAAATGGGCCGTAACGACGGTCTACGTTAAAAGAAATCAGGAGAAATTCGAGTTTGTGCTGATTTTTCTATAGGTTTGAACGCAGCAATAAAGAACTACCACTATCCGCTTACTAGTCCTGAAGAGGTATTCACTAAATTAAATGGCGGAAAATATTGTGAGGCCTACCTGCAAATTCCAGTCGATGAAGAAAGATCAAAACTACTATACATAAACACACACAAGGGATTGTACAGATACCAAAGACTACCATTTGGAATTAAAGTAGCGCTGGATATTTTCCAGCAGACAATGGATACGATGCTGGCAGGACTAGAATACACAACAGCATATCTGTATGACATATTGATTAATAGCAAAAGCGTTGAACAACACTGGAAACATGCACAAGAAGTGTTTAAGAGAATTCAAAGCTACGGATTCAAAGTAAAAGTAAATAAGTGTGATTTTTTCATGAAGGAAATTAAATATCTTGGCTATATAATAGATCAAGAAGGTAGACGTCCAGACCCTGAAAGGTCTACAGCAATAAAAAAAAAAATGCCAGTTTCTAAGAATATAACAGAACTACAAAGTTTTCTTGGATTAGTGAATCACTCGATTTTCAGGCATGGAAATTATATTGTTTTTGTCAAAATTCAGGTAGCATCCGAGACGAAAAAATATAACGCGAATCGAAATATGTCTGAAGATGACTGAATGTACAGTCGAAAGTACTTGCGCATTTAAGAAAGACCTTATACAGCTTCCGATTTCTTTTGGAATTTGTAGGTCTGATGAATTGGATTATGATTACGATTCCAATGTAAAAATTATAACCATGGAATATTAGTGCTTGAACCTTTTATATGATATATATATATATATATATATATATATATATATATATATATATATATATATATATATATATCACTGTTCTTATACATGCTTCATTAAGTTGTCTTTTATTCAGATTTTTTTTGTTCTTACAGTCTATTTTGTGTGTGAATTAGGAGAGATTAGAGACTGTCTATTGTAATCAGTGACCCAAGCGCTTTCGGCCAGTTCATTCGCAATTTTCATGAGGTTTGTTGTTAGTATCATTTTCTGTGTTTATATTCTGAGTTGTGTTGTATATAAATAGTATTAATTATAAGTCATTTTATAAAAAGGTAATAATTCCACGCTGTTGTGCTTTAAAACAATCGCCAGCCACCTTTCTGTCTCTTTCAAAGCAAGCGAAAAAATAATTTCGGATCATTAATAAATCCGGTGAATTGACTATCTAAATTATCGAAAAAGAATGAAGAAAAAATAAATTAGATATTTATTTCATCAGAGGACGTTTTAAAACGCTTTGTTCAAGGCTTTGCTCAGTTTATTTTTATGGAAAAAAAAGTGATAATTTCTTTTTGTTTATTTTCTAAGCTGGATTAAAATAAATGCATTTGCCAAAGTAGCATCTGTTTGGATAGGCAAAGAACTTAAACATTTATCAAATATAATCATTATTTGGATGTTTGAAATTGGGCACTGTGCTGTTGAATTTCAATATAACAATCTCATTATCATCCCCCCCCTCTTCCTGCATTTTTGGCGAAGTTATAAGTTCAACATTATCCTTGTCATTGTGGTAATACAAATATATGTTATTTGTATGAAAACAATTAGGGCCTTAATAAGGGTTAATTTAACTAATTTAACGTTAGGTATTGTTCTTTAATTTCTCAAAATGCTTGTCTGAAATGAAATATTGTAATGGGTTCAGTTTGGATAATGGATAAATGTTCAAATGATTACTAATTTTCTTTACATTCCACGTACGAATAATCGAATTCTGCAGAATTGTGGTATGGATAATCGATGAAGTGATATATTTCTACGGATATTTTCACATGTCAATGACTTCCTTTTCTTTTTCATTTACACTCAGCACAGCGTTTATGTAGGCATTTCCAAAGATTCACTAAAACATGAGCATGCCTGATAAAAAAATTCCAAAATCTTAATAAGAACAAAGTTCTACTGTTACAATCTGTTGTAGAGTAGCTAACTCCCTCTTCAGCTCCCTACTATTTGGCCTGGCTCATAGCCTTAAATAGTCTACAGTTAAGGACTTCAATACTTGATTAATAAGTTGATACTAAGCTGATTAATATTCAGACTGATCTTCGTTTGGCGATACAGTATTTGACCCTCCTCTATTTCTTGTAAGTTGTCTTGTTCATTGTTTTGCAACTTATTGTTCTGTGTTTTTGTATGTATCCGTTAGCACCGGATACTGGTGCTGAATAAATATATTAAGCACTCATTCTTCTCTTTGTATCATTCACCTCGATGATATAACACTTACAAAAAACACAGAACAATAAGTTACAAACCAATTGACAAGACAGCTTACAAGGAATAGAGGAGAGTTAAATGCTGTATAGCCAAACGAAGATCAGTTCGAATATTAATCAGAAGTCCTTAATCGCAGACTATTTAAGGCTATGAACCAGGCCATCTGGTAGAGTGCTGAAGGGATGCTAGCTACACTACGACAGTATGTATCAATTAGCACCGTATACTGGTGCTGAATAAATATATTAAGCACTCATTCTTTTCTGTGTATCATTCACCTCCGCCATACAACATAATCTTTATGTTATTATTAAGAGAAAATACTAAAGTATTTTTTATTATTAAATTTTATTTTTTTGATTCTTCTAAGAACCTTCGAAATTTTAGTTAAAAAAATTAGGATTTACTTGCGTCAACAGGGGAGCTAAAATTGGTAGAGGAAATTTTAGCGTCATTTTTTGTAATGAAAAACATTTGATAATTCTTGCAAAAATTAAGTAATTTTTAGATTTTAGTCAAAATTTCAGGACTTATTATTAGGTTGGTGCAAAAATAATGACGTAATAATGTCGTTTTTTGACGTATTTTTTATGTCAAAAAACGACATTATTACGTCATTATTTTTGCACCAACCTAATAACAAATCAAATTAAATTATTTTCGAAATGATTCTTGTTTTAGAAGATCCTAGTAAAAACAATTTTGTTTTAAATATATTGCCCCCTCTAATTTAATTTTATAAAATTTCGAGAAATTAGTTATATGAAGAACTTCTTGTGGAATTTAAATCATCAATTTGTTTTTGTTATACAGGACCCAAGTTACTAATAATCTGCCCTGAATCATATAAAAAATGCAATAAAATTAAGACATTATTTAATTATAATAACTATTAATTGATTTTATCAATAAGATATATTACACACACTATTGTCTTAAGAAACAAAATTCGATGAGTAATAAATTTTTACAAGTATTTTTCTCATTTAAAAAAATTTTTTTAATTAAAATAATTTAAACAGTTTTAAATCTTTTAAAATCCGGTATTAATTTGTACCCTTTAGAGGATAGCGTTATTAAGTAAAAGATAAATTTACTAATCATAAATGGCAAAGCTTACTACAATACAGTGATTCTCTAATATTTTAAAAAGAATTTTTTTTTGTATGTGTGTAAAATAATTTTGTAAATACGGAAGTCCATACGCAACATTATGAGGAAATAAAAGGTGTAACTATAGTAAATTTAAAGCCAATGTACCTAAAATTCACTAAAATTTTAGATTGCGGAGAATATTTTCCTAATTTTTTAAAGATTACTAGTTAGTTAAAAATTATATAAAAGAGGTGATCACGTTATATTCCTCATTTAAATTTTACAGATATGTCCACCGTAGAAAAATCTTAGATAAAGGCTCGAGTGTCACTTTGTCAATATACAGTCAACACTTAATCAAAACAAGTAGGTTTTGCTTAAATATGCTGATATTTTAAAGAAAATTTGTATTTTTTTTTCAAATCAGACTAATTAAACTTTAACTCAACTAATATTTCTCAAATAGAGTTTTAGAAAATTATATTTTATTTTTGAAAGATTTTGGGAGATAGCTAAAATAAGAGATTGTTAGTGATTTCAAACAAAAGAGAATACCCTTCCTGTCAATTTAAATTAGGTTTGAAAAAGAGAAAAGTATTTTGCTTATTGGAAATATTAAATTTAATTTGTTAGCTTGAAATTAAAACTGAAATACTTCAAGATAAAGTTAAAATACTTCAAGAAAGATTTTTATTTTTTTAAAATTAATTTTGAACTTTATGTATCAAGATTTTTTTCCGTGGGGTGGGGCATACGTTTATGTCGTCTTCCTCTTGTTTAAGTCTTTACAGAATGACCAAATTTAAAACATCGTCATTAAATTTCTCTGCTATTCATTTGTATAATCATTCATGAAAGGATTTTATAATTTGAATAATTTCTGTCGACGAAATAAATGTCGCTGTGGATTCAACAATGAAACGGTAAACAAAGCTCAATGTCATGTCACTGGCGAGAGAGTAACCCAACTGGATGGCGTCTGATCAGACATTCACAATAAAGCCTCCGCTGATTGGTCGACAAGTAGCATTAAAACTGCACTTAAGGATCTGGATATATTAAAAATGGCTGGATAGTTTCTAAAAAAACATCAGATTTACATATAGATCTGGACACACACATGTATATAAGCATACTTTTTTTTTCAATACGGCAATATTTCTTATTTTTATCAACATTATTTTCTTTGGTACACGTGTCTTAAACAGTACATTTTTTATTTACATCTACCGGCCTGGATTTTCGAGAAACTTGGTAGCAAAATATGCACCCGTCTCTCGGTGATTTCTATGATTATTCTCTTTGTGTGTCCCATAAAATATGTTATGTGTGCAACAGGGTCTGGATGGTATTTATACCAGTTTCTACCCGGAAAAGATAACATATTTTCCGTTGCAGATATTGTCAAAATCTATAATGCTGAGATTTCTATTCAGTTGGTGCTAACACCGTGCAACCTGATACAAGATTGTCAATTGTTTCTGGATATTTATCTGGGGTCAACACACTTTTTCTGTATATGTGCTTGGTAATTCCTGGTTAGCAAGCATTAGACATGTGCAGCAAGAATAAAATCTTCGGTTTCAGATTTGAACCCTCCACTACTAACCACCGATGGGTACGGGGTTTATCTACATCAGCTTGTTTATTATTATTATTATTATTATTATTATTATTATTATTATTATTATTATTATTATTATCCATCTCCGTTTTTTTTGGCTAATGAGCATTTAGCTTTTAAACATGTGATATTTGTGGAAAGTTTTGTTGGTCAACTGGTTGGATGAAAAAACACGTAAACCTTTACAAAATTTTGAAATCTTAAAGTTATTTGTTAATTAAAATTTATATGTTAAATGCAATAAAATGCTAAAGAAATTCTTATTGAATTAAACTGAACTTGTTTAAATATACTCTATGTAATACGGAAATGCTATGTGATATAAATCCGCTTGTTTGGCAATAGATACTAGAAAATTTCACCACTGATTGAGAGAAACCTGGAAGCAACGGAAATGTGGCTCTACTGAAGGATAGTGAGAATTTCATGGACGGAGGGTGTAATCAATGAGAAAATAACACTTATACTCAGAATAAGGAATAGACAGCGGACATTTGAAGACACATCATGAGGAACAATGCCTTGGAAAATTCACAGAGCATATGGAGAGCAAGGCAATAAGGAGAAGGCAGCGGGTCAACTACCTGATGATTATGTGTAAATGGATGGCAGAACTTGTGGCTGGGGGGGAGCTTGTCAAAAAAAGAAACAGTGCAAAGGACTACAAAGACCAGGGAAGTTGCGGAGTGCTATAATCGCCGACGACCTGAAGAGACACGGAACATAATAGAAATATATAGCCCTGTCTCTGCTGATTTAAGTGTTCCTTCTCTCGATATATATATATATATATATATATATATATATATATATATATATATATATATATATATATAAGTATATCGTTATCCACAGACAGAATGTTTAGCCGTATAGCAGCTCATCAGTGTGGCTAGACATCCGATTGCTTCAGGTGGGGATCGAAACGCGACCGATTTGGAATCAGTCGTAGATTCTTGATCCTAGGGTATCGGCGCCCGGTAGAGAGAAATGCGAATTTTCGCTTATTTATTTTTAAATAAACACGTCAGAGACCTAGAGAACTCAATCCGCTGGGAGAGTCTTGCATTATCAATAACAGTTTTCATTGTTTACAAATTCGCGCTTTATCGCCACAGTGCTCGATCGAATTAATTTTTTTCGGAAGCTAATATATATATATATATATATATATATATATATATATATATATATATATATATATATATATACATGTGTGTGGGGGGATGTATAAAACTAGTCGAAACAAAAGTGAAGTTGATGAGACAAAGTGCACATTTTTTTTTATCAAAGACGCGGTTTAAAGGAGAAAGATAATGTTCTCTTTGGCGTCATCACCTTGAATAAAAGAAAGACAAAACTATATGTCAGAAGAGTGTATTGGGATCTCTGAAGATAAGATGTTTGCCGTAAATCACATTATGCAAAAATAATAAATAGTCCCTGAATTAAAATCCTACAATTATAGTTAAAACAAACAAGCAAATAGACATACAGCCTATTTTCAAATACTAAAGCCAGGAAATGATAAGCTCGAGTAATTATATGCTGGGTGTTAAATGATTGAAAAAATAATAGATTTCTGACAGGTGAAAAAATCTGTATGTAACGCCATATTGATCTTGGAAAGATACGAAAGTCAGCGGAATATTTTTTTCTTCAGAACAGGGTGACTTGAACATCATCCTGCTATAGAAATATAAAATTTTTTGGGCTGCTGAGAATGATAAAATCAAAATGTCTCGTGTCGTTAAGATTGAAAACAACATGTTATAATAGCATATATTTCTTCTCGGTCTACCGCAATTTTTCCGTAAAAAAAAATAGAACTCTTTCTTTCCTTATACATTGTCAATATGGAAACATCTGGTGACCGGCCAAAAAGTTGTGCTAACGAAAAATGGTAAGGATTGAAATTAGATATATATATATATATATATATATATATATATATCCTGGTAATATGAGAACGAATAGAGTAATAGAGACAGAGTAATGGAAACAGATGATGTATTTTGCTTTGGAAACCAAATTAATCGTTCATTCGGCAGTAATTTACAATCGCCTGAGGAGACGCATTGTATGCGTTGAAACACATGTTGTTTAATATCCTAAAATAAAAAAAAATACATATATATATATATATATATATATATATATTGCAATTCAAAAGTTTGAAGCCAGCACCAGAATTAGCATGGGATGTGCTTCGCAGAAGAGTTTTAAAAATGCCAAAGAGCTCTTAGAATCATTGAGAAAAGAAAAACTTTTACAACGAATGCCAAAAACTTTATGCTGCAGTAATCAAGGCTAAAGTGGGATATTTTGACGAGAGCAAAATTTAATGTAAAATATGTCAACGACAATATGGAAAGTATGTAATATCAAGAATATATGTCTGCAGTGGCAAAGCTAGAGTGTGTGCCGCCCGGGGCAGCCCTTCATTTTGTAGATCCTACTTTACCCATCGTCCATGTGGTTCTGAGGCATTATAAGAACGTGTCCAGGTTTCTTTCACGGGTTATGCATTGTCAACAATAATAAAACAACCCTGAACACATCACTGGGTAATGTTTATTATTCGACCAAAATGACACTCGCTTAAATAAATATGTCAAAGTTTAAGCTACTCGGAAGCGAGAAGGTTCTTCAAATGTTAGTAGTGTCCCGATTTTAAAACCCACTTCTTTTTCAATACAGCCTATACACGCTTAATTTCGGTTCAATTATAAGATATAGTCAGCATCAAATGGAACAGAAAAAAAAACCAGCAAAACAATCAGGAATATATAAATGCATCGGGCACAAAAAACGCAATGATCTGCATTAGCGAAAGATCTAGAAATCTGAAAAAAAAAGACTATATGAGCATCGCAGGGATATGTTTTAGAACGACACTTTAAAAGCGCAGGTATTTAAACGATACGAACACAATTTCGACCAAATAGATGTTAGTTTGATGATAAGAGGAAGAATTTTCTTCTTAGTGAATTCTTTCTCTTCTTATCAAACTTTCTCTACTGAACTCTATTGTTTTAAACTCATTCATCGATCTCTTGATGGTTCTTGAATGGACTTTGAAGACGGAAGCCACAGTATAAATGTTGGTACCATTATTGAATGCCCGAATGATTATTTTCTTGTCACCATTTCTCAGTTGGGAAAACAATGGACCTGACATAAAATGATTTTAACCTGTTCTCTTTCTAGCTAAATAACTCAAAGGGTTTTTTCAGTGATTCTTTAGACAAATAGTGCCAAGATGACTAAACGTATTATCTGAAAACCCGGGAAAAAGAAACGCAATTAGTTTAGCGTCTTTTTAGATATTAAACATTTTGTGGGATGGATAATTATATTATGCTTTTACACGATTTGGACAATTTTGGTGCTACACATGGTGTGTATATATATATATACATACATACATATATATATATATATATATATATATATAAGAAGAGAGAAACCGCAAATGTTTTTGTTGTAATATGGATTTAAAAAAAATATATTAAGCTTTATTTTCCATAATTTTGCTACACGTGTTTCCGGCCTCGCGACCTTCATCGGGCAAAGCGTGGAGATTTCCACATATTATTAAATATAATTACATTTTTTCTTATGTTTTTTTATGTTAAATATTCTCGATATGAGACATTCTTTTTCTTGTGTTAGTGACCCAAATGTCTTTCTTGAACTGGCAGTAAAAAGTTCTACTTGAAGTGTCATAAAACAATTAAGATTGGTCCGAGAAATGGTAAAGGAGTTATCGCCATTCTTATTTTTTAATGACCCCCTGTGTTTTCTTAGATCTATTTATATTTTCTTGTGTTTTTGTCAGCATGCGTGTGTATATGTATATCCCCTCCCCATACATACACACTGTCTTATTAAGAGGAATTAGTAAACACACATATACACACACAAGCACACACACACACACACCGTCCTATTGCGAGGAATCAGTATATACACACACAGACATACATATGTACATACATATACATATACTTCCCAAGTAACATGGAATCAATATACACACACATACATACACACATATATATATACGTACATACACACATACTTCCTAAGTTGTGTAGGGTTTGTGTGCGTGCCCTTGAGTAGTTCCCTTGCTTTTGTCAATATGGGTATATATATATATTCGTGCTTCACAGATACCCGCATGTAAGCGTGTGTGCATGCTTGTGAGTGGTCTGATCACTGTATTTGGCCATTATGTGCGAATGTTGTTTGTTTTTGCGTGTGGGGTTATGATCTATTTAGTTCTGGTTTAAATTTGTTTATGAAGTTTTTTTTCTTGTATTTGTAGGTAAGAATAATTGTCTGTTTGATATATTGGCATAATTTTAAATTTACCCTGGTTACATTTGAAGATGTGTTGTGATACAAAATGTTTTCTGTTGTCTGGTAATTTTATGTTGTTTTGTGTAGGGAGACCCTGTTGTTCAGTTGTTGGCTGAATGTTGGTACCATTATTGAATGGTACCAACTTGCATTTTGTGAATTTGAGTACATAAATCACAGTTAAGTTTTTATTTATTATGAATGTCGTTTTAGGATTTTCAAATGTGTAGGAGTTTCCTTCTATAATGATTTCACAAACCCTACATTTTTTTTGGTGCATTTTGTGACTCCCTGTATTGTGTGTTGGTTAAATTTAGATGAGGTTAATATGTGTTTTAGGTTTCTAGATTGGCGTTTGCTTTTAATTATTTTGGTTGATTTTAGTATATTATTCAGTTTATTATTCTTGCTAAGTAAGTCTAGATTTTTTGTAATTTCTGTGAATATTTCTGGATTGTTTTTGTTGTATTTTGAGTCATATGCTCAAGTTTGTTCAACGTTACGTTTCTTTTTATTTCGAAGTTGGTCTAAAGGAATTTTTTGCGAGTTCAAAACCTTCAAAAAGTCTAGGACGTAGGGTTTGTACTATAGTGACTGAGAAACACCTCCGAAAAAACCCGCCTAGAAGAACTACATAAAACTTTAAAAAAACGAGGCAACCCCACAATGCTAAAAAAAAACAAAGGTTTTGAACTCGCAAAATTCCTCTTCTGTCCTCTCGGTATCTTTCTTTCTTCCTTTCTATCTCATCTTTGATTCGAAATTAAATGGAAGTAAAATATAAGTAAAGAAAGATTATGTTGCGTCAATCATACGACTAGCAGGTCCTTAAACTTTTCAGCCTTTTTGGATCTATTCTTGAGGAAACCACTCTTCCATAAATATCTTATTTTTCGGGGCATTCTAATTCTTCTCCTCCGTCTCTCTATCTGAAGTATTGCTCCAGGTCATGGACGATCATAGCTATTCACAGCTTCGTATTTTTCTATCTCCTCTCCATTCACCCAAAACTCTCGTGTCAATTATTCATTGTTTTCCTCTTGCCTTCGATATATCCAGTGAGTATTAAATTTTCTAAGCCTTCTTTCCACATTATAGGTCTTGAAATTTTAGCCCTCACATTCAAAAAGGTCATAAAAGAAAAATAAACGAAAAAAAATATCCAGGCAGAAGATTCTGTTATAAGCTGATGTGTTCATTTTCAGTTCGGACAGAATCTAATTTGTCCAAGCCTATAGGGATGGTGTATAATTATCAGGCGTTTTTTAAAACACTATATATTATGAAAAAAAGAAACATAACAATTGAACAATAACATCTTAAAATGATTATTCCGGAGTGTATGATTACCGACACACATTTTTTTATTATATATATATATATATATATATATATATATATATATATATATATATATATATACTGCAGTTCAAAAGTATGAAGCCACCACCGGAATTAGCATGGGATAACATTCACAGAAGAGTAAAAAAAAGAAACTGCCAAAGAACTCTTAGTGTCATTGAGAAAAGAACGAAATCTATTATCAACCTTTGAAAAACTTTTACAACGAATGCCAAAAACTGCAGTAATCAAGTCTAAAGAGGATATTGTGACGTGAGTGAAATTTACTGTAAAGTATGTAAAGAATAATAAAGTAAAGTATGTAATGTCAAGAATATTTGACGGCAGTGGCGAAGCTAGAGTGTGGGCCGCCCGGGGCAGCTTTTGATTTTGTAGATCCTAACTCACCCACCACCCACAGCGGGGCTGCGTCATTAAAAGAACGCAGCCTGAGTTCGCTCGTATGTTCCACATTACCAACAATAATAAAAACAGCCCTGAATACGTCACTTTAAACAAAACAACAATTTTCATTAACAAATAACACGCCGACATAAGCGCCTGATAATTATGCACCAACCTCATATAAAACCAGGTTTTGACAAACTACAACCCACGAATCGCATCCGTCATGGTTTTTTTATTTTACTTCTAGTGCACACAACAAAAAGGCCCACTCAATATAGAGGGTTACTGAACGATACTCTTAGCGTGGAGGAGAAGAAAGCGTATTGAGCGTGAACGAGGAGAATAGATATCTGTGGACCCTGGACATAAAAAAAAAACAAAAACAAACTAAGATTGTAGTTGCCAGGGAAACATACTATTGAGAATTTCTTCCACAAAGTAACAGTTCTGGGGAATGTTGCTGCTGTAGAAATGCAGTTCTACAGGACATTGGAAATTGAACGAAGCGATAAACAGTCAATTATGTGCCATGCATGATACACGTCATAACTGACGTGTCAGATTTCTTCCCGCGTTTCTTTCTGTGGTAGACGAGCTGCCATTCCGGCTTGTTTACCCATAGCTGGAGGAAGACGAAGAGGATTCATATCTTTACCAAGGGTATTAGCACGTAAGTGAATGTAATGGATTCGACTGGAATTCGAACTCGGCTCACCGATTCCTCAATCCGAGCCGCTATCCATTACCTAGCTGATTAAGCAACAAGGAAATTTTAAAGAAAACAAAGAACATCCCCACTCAGCATCAGGAAAAGACAGTTGAAATTCCTTGGATACATAATAAGGAAGGATTGGTTAGAAAATTTTAAGCTTCAATGAGCATATTAAGAGCAAGAGATATAGGGAATTGCAGGGAGTCACTTACTTGACAGGTGTGCGTGAATTGATAAGGGTGATTCATTAAAACGGATTATATATATAAGGCTGTTTCATTAAGACGGATCAAAGTCAGCAGTCCATAATTCAGTATCATTAGTGAAAATTTATTTATTTCTCTATTGGATCATGTTAACATTAATAAAGGGTGTTTCAATAAGACGGATTATATACAAGGGTGTTTCATTAAGACGGATCAAAGTCCGCAGTAAATAAATCAGGGTTATTGGTGAAAATTTATTTATTTCTCTATTTAATCATGTTATTTAAGTCATGGCAATTATGTGTGAAAAATAATATCGCCAAAATGTCTGTCATATCTGAAAGACAAAGAAAAAATCATTAGATCCTTAAGCTTAATTCACATTTAAAATTGGTCCAATTTATTGGAACACCAAGAGTATAACTGTGAAGAGACACGCAAGGTAGGAAGTTTTGTTGAGCAATGATGGCCGATGTTCTGAAGGGACACGTCATACAGAAAAAGAATGTTCAAATAAAGTCAATCTATTTCTCCAAACTAATTGCGTTACATCCTGTCTTACAAGTAAGTCAGATCGTTTCGCTAAAGTCAAATTGGCAGCTGATATAAAAACAAAGTGACCTTCAATCTGTAGTTAAATAGGGGAGAGTGGCTTCTTAGTTTTTAAAGCTTTACAAATGATCTGATCTATTTTAATAATCTGAGAGAGCCCTTCTTAACTTCCCTCTGTATGGATGATGCTAAGCTCCAGGAGAATAAATTATTGCACCTGCTCGAAATAACATCTTTAGCGCATATGAAGAGGAAGAGTATATTAAATCAATTGCTAAGTCTGCAGCTTAGAAAATTGGTCAACAATGTTGTGCTAGACAATTTTTCTCGCCAGACTCTATCATACATATTTATAAATTTACGATTCGTCCTTGCTGTGAATATTGCTACCACATCCTGTCTGGCGTTCCTGTTCTATATTTCGAGATTATCGATAAAATCCAAAGAAGAATCTGCAATTTTATTGGTCCTGATCTGGCATCTCGGCTTCAGTGTGCCTTATATATATATATATATATATATATATATATATATATATATACATATATATATATATATATATGGTAATTGTTGTGATGAGCGCTACTCTATGCTACTCAGACTTTATGAATCTGAGCGCAGTACTAGATTGGCAGCAGGGTCTCATCAATTTACAATTGAAATGGGTAGATGTAACTGTAAATTCTATGCTAAAAGTTCTATCGCACTTCTCGCTTGTGGAAATGACTTCCGGCTTCTTGCTCCCTACTAAACTTTGACCTCCAAAAATTTAAATGCAATGTCGATCGTTATCACTTGTTTTCTTAAATATTATTCTGTTATTGTCCTCTCTCCGTAATAGTTATTCTGATATTCTCTAACACTTAGCAACCTCTTTCGTCTTAGTGGATTTATTGCCTTACTTGGGGTGAAATGATTAAAAAAAGGTAAGGCATGACAGAAGCAATATTTTAACAGTAGACTACATATAACATTGATGTTGGTTGGGGTAGTGAGGCCATCAAAGAAGGTGTTGGTCAGTTTTTCGCCGTATTTTATTTGAAGTCTGTGCGTGTATTGGTGGGGTGAGCATGTGTGTGACTGTTTGTGTGTGTCAACAGAGATTACTCAATGCATTACTTTGACAAGGCAAACAGACAAGACCACATGCCTCCCCCACCTAACACCCAACTGTCTTTCTATCAATAATGATTGAATAACAAAACCTATTTTAGTGTACGAATGACAGCACCACAGATATGATGGCAAAAATGTGCACTCGTGTAGACTGCTACTGTCTTCATGACTCAGCGCTCATGTACGCGCGTATAGGTAATACGGTAAATCATGAACAATATACATATACATATATTTTATGAGGCTGGGTAGATTTGTGGGTGTGCATGCGTGTGTATGCACTAGCATATATAATTATATAAGCGAGCGAATTTTGCCATTAAATGTGTGTGTGTGTATATATATATATATATATATATATATATATATATTATATTAATATATATATATATATATTATATTAATATATATATATTATATTAATATATGTTTTTTATATACATGATGTATATATATATATATATATATATATATATATATATATATATATATATATATATCTTATCGTAAAAAAAGAAGAACAGTAAGATATGTAACGCGGTGTTCTTATTGATATTATTTTTTTAAAAAACAGTGTTTAATGTAAATTTACAGAGTAGAAATATTATAAATTAACTGATTTAAAAATATTGTTTCGTCGCTACACAGGAATGACCATGTTTCAAAAGCAGAAACCAAAAAATTCAAATCCAATTCTATTAAATTAAATTTTGGAATCCAAATTCCAGAATTCGCTTGAAGATGAAACAGAACTAATGGTCTTAGTTTAATAGAAATGAATTTGAAGATTTTGGTCTCTGTTTTTGAAACATGGTCATTAGTGTGGCGATGAAACCATAATTTTAAGTCAGTTAATTTATAACATATATATATATATATATATATATATATATATATATATATATATATATATATATATATATATTATTATGAGTACTCGTTTGGAAAGCCTCGTGTAGCTCAACTTGCAGATATGTCAGAAAAAATCGGTACCCAAGAAAAAAATTGTAAATAAAAAAGAAAGAACTAAAAACATCAGAACAAGAAGAAACAAATTGCAAAGGACTTTAAGTCCTTAGTTCAAAGAAAAAAACAAAAAAAAACAAACGGGTAAAAAGTAGAGTCAGGCATACCTACACCTAAACGGATCTTCAGGGTAGACTCGCCAGTTTATACTGAAGATAAGTATATATATATATATATATATATATATATATATATATATATATATATATATATATATATATATATTAAAAAGAAGAGAAGAGAGGTGCCGTAAACGTTTTTGGTTTTAGAAAAAAAATATTATGCTTTGTTTTACATAATGTTACACTACACGTGTTTCTGGTCTCATGACCGTCTTCAGGTAAAAGCGGAGATTTCCACATATTTTTAAAAATAATTAATTTTTTCTTTTGTTTTCCAATGTTAAATATTCTCGATATGAGACATTTTCTGTGTTTGTAATCCGAATTTCTTTCTTGAATATATACATATATATATATGTGTGTGTGTGTGTGTGTGTGTGTGTGTATGTATATATCGGTGTGTGTGTGTGTGTGTGTGTGTAGATACACGATTATAATGATACATATATGGAAAAAATATATGAATATACACGTCTCCTTAACAGTGTAAATTTTTACAGAGGAATATATATATATATGTATATATATATATATATATATATATATATATATATATATATATATATATATATATATGTCTATATATATATGTATATATATATATATATATATATGATGTATGTATTATACACATAAATATCTTATATACATATATAGATATTAATTACGAAAGCATACGTTAATGTATCTGTAGAAATACAGATATGTAGGAAATACAGACGCATACATACACACAGATAGATAGATAAAAAGATGTAGCTAGCTAGGTAGCTACATCTTTTTATCTATCTATCTAGCTAGCTAGATAGATCTGGACCGGTTGAGATAGATAGATAGATAGATAGATTGATTGATAGAAATACAATTCAGTAGAGAGAAAACAGACATAGAGAGATAGATAGCTAGCTAGCTAGATAGATAGATAGATAGATAGATAGATAGGAACACAATTCTCTCTCTCTCTCTCTCTCTCTCTCTCTCTCTCTATATATATATATATATATATATATATATATATATTGATAGATAAAGGTGGCGATGTGCAAATTCTCACCATTTTTATTTTTCGTGCATACGCCTTATTTGTTTTTATATTTTGTCGACTGCACAGTATGGTAGGATCAGTTGGGTACCGTCTGTGGGGAAAAGAGCACCATGATGCAATTAACACTGCCAGACATTTGAGAACGGCGTGGTCTACTGCTTGGAAGCTCCAATACCAACATTTTAGCGTGTTTGGGTGCCAATCTTAGGAGAGCGCAGAAGATTTGGAAAGAGTTGGATGAGACTAACGGTGATTACGAATATACGCCAGCTTGGAATATTCATTCTAATCATTCAGACAAGAAAAGATCATCCGAATTTCTCGGTGAGGGCCTCAGTCTCAAGACAGAGGCTTAGGCAGTGCTGTCTTGGGTCAAGGGTGTGGCTGCTGGAAGACCCCTGTGTCTGGCAACAGGATTCTGCCACATATCAGACAAACGGGAAGACACAGTCATAGCTGCCCGACTATTTCTGTAATCAAATCAGCCCTTACATCTGGCTACCTAACTTCCAAGACTGCAACCTCATTAATTATTATATGATGGGCAGAGTTAAGCGAGACACCAACAAAACTCCAAAAATGAACTCAAGGCAAGGATTATGGCAGCATTCACCAACTGAAACAACGAGACCGACCAGAAAAGTTGCGGGAGGTACCGAAATAGTCTGGAGGCCATGGTTGGAGCCTATGGAGATTTTATTGAATAAATTTATTCTTTAGAATTAAAAAAAAATGTATTTTCGTTTAATTTTGTTAAAATGAAACGTCAGTGTTATTTTCATGTTTGCGTAATTTAGACGATAATTTATCCATCGACCCGGTAGATAGATAGATAGATAGATAGAGACACAATTGGCTAGAGAGAAAAACAACGGATAGATAGATAGATAGATAGATAGAAACACAATTAGAGAGAAAACAGATAGATAGATAGATAGATAGATAGATAGATAGGAACACAATTGGCTAGAGAGGAAAACAAACAGATAGATCCATAGATAGATAGAAACATAATTAGAGAGAAAACAGATAGATAGATAGATAGATAGATAGATAGGAACACAATTGGCTAGAGAGAAAACACACACAAACACACACATATAGAGAGAGAAATAGATAGATAGATAGGAACACAATCGGCTAGAGAGAAAACACGCACACACACACACACATACACACACACACATACATACATATATATATATATATATATATATATATATATATATATATATATATATATATAGATAGATAGATATGTTTCTTCAAACACCGGTTAATGCTTTTTATTCCAAATTTTCTTAATTCGTTTCATCGAGAAATTGTAATTGTTTATTCGCGAAAGAAATCACGTTAATCTAATTACGCAAATTGTCTAATTGTTTCCCATCATGGCTCCAGATTTTTGTTGTTGATCTCCAACCCTTTTCAACAAAGATCCTTATTCTTATGGATTTCCTGAAAGGCACCAACGATAAAATTATCTCAGCTTGTCAATGGCACGAGAAATATAATTACTTATCGTGCAAACGATTTAACCAATTAAATATCAGTAAAACATCTGGAGAAAAGATAAAGAGCGTAACCTGCGTACAACTTTCCAGATGATTCTCCAAGCATAACAAGTGCACGTTTTAATTACTTCTTCATTTAAAGCAGATGCAATTTGGAAGGAAAATATATTTTTTGATATGTATATTTTACTGCAAATTATATATATATATATATATATATATATATTAGGGAGAGAAGGGAGAGTGTAAATTATATATTATATAGCATTTATTTCTAAGTATACACTATATACATATGTGTGCAGAGATTAGGAGATAGACAGATATATAGAGATGGGGAGGGAGGGGAAAGGAGAGAGAAGGCGAGAAGTGTGGATATAGGAATCAATATTGCTTTGTCATTTTCATACGTCAGTGCGATCTCCAGACCAAAGCATATATATATATATATATATATATATATATATATATATATATGTGTGTGTGTGTGTGTCTGTGTCTGTGTCTGTGTGCGTGCACGCGCGTGTGTGTGTGCGTGCGTGCATGTGTGTGAATTCTTGTCTTGTTCACAAATCAAAATATGTCTGGTGTGTCAAAAAATTTCAGGAAACACTACTATGTGTTTATTTTATTTCTCTCTCTGTTTATCTCTCTCTCTCTCTCTCTCTATATATATATATATATATATATATATATATATATATATATTTATTATGGTCCAGGTCTTTGTACCACGGTGATGGTCCAGGGTAGAACCAATAAAGAAGAACTCGAACACAGATATGGAATAACACAGATATATTACAAACAGGAATATATATATATATATATATATATATATATATAAAGTAGAAAGTTTTAGTACGAACAATCAGGTTTAGTAGAGATAAAAATGTAGTCTCTACCGGTATCACTATTCCAATGTCGTGCAGAAATTGTCTGAACGCGACTCTGTTTCGGACTGCGTCTGACTCGACTGACTGACTCGCGCGCTCTGACTGACTGACAGACTCCTGCCGGACTTCTCTCCAGACATCAGACTGAACATTTTGCTTCCTCTTGAGGCGCACAATTTATTACGTATGGAATAGTCCATTATGTTATTATGGGTAAGGTCTCATAACAATATATATATATATATATATATATATATAACGAGGACAATGAAGTCAACACCCAGAAGAAACAGTCTGTTTTATATTTGCATACGCTCTATCCTTGATATATACCCCTTTAACCCATAAATTTAGCATACTGTAAATTATATTTTATTATTATTATTATATATATATATATATATATATATATATATATATATATATATATATATATATATATAACAGCTACATAAATGCATTGATATTTTGGTTCATATCGCATCTCATCAGGTGGTCGTAAATGAGGTTTATTTTTAATATTTACTTAAAAATCTTTTTTACTGTGAAAAATGTATAAAGAAAATAAGAAAAACAAGAAAGAAAAGAAAGGCGTAAATTATGGTCTCATCTAAAAAGAATAGAAAGAAAGAAAGACAGTCAAAAAAGGAGAGGAAGATATATATTAACACTAGCCTTGAACATGTTGAGATTGTAGTGATCGAGGAAAAATCCGCTTAAGAGCCATAGAACAGTGGTTCGAGGGAAGGTGCTGCTTAATTGGAACTTACTTCACACCGATGAAATACGGAGAGTAGGAGGGCGATTTGCTACAATGTAAGTGGCATGGTTGGTCCTAGCCGTGAAAGTTAGGAATGGCGGGAACAAGGGAAAGACATGATATAGTCTCTTCTAAAAATGAAAAAAAAAAAAGATGAAAATAAAATAAGAAGAGCGAGAAGGAAAGAAAGGTACAAAATATGGTCTCTTCCCCAAAGAAAAGGAAAAAAGAAAGAAAGATAAATAAAGATACGGAAATGTAAAGAAGCTAGACAAGATATGTTGATAACCGGTTCGACCAATAAAATTAGTCTATGTTAAGTCAGATGTCATGAAACATGAACTCTAAACTCAACGGATACATATGATATATTTGAAACGGAATTTTGATACCATGAAACGACAAACGGACGTTTGACATTTTCTTTAAATAGGTAGCATAATTTAGCAATAATTAGTTAATATTAGGTTGGTGCAGAAATAACATCGTTTTTTGACGTTAAAAAATACGTCAAAAAACGATATTATTTTTGCACCAACCGAATAGTATGTAAATAAATGACCTTTTAAGGGCCTTTAGCTTTTAATCATGTATTATTATCGGGAAATTGTATTGGTCATCTGGTGTGATGAAAAAAACCCGTATACTTATACAAAAATATGAAAACTTAAAGTTGTTTGTTAATTCAAATTTATTTGTTAAATGCAATAAAGTGTTAAACAAAATCTTATTGAATTAAACTGAAATTGTTTAAATGTACTCTATGTAAAACAGAAATGCTATGTGATATAAATTCTATTGTTTGCCTGTAGACACTGGAAAATTTCGCCACTGATAGAGAGAAAACTGGAAGCAACAGAAATGTGGCTCTGCCGAAGGATACTGAGAATTTCATGACGAAGGGTGTAATCAACGAGGAAATCTCAATGAGAATTGTTAAAAACACTTATACTCAGAATAAGAAATAGACAATGGAAATTTTTAGACACATCATGAAGAACGATGGCTTGGAAAACTCACAGAGCATATGGAGAGCAAGGGAATAAGGAGAAGGCAGCGGGTCAACTACCTGATGATTATGTGTGAATGGATGGCAGAACTTGTGGCTGGGGGGGAGCTTGTCAAAAGGAGAAACAGTGATAAGGACTACAAGGGCCAGGGAAGTTGCGGAGAGCTATAATCGCCGACGTCCTGAAAGGACACGGAACATAATAGAAATATATACCCCTGCCTCAGTTGATTTATGTGTTCCCTCTCTCTATCTATATCTATATATCTATATCTATATATCTATATAAAAGTATATCATCATCCACAGACAGACTGTTTAGCTGTATAGACGCTCATCAGTGTGGCTAGACACCCGATTGCTTCAAGTGGGGATCGAAACGCGAGCGATTTGCTATCGTCAGCCGGTAGAGAGAAATGCGAAATTCCGCGTATTTATTTTTTAAATAAACACTTCACCGACCCAGGGAACTCAATCTTTTGGGAGAGTCTTGCATTATCAACAATAGTTTTCACTGTTGACAAATTCGCGCTTTCTCGCCACAGTGCTCGACCGAATTAATTTTTTTCGAGATCTGATATATATATATATATATGAATAGATTTTGGTTTGTAGATAGTTCGGAAGTATGAAACTGACAATCTCCGTGTAATATTAATTCCTATATCTAAACTTCTCTCTTTCTACCTCCCTCTCTTTCTCTCTCTTTCAATCTATGCACACATATATTTATATATAGTGTATGCATATAAATAAACTCTATATAATCTACAATCGTTTTATCTATATAAATACCGGTTGTAGCAGCTAGACTGTTCAAGTCGTGTAACAGCCTAGGATGATTGTCCATCCCACAAAATGTTTAATATGTAAAAAAAAAAAAGAAAAGCAAAGACACTAAACTAATTGAGTTTCCAGGTTTTCACATAAGACGTTTGGCCATCTTGACAGCATTTGTCGTAAGGATTACAGAAAACACTTATTCAGCCAGAAATAGACCAAGTTAAAATCGTTTTGTAAGAACAACTCTGTCTTCCCAACTGAGCAATGGGGAGAAAGACAGGCCTTCAGCCATGATACCAACATTCATAATTTGGCTTCCATCTTCAAAGTCCATACAAGAACCATCAAGGGAACGGTGAATTAGTTTAAAAAAGATGAAACAGTAGAGAGGAAAACTGGATCAGGCGTTCACAACAAGAAGAGGGATCATCGTTTCGACTTAGTGCTATATACATTCATATTCTTCAAAGTAATGTCCAATAGTGTTCTAAATTTCTTGGAGAATTCCAGTAAGTTATTTTTAATCATTTCTTAAAGAGAACGTTTAAAATCTTAATATAATTATTGGACAATACTGCTGTTACAGGATTTGGACAATTTTTCTGGTACACCCGCTATACATGCATATATATATATATATATATATATATATATATATATATATATATGTGTGTGTGTGTGTGTGTGTGTGTGTGTGTGTGTGTGTGTGTGCACTAGGTTGAATCAAATGTTTTTCTTATTTCAAGCTTTAATCAACAGTTCAAATTAAATAAAAAAGCGTTTATTCATCAAAATAGATCGCATCCTATTTTATTGTCAGTCGCCATTGTTGTTCCAATACCAAGCTTATACCATTTGGCTCGTTTATTGGGGAAAAAAAAAAAAAACACCTATGCGTCTGTTTTCATCTTCGTTCTGATTTTTCTAACTTCCAACCACGAAATAAATGAGCCATGGCTCGGAAAAGCGATAATTGTCATGCTGTAGAAGTGCGCATCTTCAAATGAGTAAAGCTGGGTAGGGAGCTTTCAAAGCATCATATGCTCGCTGGAATCTTTTGAGCATAAATGTCTCCGTTTTACAGTATGAAAAGTTCAACACCCCACTCGAAATTCCACGAAACACACAACATGCCATTTGCTTCAAACCGATCTTTATTTTTTCATAAAGACTTCTCTATCATGGACGGAACGAAGCCGCTAATTTCTCTTATTAGGATCATGAGAATAAAATTAAATAACCTGCAAATGGTTGATAAACCATAAAAAAAATCAAATCGATCAATCAATCTTGTGTTTGTTTGTGTGTATAGTGCTATATTTATAGCTGATTGTTGTAGTATATCTACGGACGATAATGGGTATGTCACCATTCACATAAATACAGTAGTAAATACTGAGTGTTGGTCTGCAGTTGGAGATTCGTCTCCAGCTGTGCTGGTCAAACTCTCTGCATCCGGGCAGAGAGGATCCCCAGACGAGGCTGTGTCGAAGGGCAGAGTCTCGTCTCGGGAAACAGCTACCCGACCCCGTTTTATACGGGGTCTACGGGGAATTTTGGCCGAGTCTATGTGCTCGTATACTCCACATTAAATCGGCATTATGCCACATCTGACCGCATGGGGTGGTTGGTAGATATCTTGCAGTTGGAGACTTATTGTGGAATTCACTTGACTACTTCTTCTAAGTATCGCTGGTGAATCTTATATGTATTGTCCTTGTCCTAAGTATTCGTTCATTACCAACCTTCGTTTGATTATTCTATTCAATAACCTTTCTTACGGATGAGTGCTCATTATCAGTGATGGAGCATTTATAGATACAAGTAGTATAGAAGTAAAACTCTACAGTAAAATTCCTTCAGGGTTCTGTACTCGGATTGTTGGGGAAGCTTTTGTGGAGAGGTGATCAACCCAACAAGAGTACCGGTGCACAAGTGCCCGATTCTTCCTAGAACGAAATATAAATGAATATACATGATTGAATAGTTTGATTGAAAATTTAATTAATTTTCAAATGTAAATTTACTCTCTATTTTTATTTTAGATAAACCTTGCTGACTTATATGCGTGTGTTATACATTGGTGCACATCTATCTATCTATCTATCTATCTATCTATCTATCTATCACAGTTTGTTCCTATCTATCTATCTATCTATCTACCACAGTTTGTTCCTATCTATCTATCTATCTATCTATCTATCTATCTATCTATCACAGTTTGTTCCTATCTATCTATCTATCTATCAGAAATCTTTATCACAGTCAGTTTCTACCTATGTATCTATTATAATTAAAAATGTTTATGAAAGATGAAAGCGATTATAATATGAATAATATCTGCACTGTTTACATCCTTATATCACATAACTAAGCAGAAAGAAAATTTAAATGAAAATAATTAAGCCTGTTGCCGCTTTATCGCTACTTCCACGGAAAGTGGTCGAATGAACGACATTCCTTGTTCCCGCCATTCCTAACTTTCACGGCTAGGACCAACCATGCCACTTACATTGTAGCAAATCGCCCTCCTACTCTCCGTATTTCATCGGTGAGAAGTAAGTTCCCTTAAGCATCACCTTCCCGCGAACCACTGTTCTATGGCTCTTAAGAGGATTTTTCCCCGATCACTACAATCTCAACATGTTCAAGGCTAGTGTTAATATATATCTTCCTCTTTTATTTATATGAATTGACTCCTAACGTAATCTTCTACCTCGTGTGGTTGCCGGGCCTTGTACAGAGTGAACATAAATATATATAAAAAATATTGCAAAAAAATTTTGGTTGTTTTTTTTAATAAAACTTAAGGTAAAGAAAATATTGTCAAAATATATTTACACTAGCTGAAAAGAGGGTTCTTGATTGGGGCCTTCATCACAATAGGTAGGGAAGAATAAATGCAATAGGCAACAATAAACTACAGAAGAACTCAAAATTGATCGCTGCATTTAAGTATTGCATTAATATTTAAGCTTTAATTTCAACGATAATTCTTCTGTCGTTATTAATTTAAAGATAATTTGATGTACGTAGATCTTTACTTTCTGCACAAACAATTTAAAAGGTGACTTCTGCTTGATTTCGCAATTAATTTCGATTATTTCCAAATTCATTTCCAACTTATAAAAATTGTTATCGTACTAAAAAATCGACGCAAAAAATCATATAAAATTCGTCGTTAACATTCATAATGAGAAATTTGGAATCCAGAATTTCAGGATTGTGACTCCAGATTCAGCCCGGTATGTTTTTATTTTGCTCACGGAGTCGGCTTGATTCCTAAATGGTAGGAGTGAAGCTGAAAACAAAAACAATTTTATTTTGAAACACTGTAATTTGAGAACAGTAATATTCGGCATTTGAACATAAGCTATTGAAAGTTAAAGATTTGTCTTCTTTGTCTTTGTTTTTATTAGTAATGCCAAGTTGGTGGAATCCGAAAATAATTGCTGTAATGAAAACTTGGGATTTCCAAATTTCAGCATTGCGGGTCCAGTTGCGATCCGCAATATTTTTAATTTGCTCATGGATTCGACCTGATTCCTAAATGGTATGAAATGTTGGGCTACGGCCTCTAGAAATAACGTTGGAAAAGCGTGACACACTGACATTCACATTTATTATATAGATTAGAAATACTTGTAGACATTTCACGGCTTTTCTGTTTTCATTTTCTAATGAATTTTAATTCTTAAGTTAATGATTACATAAGCTCCTTGCAGGTTGCACACCTGAACTGAAACTAACCTACATCATGTCAGCGAAACGCGCCGTTTAAAACAGTAATTCTTAACGTGGGCACTGATGCCTGAAGTTAGTCCAAGGAAAATAGGCGGGCATTCGAAATAAACTGTTTTACTTTATTTTTTAAAGGCAAATAATTCAGAAATTATTTCAATAACTATTTTCTATTAGATTTGGTAAATAAAATTTACTTCCTGT
>OZ010583.1:26399337-26444337 GCA_963932145.1 Acanthosepion lycidas | reverse complement strand
CATTTGGTAGTTTATTCTTCATAGCGTTTCATTATAAAATTAACTTCCATTTCCTTCTTTCTTTCTTTTTTATTCCTGTTCTTCCTTTTCTTTTTCCTTTTTTTTTCTTCTCAGATTCAGTCCTTTTTAAAGTCTGTGGAAATTTTAACGTTAATATAATTTTTTGCGGTGTTAAGCGGCCTGTTTTCTTTTGTTTTTGTTTTTTTTGACAACCGTTAGATTTGAATATGTTAACATACGCATTAATTTCCGATCTTCAATCTGTTGAACACGTTAAGCAAAAATAAATAAACAGATAAATAAAGCTAATAATTTTAAAAAAAATAGCTTTATCTTACGATTCATACGAAATATTACACCCTCACTTACTTGATGCTAGAGTTACTGACACATTCCCACTGTTGTTAGAATGTATAATCCCAAACCGTTCGGCGCAACACATTCTTCCAACTTTTCTGTTAACTAGTCAATAGCAACTCAGTACAGGACTAAGATTATTAAATGTCAGTTGTCTAATCGAAATTCGCAGTCATGGAGAGGGTTTAATAAAAAAAATTTTTTTAATTCTTTATAAGAAATTCTTCTATGTGACGTGTCTCTTCATGACGTTGGTGATCATAGTCCTCCACAATTTCCTGATCTTCGTAGCTCTTTATAAACTTTGTATTATTATTATTATCTCTCTTAAACTTTGCTATCAATTTACTTAAGCTCATTAAATATATTACTGGCTGTTTTCTTTGTCCCTCTTGCCTTCAATCTGCCCTGTGAGTATCAGATTTTCCAAGCCCTATTTCCTAATTATGTACCCTTGACATTTAAAGTCTCTCTTCCTGAAGTTAAGTATAAGTACCCTTTTTTACTTGATTTTTCTATAAAACTCTATCGTTGCCCAAATGTCCCGTCAATATTATTGTCAGCATCCCCTTCTTCTGTAGAACCACATTTTACTGTTGCTTCAATTCTCTTCTCCATCTTTGAAGAGGTTGCGCAGCATTCGCTGCCATATGGGAGAAATGATATTACATAACAGTTCAGTATTTCTTTCTTTGTTTCTAACGATGTTTTCCTGTTTCTTAATACATTGTTTTCTTTCTGGAAGGCATCTTTCGTCATCATAATGCACCTTCGAATTTCAATATCGCGCTTTTAAAACAATAAAAGGGTTTTAGTAAAGGAATGAATAACAATTATTTTAGATAGAAATTAATACATTACATAGATAGATAGATAAATAGATAGGAAGCAAACAGAATGTGATAGATAGATAGATAGATATATAGAATGAAAATAGGAAAGATAGATCGATCTGAACCGATTGAGATAGATAGCTATATAGATACATAGATAGAGGCATATGTATATACACCCCCCACACATATGTATGTATATATATATATATATATATATATATATATGTATATATATATATATATATATATATATATATATAGATAGATAGATAGATAGATAGATAGATAGGAATCAACTGAGATAGACAGATATGAATAGAGGCAGACAAACATAGATAGAAACATAATTGGTTTGAGAGAAAACAGACTGAGAGACAGATAGATAGATAGATAGATAGATAGATAGATAGATAGATAGATAGGAACACAATTGCTTAGAGAGGAAACACGCACACATACGTCTATTTATTTTAGGATATTACATCAATAAGATGTCAAAAAACGCTACACATTTGCAATGGTGTTTCGATACGAATCAACGCATATCATCAGCCGTTCGTAAATAAATGATAAGTAGAAAATTTATATAATATTGCTCTACTTTGTATTGATCTCTTTTTAAATTAAATTTTACAAACGTGGGAATTGTACTCTATTCGTTCTCATTTTATATTTTTCACTGTCATATAGGAGAAATGATATTACATAACAGTTCAGTATTTCTTTCTTTGTTTCTAACGAAGTTTTTCCTCTTTTTTAATACTTCGTTTTCTTTCTGGAAGGCATCTTTCGTCATCATAATGCACGTTCGAATTTCAATGTCACGCTTTTAAAACAAAAACCAGATATTTAAACTGCTGTACTTGTTTGAGATTGTTAAAATTATAATTTGGAAAGGCAACATAGCAAATACCACAATGACTACCAAAAGGCTTATAGAAATATATTATAAATGATTGTATCAGAGGAATGCATGAAAATCATTTATTAAAAATGTTTAAGAAAATTTCCTTACATTAAAAGCACACACAGTGATCAATTATTTTACGATAGGCATGCATGACGAATGTTTATTAAACAAATACCGGATTTTTTTTTTTTTTTTGGTTAAATAATTGTCCACAGTGACACAGCTAATACGAAAAGCACGCAGAATAATCAATTATTTAACTATAAGAATGTATGAGAATTATTTGTCAAGTACGTGAATATTTTCCTGATACTTACATCTATAAACTTACACAGCAAATACGAAGAACGTAACGAAAAGAACATTGCCAAAAAAAAATCAATTGAAATGGGTTTTAGTAAAGGAATGCATAACAATTATTCATTAAACACATATGTGAATCCATTCATTCATTCTGATCATTATATATCGTGTGACTAAGCAAATAATAAAAGCAGATGTAGAAATTCATTGGCAATTATTTTAAAATAGGAATGCATGCAATTTCAGATTAAAGAATTATACACTTTTAAGTATCAATATTCTACGATCTTTGTTCATTTGAAAATTATGTAAAATAATACTTTTAAAATAGGGGAAACAATGTAAGCATAAAGTAGACTACGGACAGATGGACACAAAGACAAATGCATATATATATATATATATATATATATATATATATATATATATATATATATATATATATATACAGTGTAAACCGGATATAAGAGACCGGGATATAAGAGAAACCAGGATATAAGAGAGATTTTCTCTGGTCCCAAATTAGAGCCATACTTACCTTAATAAAATAGACCAAAGCCGGATATATTAGAAACCCGGATATGAGAGACATCTTCTCCGGTCCCGACAACTCTCTTATATCCAGGTTACACATATATATATATATATATATATATATATATATATATATATATATATATATATATATATATATATATATATATATATATAATTTATTCGAAAATTATAAATATGCTATAAAATTACTACAAAATAGTCATTTAGTTTCAGGTGTCTTTTCAAGTGATAGAATTTGCTCTACTCTGTATTAAGTACTTTTTAAAGAATAGTATTTTTGGTTATTGGAATTTATTCCCTATACACCAATCCTATACTTGTATACATATATATATATATATATATATATATTAACATTATATATATATATATATATATATATATATATATATATATTACGAAATGGACAAAGTCCGACAATTTATTTATTAAAGACATTTTTATGTTTAACGTTAAAAATGTCTTTAATAAATAAATTGTCGGACTTTGTCCATTTCGTAATATATGACGTCATTTGTTTACATTTGATACGCCATGAGCAGTTATGAATATTCAAGATTCATGGAAGACTGAGTTTATGAGCAGTAAATTCGACCTTGTCTTCCGATCGCTTCTTTGTAGCCTAACGGTAAGGCACGTCAGCGTAAATGACGGTTCCGTATATGATGCAGGTTCGAATCCTGTCAAAGAACGAATATTTTCTATGAAAATTTCTCGGACATTCAGGCCGGTAAATGTTATTTAATACTGTTTATTATAAACAGAGCATTTACTTAAATACTTGTATCTATAACGTTAAACATAAAAATGTCTTTAATATATATATTATAAATTGATTTATCTAAAATATGTTTTTCAATTTATAATATTAATGCTCTGTAAATTCGCATTGAGCACTATTTTGTAAAAATAAAGATATCTATAAGAACACCGGATTATATATCTTACTGTTTTTTCTTTTTATTTATACACACACACAGACACACACACACACACACACACACATATATATATATATATATATATATATATATATATATATGCTTGTGTGTATTTATATATGTATGTGTATGTGTCTATGTGTCTATATATATGTACACACACGCGCGAGCGCGCACACGCACGCACGCACACACACACACACACACACACACATATATATATATATATATATATATATATATATGGTTGGATTGATGTGAGTTTGTGACTCTGGGTTTCACACTTTTTGTCTGACCATCGCAAAAGCGTGAAACCCATGGTGACAAACTCACATCAATCCAGCCAGAAATGTTAGGTCTATCTTAGATAGATAATATATAAATAATAATATATATATATATATATATCACGCACACACACACACACACACACACACACATATATATATATATATATTTCTATATTTCTATACACACAATTTTCACATATATATATATATATATATATATATATATATATATATATATATATATATATATATATATATATATGTATATAAAGCAAAATCTATATGAAAATATACCCAAACGTAGTTCATATATATATATATACCCACAACAACACACACACACATATATGTGTGTGTTTTGATATATATATATATATATATATATATATATATATATATATATATATATATACATATACATATATATATATATATATATATATATATATACAGTGAGAGAGAGAGAGAGAGAGAGAGAGAGAGAGAGAGAGAGAGAGAGAGAGATGAAACATTCAAATCTGTAGAAAGAATTAGCCGAATGTTCTAGAGATTCGATAAGGCCACGGACTGAATTTTTGAAGCTATACATTAAAGACAGTATATTTTTTATATGTTTTGGGTTACATATATAAAAATTCAGCATAGAGAATAATATCATTCTTTTGTGATATAAGACATTGTAAGTAATACGAATCTCGTTCTTCTCAACACCTCTCTCCTTCTCTCTCTTTACATATATATATATATATATATATATATATATATATATATATATATATATATATATGTCTGTGTGTGTGTGCGTGTGTGCGTGTGTGTGTATAATCAATGGGGATAGGGTGTTCAAAATCAGAGAATTTTTAGTTATTAATAGTGTAAACATAGGATACTAGATCGATCTATCTATCTATATTTTCTTTCTATCAATTTATTTAGATATCGATTTCTATTCATATCTCTCTATCTCAATCGATTTAGATCTATCTATGTGTGTGGGCATACTGTGTCTATGTAAGCATATATAATGATAAGGATATATAATGCACACACGCACAATGCGATTATATATGAGTAATGTTGCATAAATAAAATGTGCTAAGCGTATGTCTGTGCGCGTGCTTACGCGTGTGTGATGGGCGTCTCTATTGGTGTTTACGAACATAGATAGATCTCGTCTAACACTGGCTACTTTCAGATCCGAGGCAATGCTACTGGAGAGAAAACAGCTAATCAGAGAAATATGAATGGACACATACCCTATACATATAGGATTGATTAAATTAGATAGAAATTAATACATTAGATAGATAGATAGATAGATAGATAGATAGATAGATAGATAGATAGATAGATAGAATGAAAATGGGAAAGAGAGATCGATCTGAACCGACAGAGATAGATAGCAGTATCGATATACAGATAGACACACACATACACCTCATATATATATATATATATATATATATATATATATATATATATATATATATATATATATATTGAGAGAGAGAGAGAGAGAGAGAGAGATAGATAGATAGATAGATAGATAGATAGATAGATAGATGGGAATCGACTGAGATAGACAGATATGAATAAAGGCAGACAAACATAGATAGAAACATAATTGGTTTGAGAGAAAACAGACTGAGAGATAGATAGATATATCGATAGGAACACAATTGGTTAGAGAGAAAACACACACACACACACACACATATATATATATATATATATATATATATATATATATATATATTAGGATATTGCGTCAATAACATGTTAAAAACCACTACACAATTGCAATCGTGATTCGGTACGAATCAGCGCATCTCATCAGCCGTTCGTAAATAAATGATAAGTAGAAAATTTATATAATATTGCTCTACTTTGTATTGATCTCTTTTTAAATTAAATTTTACAAACGTGGGAATTGTACTCTATTTGTTCCCATTTTATATATATATATATTTGTGTGTGTGTGTGTGTGTGTGTGTCTGTGTTTGTGTGTGTCGGAATAAAGACAAAAAGGAAACCTATCTTAGCTAGCGATTTTCGTCCTCTGTCGGACTTTACGAAGGCAAATGCAAGTATTTTATTTCGTGACAAGTATTTATATATAAAATCATAAATGTTTTCAAAATAGAAAAATTTACCGGTGCTCATAAATATTCATCAGTTTAGCTGAAATGTCATGTAAACTTTATGGAACATGAAATGACAAGATTTAATGTCTAAGTGGCTGTGGTTCTTGAAATGTCTTTTCTTTTTGCCATGCAAATTAGCATTTAAATTCTTTTAATTTACGATTAATTTATATCTTATATATTTGAAATAACACGAGGTTATGAATTTTAATTATTTTCTTTTAACATTTTGACATTTTTAAAGTCATGTATGTCGAATTGAGAAAATAGTAATTCTTTCACTAATGGAAATAGTCGGAAAAAATTGCTGACTGCAGATTTATGTTTTGATAAGTTTCAGTAGGTGACCAATAAATGGTTAAAGACATAACAAAACAAGTATTACAGATATATCATATATTAAACAGTAAGTACAACGGAAGAGTATTACACAACAAGTGAGTGTGTGTCGGTTGAGCCACTGTTCAATCTATTCAACTGTTATATTTACCAGCCTCTCTACGAGGTAGGATGTGGCACAAGGCCGAGTTTAATGTGGGGCTATCCGTGCCCGTAGTCTCAACCGAAAATTCCCCGTAGACCCCGTATAAAATGGGGTCGTGTAGCTGTTTCCCGAGACGAGACTCTGCCGTTCGACATAGCCTCGTCTGGGTATCCTCTCTGCTCAGAGGCAAAAAGTTTGACCAGCATAGCTGGAACAGATCTATTCGACCGTTAATATTTAACAGCCCCCCCACCCCCCACCCCAGGATATTTGTGGCTCAAGGCCGAGTTTACCGCGGGTTCTCCGAACCTGTAGGCTCGGCCAAAAATATTCCTGTAGAACCCGCATAAACGCGTCCGGGGGCCTGTCTACGTCCACAGACGAAACTTTGCCGTTCGGCAAAGCCTCGTCCGGATTCCTCTCTGACCAAAGGCAGAGAGTTAGACAGCAGCTCCGAAAATTCACAGCCTCGGTTGAACAATTTATTCGAAATTTAATATTTAACAGCCCATCCCCACCACGAGGGATATATGTGGCTCAAGGCTGAGTTTACCGCGGGTTCTGTGAGCCCGTAGGCTAGGCCAAAAATATTTCTTTAGGACCTGCATAAACGGGTTCAGTCCCTGTCTACCTCCCCCAACGAAACTTTGCCCTTTGGCAAAGCCTCGTCTGGGTCCCTCTCTGCTTAAGGCAGAGAGTTCGACAGTAATGAAGAATGTTCGACTGTTAATATTTAACAGCCAACCCCCAACAAGGGATGTATGTGGTATAAACGAGTTCAGGGTCTGTCTACCTCCCCGGACGAAACTTTATAAATACAATCAGAATTTTTATATTCCACTAAGACGTTTACAAGATGCAGTTTGTGCAGCTCATACAAAGGAAAATTTTTAACTGAATTTTTTAATAGTAACTGTACTATTTTGCTCAATTTTAATAATTGCTTGATTTTTATTTTATTTTTTTACCTTTGGATATAATAAGTTTTTTTTTTTATAGCCTCATGTTCTTTTTTTCCTATTATTTTTTGTTTAATTTTAATCAAGGAACCAAAATAATATCTAATAAATATAGCCTAGGCTGTACCATTCACTAATAATTTGACTAATTAATAATTTTTTTGATTTGCCCTGCTGAAACTGGTGTGCGTCTTATACACCGATGCGTCCTATATGCAGTTAAATATGGTATATATATATATATATATATATATATATGTGTGTGTGTGTGTGTGTTGAGTGATTTATTGATATGTATGTAAAGTCAAGAAACTAATATAGAAATAAAATACCAATACTTCAAAACTCAAAGAACTCTTTGTATCTCAAAGTATATTTTCATATTCAGACCAAAACGTTGTAGTTCTTAACATTGCTATGTCTACTGCTAGAAAAGTAGGTTCACTGGGTCGTGCCAGACAATTCCAGACGTCTGAAACCTTCTTGCACATTTATATATCAGCCATTCGTTTGTATTTCTGTCATATCTGGTCTGGCAGTCTGACTATATATGTCGAGATTCTGGACAAAACTCAAAGAAGGATTGGTAATATAATCGGTCTGGATCTGGCATCTCGACTTCATTCACTTTCTCAATCACGTGACCTGAATTCGCTCTTTCTTTTCTACAGATATTTTTATGACAAACGTACTGATGAGCTGATCTGGCCAGTTCCTTGTCTGCATGAATTTAAGCTTGCTACTAGACAGGCAACTAAGTCACACCGGTTTGCTATTGAACTAACGAGATGCGATCTTTTTTCTCTCACTTCACGTCCATGGAACTCCCTTCTGGTTTTTTCCTTGTTACCTACAATTTGTAAAATTTAAATGCAACGCAAATCGCCATCTTATGTCTGACTTAACCCTGTTCCTTTTACTCACTTCTCATTAAAGTCTTCTCATTTCTTTTCACCTTTTTAATCACCACCCGTGTCCTTAGTGGCACTATCACCTTGCTAGGTATGAAATGATTAAAACAAAACATTTAAGCAAAATATTTCGGATAAAATTACCATTTATCTAACGATTTCAATACAGCCCATAAAAAGAAGACAGAATGTCTGTAATGTCAATATATATTTTAAAGCGATTTTTAGTATTTGGATTTGATAAGATTTCTTTAAGATTTGATATGATTTTTCTAAGCAGTCTATCTGATACTAAAATATAAAGTATGTCTTTATTTAAACAAAGCACGAAACAACAATCTTTCTTTATACTATCCTGTTACACAATCTCTCCTCTTCCTTTTCCCCGCTGCCAACTTGTACCCCTCCCTCAACAAGGCCTTTAGCAGTAAATGTACTACCACCGATTACAGCATCCCGGCATTATGTCAGATGCTATCATGGAAATTGCAACTAGTTTTTCGCCATCAGGCTGCTACGACTGACAAACGTGGGCGTGGATTAGAGCTAGAACATGAGTCCTGATATCCCGTTCAAAATGCCTGACAGGTGATCTTCCTAACAGAGAAAGAATCAAGTGATAGTAGTTTTGTGTATATATATATATATATATATATATATATATATATATATATATATATATATGTATATATATATATATATATATATATATATATATATATATATATATATATATGCGTGTGTGTGTGTATGCGTGTGTATGCGCGTGTGTGTGTGTGTGTTTTGAACAATAAAAATATTTTAAAAAATTAACATTTTCAGGGCTGTATATAAATATTTTTTTTTGTTTTATTATTTCAGTTAGGTTCCTCAACTAGTTTCGACCAGCATCGTCATCATCAGGAGAAAAAAAATTCCCTGCTTGTTAGTACCAGTGAACTACATGAATGAATGACTGTTTCTGAAGAAAGTGTACTTTATCTGTAGTTATCATTTCTTATTGTTAATTTTGGTCAGTCCTTGTGTTGGTCAAACGGCCCATTTCAAGTTGTTTTTAAGATAGTGGACGGTAGACTTTAATAATTTCCACCTTGGTCATTTTGACAGTTTTGTTGGTTGCTGGGGATGGGATGTGGGACTAAAGTGTATATTATCTTTAATTATTTTGTATTTTGCGTGATGTGTGTGTGCGTATATATCAGTATGAGTGTGTATTTAAGTGTGAGACATCAACACCTCTGCAAGCATGTCTGTCTTGTGTGGCTGACAAATATGGGTAGAACTTGGTTCATGGGGTAATATACAAATTCCATCTATGTTGTTAGATTTGTGGTGAAGTTTGTCTGGACGAAGTGTTTTAAGGCGCAAAATCCATTTGTCTGCTTTTTCCTTTAGTATTTTTGTAAGGTCATCTTTTCTCTTTTTTCTATTTTTGCAATTCTAGTTAATTTGGCATAGCTTTTAAAATCATATTTTTCTAGGCGGAAATGGTTATAATCGTTTGTGAGGAGCCGACTTGATCCGCTTATATACTGGGCGTGTTTCCAAAAAAATACGCTAAAAATCCACCTTCGTCCCGACCGTGCGCCGACAGCTTAGTGGTAGAATATCCGCCTGATACCAATTCAGTCGGGTTTCGATCCTAGCTAGAGGCAACCGGATGTCTACCGCACTGATGAGCTGTGATACAGCGAAACAGTCTGTCTGTGGATGACATTATATATATATATATATATATATACACACACACATACATACATATATATATATATATATATACACACATATATATATATATATATATATATATATATATATATATATATATATATATATATAAATATAAATATAAATTCGTTAAGACGAATCGAATTCTCCGGTTACTGGCGTGCTTGTCTAAATTCACCTTCATCCTTGCCAATGGCTTAGGGGTAAATCCTCCAATTGATACCACATCTGTCTGGTTTCGATCCCGGCTTGAGGCAATCGGATGTTTAGCCACACTCATGACCTGCTAAACAGTCTGTCTGTGGATGACTATATATATTTCTAAAGAGATGAATTTTTAATTTATTAATCTGACAGATAATTGTTAGTTAAACATTATTTTTTAATTTGAATGGACGATTAGTTTATTTATTAAACACTATATTAATTTATTTTCACCTACCGACCTGGTGTACGTCTCCTCATATACATATAGATTCTCCGTGAATCTATTAAAAATAACGTTTAAGTAATAATGGACACCACACACACACAGACAGACAGACACACACACACTCACAAATATGTGTGTGTGTGTGTGTGTGTCTAAAGACGCTTCCGCTTATTACTTTGGGACGGAGCTTTATGATTTGATTTTATAATGGGCGACATAACAAAGCAAAGCATATACAAATTTTAGCAGGGTCAGTTAATCATTTACTTTTATAAATTTATTTTTATAAATCGTTAAAATAATACTCGTAATTTATCCTATAAGCGGGAAATTTTAAAAATTGATTTGAAATAAAATATTTGGGACAAACTGATTTTGATAACAATAAGCGGATAATAACATTATCTCTGATTATGTTAAAGGACTTCATCACGATGTCTTGACAGTTACGCTGGTTAGTGAAGATTTTTTATATATTATATCCTTTCAGTCTTCTTCTTCTGTTCCGTGTCCATTTAGCACGTAAACAATGTAGCTCTCTACAAATTCTCGTTCATTATATCTCTTTGTATCTATTAGCCATTTAATATCATTTTTTGCCTTGTTCTTCCATCCATTCACACAGTTACTCGCATTTTCTACCGGCTTTTATTCCCTTCCATATATATCCGGAGCATCAAATTCACTTAGCCCCCTTTCCTCACTACGTGTCGCATAAATTTCAACTATATCTTTCTGATTCTAAAAATGTAAGAGTCCTTTTTGGTCTTAGATTTTCCTTCAAAACTTCGCCATTACTCACATGTTCAGTCAGAAATATTCTTAACATTTTCCGGTCGAATCTCATCTTTAATATTTTTCTTTATCTCTAATGAGATTTTCTAACCTTCACATTCACATAGGAGATCCCATATTACATAGCCATGTTTCAACAGACATTTACTTATCACTTAATATTTGTTTAGTTTCTGAAAAGCAGTTTTTTTTTTATTTGCTATCCAGCACTGGAATTTTGTAGGGGGGCAGTTTATGTTTTTAACCAATATAAGAGTTTGAAATCAAGTTTTTGAGGAACATGAAATCCTAGTTTATAGTTTATAGTTTATAGTTTATCTCTCGTTTCGTTTTATCATCTTCGCTGTTAAAGGGTGTTCCATTAAGACGGATCAAAGTCAACAGTAAATAAATCAGTGTTATTTGTGAAAATTTATTTATTTCTCTTTTGGATCATGTTAACATTAATAAAGGGTGTTTCAATAAAACGGATTATATATAAGGGTGTTTCATTAAGACGGATTAAAGTCAGCAGTAAATAAATCAGTGTTATTGGTGAAAATTTATTTATTTCTCTATTGGATCATGTTATTTAAGTCATGCCAATTATGTGTGAAAAATAATATCGCCCAAATATCCGGCAAGTCTGAAAGAAATAGAAAAAAATCACTAGACGCTTAAACTTAATTCACATTTAAAATTGGTTCAAGTTATTGGAACACCTTTTATATTTGGTAGATTTGTACATTCCTTAGTATTCTGAGGTTGCGACTAAAACCTATGTTAAAATAATCAAAATAACTATAGGCAAGCTTATCACCGAAGATAGTGTCGACACGAATGTTTAAACCTTCAGGCTGCAGACAGACCAAAGCTGCAGTACAACCAAATAACGTTAGGCTGGAAATCTAATATATATATATATATATATATATATATATAAAAGTGAACATAGAAGTCAACACTTAGAGGCGACAGTCTGTTTCATGCTATATGCAATCGTCAGGCCACATATGTTCTATGTTCACTTTTATATTTACACACGCTCTATCTCTGATATTGAGCACTTTATTCCATAAATATAGCACACCTTAAGACTATATTTCTTTATATATATATATATTTATATATATATATATATGTGTGTGTGTGTGTGTGTGTGTGTGTGTGTGTGTGTGTGTGTGTGTGTGTGTGTCCTTCGTTAAAGACGATTGATAAGGTACGGTCATTAAGCCTTTTACTTATTCTTTTTTTGTGTTCATACAAAATTTTTTTCCTGGGAACTAAGTGTGTAAAAACTGTATAAAAGTTCTGCACATCCGGGCGAATTCGGTAATCTTTTAGCCATTATCAAGGAAGATTTTTATTTTTAACTGAATGTGTAATATTTATGTATATGTTTGAAATTATAGGAATGTTTTATTTTCCAAACACGGTCAGCACATTGTGGCCGTGTTCGTAGTTAATGTTACTGAGTGTTGGTTATTTATTTTTTTATTATTAATGCTCCCATTATTTTTAATATTTTTTTTTACATGTGGATAAGGTTATTATACATTTCTTTTCTACTAGTATGTTAGGGATAAAAGTTGCTAGGTTTTCGTGGGTGTTCAAATGAGTCCAACTTGAGCTATGCTCGGGTAGGTGTAACAGTATTACTGTAATGGTCCAGGTTAGGACCAAGGAAAAATAACACGAAGACAAGAGTAGAAATAAGGAAGGTATATTACACGAAATAATAATACAAGATGTGGAAGGTATGACTGTCAGTCTGGTTTGGATTGAACGTCTATCGGCTCGACTCGATTCGTCCCTATGTCTAGAGAGGCATAGTATACATAGTGTTAGGAAGAGTTCATTCTGTAGTTATAGGTAAGGACACATGACAATTACCAATATAATTATTTATGAGTTCAGTTTGATCGTGAATCGAGTTCTTTAAGGGGCATTTGAACTCGTACATATTATTAATTATCTGAAGTTTGATTTTGCCGATGTGTTGTTTTATATATATATATATATATATATATATATATATATATATATATATATATATGTGTGTGTGTGTGTGTGTGTGTCTGTCTGTGTCTGTCTGTGTGTGTGTGTGTGTGTGTGTGTGTGTGTCTGTGTGTGTGTTCTGTCCATGGTAAATTTTTAATTGCAATATTTCAAGCGTATGGAAACTGAATGGATCTGCTCGGATGTGAATCCAGATTTAAACGCATTATCTATCTATCTATCTATCTATCTATCTATATATATATATATATATATATATATATATATATATATATATATATATGTGTGTGTGTGTGTGTGTGTGTAAATTGCTGATAACCCCTGAAGAGTGGACGGACAGATCCGCATACGAAATTCTGGAGTCGGGATGATGAACGTAACATCAATAAGCTAAGCGACAATCGTTTACTTGCTGTAATCACGCGCCGCGCACACACATATGTGTTTGTGTGTGTGTGTGTGTGTATTTAGGCAGCAGTCCTTCTTTCATGCATATTTCATTGAATACTACAGACAAGGTACTTTGATTTAGTTTTTTATACAATATCTCATGTGATCCAATATTTTCAGATGATAAATTATATAAAAAATGTCCGAATGTTCTTTTTATCCGAAAGCTTTCGGCTATACATTTAGCCATTTTCAAGATTGAAATATATAACTGTTGACAAGAAATAGTTTATTGCATGCATCCATTTATATAATGTTTCTCATTTTCAAAAAACTGACTGAAAATATATTGCGATATTTTATATTTCATTACGATGAAGTAATGGATAACGGCTCGGGTTGAGGATTCAGGGAGCGCTGAGTTCAAATTCAATTCGAGTTCAATTCATTCACTTACATGCAGAAACCCTTAGAAAGATATGAATCTATCCCGTCTTCATGCCAGCTTTCCGAACGATCTATAGGAATGGCAACTCTGAATTTAATAAATGCGGTGTGTATTTTGGGGGGAAATTGTGGCATAATGTGCGCCGGTTCGATGTATTCGGCCTTTCCAAGAAGTGCGGTTTGTTCTGTACAAGCCATCACCAGTATAAAGTGTGGGTAGTCTGTCTAACGAGCTTGCATAAATGGCTGGCAGAACATGGAATTGGAATAATAGTGAAAAAAATAATGGTAAAAGCTACAAAGTAGTGCAGATACATGATCCACAGCGTCGTGAAGGGCATAGCACAAATAACAGGAAGAATGTGTGTGTAGAGTATCAGCATGGCAAGAGTAAACATGTCCAAATTTTAACCTTTTATTTTATTTATATTTATTTAGCTGCGGGGGGAAGAAATGGATTTATACGTTTCCCAGCGGCATTTGAGCATAAGTGAATGCAAGGAACTCGATTGCAATTCGAACTTAGTTTTCCAGTTTCCCATTCTGAGCCTCTATCTATTACACTAACTGCAGATCCACACTGATGACGAGAAGTCTTGAGATAACAGTGATGTTGTTCCACAGAAGAATTATGAATATACCATGGACTGAGAATATAAGAAACGAGGAAACTTTAAGGCAAAAGAAATGAACAGGACACTTAGAATAGGAAAGGCAGATGAAATTGCTACAACTCGTACGAAAGAAAGAAGGCTTGGAGATTTTGACCATTATAAGGCATACTAATGACAAAAGGAAAATGTGAAAACAGCGAGTCGCCGACCTAAAGAGCTTGCATAAATGGATGGCGGGACATGGAATTGGAATGATAGGGAAAAAAAATTATAAGAGATATATAATCCTGAACGACCTGAAAGGCATAGCGAAAATAATAGGAAGAATATGTGGCTAGTGTATCAGCATGGGAAGAGTAAACATATCCAAATTTTAACCTAGTCTGTTGCCTTCAAATACAAGCAAATACTTTCAGGAACCTGTATCCTCTCCAAACTAAAGGCTAAACAGCAGGACAGATTGAACTTCGAGCCTTGGGGGACAACCACTATAGGAGAAGGAAAACTTTGAAGAAAGCAACAACAAACGACTGCACTATCATCAGATATTAAAAAAGGGGGATGCGTGGAGAGCCATGACTAGCTACATATCAGAGGCAATGGAATGTAATTCTAATTAACTTGAACTTCCTGCTATGATGTTCAGAAAAGCAATATTCCTTAACTCAACCAGTTCAGACATTCACACAAAGGTCCCTCCATGCCACACCGTTGCCTCAATCTCATTACTTTCGTATTCCACTGCTAAAGAAAAATTTCCACTCAGATTCTGTCACAGAAGGATTTACTGTGAACATACTCCCAAGAGAATGCTTCCCAGATCGATACAATTTTAAGAGATTCAAGTCCTGGTTCAACTGTTTTCTAATCTAAATATCCTCAAAATATGTCCTTAATATTCCTTCACTAACGATTTACTAAAACCTCATTCAGTAATCTTCTATATTGAGTGCCGCGCAGGCCTTGCATTGAGTGAACAATAGTATTAGGTTGGTGCAAAAATAATGACGTAATAATGTCGTTTTTTGACGTTAAAAAATACGTCAAAAACGACATTATTACGTATTATTTTTGCACCAACCTAATATTAAAAAATGCAGAAAATATTTCAGTTTTGGAGTCCCAGCGCATCTACTTCAGCAACTGCTGTTTATGGGATAATAAGAATAATTTTAATGAGATATAATACCTGACTAATTTTAATAATGATTAGAGTCCATCAAGCCAAGAGTATAGTTGAAACAGGGACAAAATTAACCTGGGAGTAAAACATTAACAAAATTATAGCAATAACGAAAAGAGAACTGCTCCAGAATGCTGGGATAAAGAATAATGAGATGGTATAAAACCATTATTCAATTAATAGCTATAGTATAGAGAGTATATATCAAGTGTGTTAGCATCAACGGTAACAATAATAAGAGAGAATAAAGCCATTATTATATAAATATCTATAATGAAGTGTTTAGACCGAGAGAGTTGGAATGAAATGCAATAATAATAAGATGGTATAAAACCATTATTAAATTAATAGCAATAATGTAGATTTTATATATGGTGAATATTAGAATCAAAGGCAACAATAACAAGATAGTATAAAATCATTATTAAATTAATAGCTATAATGTAGATTTTATATATGGTCAGTGTTAGAATCAAGGGCAATAATAATACGATGTAATATAACTTTTATTAAATTAGTAGCTCTAATGTAGAGTATATATATATATATATATATATATATATATATATATATATATATATATATATATATATATATATCGAGAGTGTTGGGATCAAAGACAACAATAATAAAATGGAAAATAACCATTATTAACTTAATAGCTATTATGTAGAGTCTATATATCGAAAGCGTTAGGCTTAACGATAACAGAAATAAGACGGAATATATCCATTATGAAATTAATACCTATAATATTAAGTGTATATATCGAGATTGTTGGGATCAAAGGCAACAATAATAAGATGTAACATAACCATTAATAAAATGTTAGAATCAATGAATTATGTATCAACCAAGTGTTTGATTCCTGAAAGCAACAATAATATGGTATGAAATTATTACTTAAATGATATTAAAAACGAAGATTTTATCGACCCTGAATGTTCTAATAAATTGCAACAATTTGATAAAGCTAATGTTTCTTTCAAAATATTAAAAATAAATAACATGTTTTTTTATGATTACGGGTCGATCCAAGATGGCGCATTGAATGAGAAACAAAGGCATGCTATATTGACGGCAGATCTTATTCTGGTCTGAACTGTCTAAGATGTTTTCCATGGAAGATGAGGGATACCATTTTCGTTGGAAAGCTGGTTTCCTGATTATACTTTTTTAATTTCTGCTCGCGAGGTTGAAGACTGTATCAATCCATAGTGTTGGAATGATATATATATATATATATATATATATATATATATATATATATATATATATATATTAGGTTGGTGCAAAAATAATCATTTTTGACGTATTTTTAACGTCAAAAACCGACATTAGTTTTGCACCAACCTAATATATATATATATATATATATATATATATATATATATATATATATACGCACCAATTATGAGGCTGAGAGAAAAAAATAATAAAATAATGATAACAATAGATAAAAAAAAGGATGATCAACGGTTGCAAAGTTAATTATTTAAAATTGTTATTCTCTCATTAATCCAACTTCTGAACGTCCAGATTTACGATAAGGTGGGCGAACGATTTTATCAGCGACAAGAGTAATTTACTCAGAATAAACAGTGTTGGCAGGATTTTGATTAATTCAATTGTCTCTAATTGATAAAATCGCATCATTGTTATCGCCCATCTTTTTTAGACGGCGTTCCCCTCCAGGACGTAGGCGATCACGGCTCTCCACAAGTTCTTCTCTTTTGTAACTGCAAGCAATATATATCCATTTACCCTCCCACGCACTCATAAATTCATTATGTAGGTTATTTTTTAACTTTATTTTTTTAATCATTTTACCTCAAGCAAGGCGATAAAGCCACTAAGACAGAAAAGAGGTTACTGTGCATCAAATTATATAAGTAAAAGAAAAAAAAAACATTATTAAGGAGAGAGGGCAATAAAAGAACGGGAATGGAGAAGACGAGATAACGGTTGATATTGCATTTAAAGTTTTAAATATCAAAATTAACTGAAAAGCAAGAAGCTGGAAGTGTATTCCACAAGAGAGAGAAAAACTGTGGAACTTATGGTTATATCATCTGTAAAATGATAAAACCTTGCCGCCAATCTAGTACGGCGTTTAAATTCATAATCTCGAGGTGACAAGTAGGAAAGTTTCATCAGAGCAATTACGATGAAAATATTTATAGGAAAGGTACAGGGAAGTACGTTACGATTATTTGCTGTTTCTTTTTCGTGTTAAATTCTCCAAATCCTCTTTCCTTATTGTGTGTATCAGAAATTTCTGCTGCCTCTTTCTAAGCAGAGAGAACAAAAACTTGGTGGTGGAGGTCGAGATATCAAGGGTAATTAACTAAAACTGACATAACCAAAAGCATGGTACGTTGAATTAAAAAAAAAAACTCTACTCCTTGGACTAGATAAAGGGTTCGGTTTTAAATTCGAACAAATATCATCTGAAGAAGACTGGAGCTCAATCAACCGAAACGTCGTGAATATTGCAATAAATATGAAGACAAGTCAGAACAGTGTAAATAGTGTCTTTTTTATTTCAGTTTTCCTAAAAAATCTTCTATATTGCAAACAAGTCCTGCTTATGGCATTCTCATCATCCTTCTGTAGAACCACATTTCTTCTGACTCAAGTCTCTCCTTCATTTCCAAGAAATTTTGCAGTATTCATTATCATATAGGTGGGGAGTTGATATTATATTTGAATTCAGGACTCTTTTCTGCTTATAACTAATATTTTCTGTTAATACTCTTTTTAGCGTTTAGAAGGCATATTTCACTGTATTTCTGCATCATATTTTTACTATCGTCTGATATAATATTTCTCAGATATTTAAATTTGTGAATTTGCTTGATTTTAATGCTTCCATTTTACAGCTCTCCTCTCTTGCCGTTCCTCTTGCAAACGATTGTACATTTCATTTTCTTACAATTGATGGCTATCATTTGACATATATGTCATTAACAAGAAAATATATTGTTGTAACCTAGAAAAGGGTTACTGAATGAGAAATAAAATAAACGGAGGTTGGGAATGAAATGATAATCTTTATAGCATCAGCAAAATACAATACTCGCCAGCGGCGTCAAGTAGGTAAACCACTGCTAATGGTGAACTACGTAGACAGCATATTACCCCCCCCCCCACACACATACACACTTACAATAATGTCCAACGTACTTATGAGGATTGGGATATAACCATTAGTCTTCATAGGTAAAGTATATAACATATATCTCTTTCAAATTAATTTGTATATGGCGGTATATAATATATATATTGTAAAAATACATGGTCTGGCTGTTCGGCTTCAGACACTTTTTCACCGCAGTAAGATTGCCTCTCAATGCCTTTCCTAAAAATACTTTCATGGCAATTGTTCAATTGAGATCTTCGCTGTGGTACCTACACTTTTTTTTTAATTTAACCACAGTACTAAACTCTTTGTTTAAGTTGTTGAGCGCTTCTATGATCCTTGCCTGTTTATCTTTGGTGTTACAAGAAGTTTTGTTGGTCTCTTTCTCTCCTACGTCTCACACTTAATAATCATGGAGAGTGAACTCTGGGGGAGTTAGTGTTACAGTTTTTTTGGATATATGTGTGTACTAGTGAGCTAGCCAAAATGAGTTAACTCATTTTATAGTCCACCAATAGAAGGGTTAACCAATCAGAAAGCTCAAAATATTCAATGCGACGTGTATAAAGGCAGCCATTTTGTTTTCTTAAAGAATTAACAGCCGCTACTTTCTCCGAATCTACACTGCCAACCTCTGATATTGAAGACATTACGGACTTCGCTGATGTAAGGGTTGATGTGGTCACAGAAATTGTCTGACAGCCATGCCTGTGCTCTCCTGCTTGTGGTATATTGCAGAGTCCTGTTGCCAAATAGAGGGTCTTCCAGCAGCCACACTTATGACCCAGGGTAGCTCTACCTCCTCAAGGTACTTGATGTAGGCCACCGTGTTGAGTTTGAAGCTCTGTAGGGAGATGCATAGAGGCATAACGTCGCCATCACTAATAATCTCTCCAAACACCATGATGTTGACTGCATATATCAAACAACTCTTATAGAATCCTCTGCACTGTCCTCAGTTTGACGCCCAAACACTCTGAAATGTTTGTATTGGAGGTTCTGGCGGAAATGCCAAGCAAATCAGCATGCCGTTTCCAATTTTCTGTCGGACTGAATTCTGTCATGGTGCTCTTTTTCTCACAGATGGTGTCCAACTGACAATACTATAATGTCCAGTCGTTAAAATCTAAAAAAACAAACAACACGCATGCGCGGAATTAAAAATATAAGCCGGCGACAATTTACCCATCGCACCCTGTAAATAGAAATTAGAGACATGTTATAATGAATCATTCCATGTTTAACAAATCAACAAATCGTCAATTTTTAACATCAACTTCAGATTTTTCTTGTTAAAAAATTGAAGAATTCTAAGACATTAAACATTATGGATAAAATATAGTGAATTTGATGTAATGTTTTTTGAGACGTAGCATCATCAAAACAAATTCACTGATTTGGACGATAAAAGGCCCTAAAACGACATCAATATTTGTTGTGAACTTGACTAATGCATGGAATAATAATGCAACACAAAATGTACTTAGAACAAAATGTATTGAAACAAGAAAGTGTACACAATATTTACATATAGTCTTTTGTATATTCCTGGTAAGACCGTTCCTGGAGAATGTGTTGACTGAGTCGCAGTCGGGCAGAGTCTGTCGTTGGATCTCTTGATTCCTTTCCGGTACCAACCATATTTATATGGTCGGTACTCCACTATGCAAATTAGGTGGATCCTACCACAACAATATTCTAAAAAAAGACACTAAAACGACGTCAATATCCTCCAAAATGACCGTAAAACGACGTCAATATCCTCACAAAAAATATCCTAAAACGACGTCAATATCCTCAACAAACAGACCATAACATGACCCCAATATCCCCCCAAAAGACCCTAAAACAGCGTCAATATCCCCCCAAAGACCCTAAAACGATGCCAGTATCCTTGACAAAAGACCCTAAAACGACGTCAATATCCTTAATAAAAGACCCTAAAACGACGTCAATATCTTCAAAAAAGACTCTAAAACGCCGTCAATGTCCTCAAAAAAGACCCTAAAACGACGTCAATGTCCGCCAAAAGACCCTAAAACAACATCGATATCCTCAAAAACAAAGACCCTAAAACGACGTCAATATCCTCAAATAAGACCCTAAAACGACGTCAATATCCTCACAAAAAAGACCCTAAAACGCCATCAATAGCTTAAAAAAAGACCCTAAAACGACATCAGCTTCCTCAAAAATATTGTCCTTATTTTAATTTGTAACGAATATAAATGTAGTTAGAAAAAAGCAAATTTTGATAAGATAGCGAGTGTCACAAATTACTGCCTGGTGCCATCAATCAGGCTTGACGACGTCTGATTGGAGGGTTCAAGGATAGTACACACCGACCGTGGAACCCCGTGGAACCCCGTGTCACATAAACACATATCATTAAATAATATATGTCCTTAACAATTTACATTCACGCTACTAATTCTATTAGAGTAGTTTTCTTTTCTTGACTATTACACCAAATCTTATTTTGGTAGAAGTTTCAAGCGTCGAATGAGGATCGATCTCATTGCGTTACCGTAATACCGGCTAAATGAGCTCGTAAACCACAACGCATACAGTCGTAACTATTATGATCCCTGTTTGTCTCAACTGCTAAGAAAGCAGTTTTTAAACTTTTCATTTTCTACGGCGTTATCAAGCGTTTGCAGGTTATTTAAAGCCAGAAAAAATATGTTTTTAAATGGTAAGAACTTTATCCGGTGGTGTTGAGATAATAATGATTTAGTGATAAACTTCTTACTAATTAACCCATAGCTAGGAGGAGAGCTGGTTCCACACTTTTCACAAGGGTATGTGTGCGTAAGTGAATATAACGAAGCCAACGGGAATTCGAACTCGGCTCTCCAGTTAAAAATTCCAAGCCATTATCCATTACACCACCCACACCTCCAGGCTTACAGCACCGGGTATTCCACAGCGGTTACCCATCTAAACACTGGCTAGGCTCGACGTTGTTTAACTTTGGTAGACGTACGGGGGACCAGTCTTTTAACATGAAATGGTCGTAAACCCCAAAAGAGCTGCTATAATTAAAGTATTATTGCAAAATGATCAAGTGTTTCCTTTATTACCGCAACCCTTATTCAATATTTATCTATTTAATTTCCAGTTTAATATGGCAAAATTCAAAGTAAGGCTGGGAATATTGTTTCCCTAATATTTTTAATAGGAAGCTGATGCTGACCTAGAAAAACATTGGGAATCTTTATTTTTTTTGTACGGACCTCCGCTTATATCCCTGGTAAGAAATTCGCAAGTTTTCCAGCTACAATTCGATTTGGTTTGTTTAACAGAATACCAAAACCTTATGGACCATTTAATGCCAAAATTTTATTTTTTTGTGAGCTTTGGTAATTTTCCTTTTTTTTTTCTTCCATTTATATACTGTAAGCCATTTTATCCAATAATATATTTAAAAAAAATGTTTACGATAAAAATGAATTGCTGGTAATTTTTTCTAAAGCATTTTTAGATTTTCATGTTCTGACCCCAATTTGAGGGAATTCAATATTTGCCCATAGCTGTGGCCCTAACAGGTGCTACCACCAGGCTGGACCCGGGAACAATAGCAATTAAGAGGTGGTTCCACGCTCCTGAAAACCTCCTGACAAGAACCCTTGCTGCCCGACGTCGCCACAAGGAACGCTAAATAATCAACCCTAACCCATCTAAAAAGCCATATCCAAAAAGCTACAATTTAATACGGACCGTAACTAATTTTGATTAGTAACTATCAAATAACAGCGTTCATCTAACAATGTTAAAACGATGAAGGTGATGTAAAGCGCTACTTAAAATACCTATTTTGTTATGGATGTTACGAGTCCCGTCATCACTAATGTTTTTATGATGATTTTAAGCGTAGCTTAGATATGGCACAAGGCCGAAAGTATTGGGTACCTAGTAAGGATCGAAATTCAGTGTTAATTGACCTAGTGAGACAAGCTTGCTAACCATTACATACAGTCAGTGTGTTTTTTGTATGACTCCTAATAACAGTTTTAAAATCACGACTCCCCCACTTACTACCCCTATTACTATTACCGCTACCAGCAATACTACTAGTACTACTACTACTACTACTACTACTACTACTACTACTAATGATAATAATAATGATAATAACAATGATAATTCCTATTATATCGACGATAAAACTGAAAGACTTTATATATGATGATAGCCATGGAATTTGTGATAATATAAAATACACACAACACACAAAAAATGTAACGTTCTTTCACTGTTTTTGCCAGAAGCTGTTCTTCTCTCTCTCTCTCTCTCTCTCTCTCTCTTCATCTTCCTGTCTCCTTCCTTTTTCTTCTCCGCAGCACACCACTGCTTCCTATTACCACTACCACCATCACTATCACCAGCACTACTACAGGAGAGACTATTTCGAGAACTACAATAGAAACATTGCGATCAATACGTCAAGTTTTATTCCCCTCCCCCACTTCCGATTCTGCATAGTCTTCTTACTGATTATTATTATTGTTGTTGTAGCTGCTGCTGTTGCTGCAGTATTTTATGCCTTTGCGCCGGTTCTGTTATTACAGCAATTGATTTTAGCTAGCGCTGCTAGAAATGTCACCTGCAGCATTTCGCTTTTATAGTAAAGTGAGCCTCAGCGCCGCTACATGACGATGTCACTGGCAAAAGAATTTGGCGGGAACTGGAAGAGGCAGGTGATGTAGAAAGATGGGCGGGATATATATGTGCAAAAACATAGAGATGTACGCACATCACTTTTTTTTTTAGTTTAGTTTTTCTTTCTTTGTGTCTATCTCCAGATCTATCTATCTATCTATCTATCTATCTATCTATCTATCTATCTATCTATCTATCTATCTAACTAATTAGCTAGATAGCTAGGTACGTCTTTTTAGAAACGGAGAATGTATGTGTGTGATAATGATGAGAGCTTAATAGATGCAAGTTTATACCGAGCAAATGGCTATATAACCTTTCATAAATATGAATGGATGCAGATAATCGTGTGGAAAAGAGATGTAAAACCGACCATTTTGGAACAATAGGAACGGCCGACGGTGGTACACTGATAAACAGTCGCAATAATTACGCATATAGGCATAAATAACACACACACACACACACACACATATATATGTATGAGAAAACACACATATAGAGAGATGTTTATATATGTACATATATATATATATATATAAATCATATTATATATATATATATATATATATAAATATAATATAATATAATATATATATATATATATATATATATATATATATATATATATATATATTAGGTTGGTGCAAAAATAATGACGTAATAATGTCGTTTTTTGACGTTTAACCTCAAAAAACGACCTTATTACGTCATTATTTTTGCACCAACCTAATATATATATATATATATATATATATATATATATATATATATATATATATATATATATATAAAATAATATTCCTTGTTAATAATTTATTACATTGGAATTGTAATCACGATCCAATTACTCAAGAACTACAAATTCAAATTTTGAGGAATTGGACCGTGATTACGATTCCAATGTAATAAATTATAACCAAGGAATATTAGTGTTTGAGCCTTTTATATTATGTAAATATTATATTCTTACTCTGTCCTAGACATTGAGCTCTACCAGACTTATATCCTCTTGTAAATTTATATATATATATATATATATATATATATATTTATATTTTTATATACACACTTTTCACACACACACAAACGCACACAGAAACACACACACACACACATATATATATATATATATATATATATTGACCACTAATATTATCTATCTTTCTATCTATCTATCTATCTATATATATATATATATATATATATATATATATATATATATATATATATATAGAGAGAGAGAGAGAGAGAGAGAGAGAGAGAGATGTGGATAAATCAAATAACTAGATATTAGGAAGAGTATATACTTGAGTTAGCGGGCATAGACACGTAAGCAAATAATTAATTTAAGTTGTAAACATGACAGTGATTAATGTGTTTAGCCAGAGCTAAGACATATATATTAATAAATATACATATACGTACGTTTGGAGGGCGACGTAAGTTTCATTGTTCTACCAACGTAACTTAAGTTTCACTCCGAACGTATGTATATATATATATATTTATTAATACATACATACATACATACATACATACATATATATATCTGTGTGTGTGTATGCACGCGCGTGTGTGTGTGTAGAATATATATATATATATATATATATAATATATTTCTATATATATATCTACATAGGCATTTTATTAAATGGATCTTTTAATGTAACATATTTTCTTATTGCTATAAATTTTATTTTTAGGGGCTTTTAATTTTCTCAATCTAAGTTGTTTATTATTAATTTCCCTATTTGACTTAAATAAACATTGTTAACAAGATGTACGAATTGATATATAGATATGTATGTGTATGTGAGGAAATATGAATTCTAAGCTGTGCTAGAATAAATTTCAATGTGAATTTATTTTGGGTTTGTCTTTTAAAAGACAACAAACACGTTGTCCCACCAATGTAATCTCAGCAACATTCATACCAGCACAGCTTAGAATTGCTACTACTTCTAAGCAATACAACTTAGAACCTGGATATAGGAAAATATGCTAACAAAAGACAACTTTTCTAAATGAGTAATGAATTGTCTGTAAGGGCTTGGGACTATATTAATCATTAGGGTCGTTTTCTTTCTTTTTTTTTTTCTTGTCTGTCACATTCAGTGAAACGGGTATAAACGAAAGATTGCTACCCTCTCTGACACACACGCATATGTTTTATTAAAGAAGACAAACGAGGTACTGCGATTAAACATTTTATTTGATTTTTCTCGTGTTCGAACAAGTGCTTTTTTTTTGGACACAGAGTGTGTAGAAACTGTCAAAATGTTCTATAATTCCTAGCGCTTCCGGCTATACGTTTAGCCTTGATCAAGGATGATTTTATTTATGATTTTTAATTCGGTGGATGTGGATGGTTTGTGTATGCTTCTAGAGTTATAGGGATGTTTTATTTGCCGAACACAGCACGTTGTGACCGTGTTCATAGTAAATATTATTAAGTGTTGACTTTTTTTATTGATATGGTACTGTGTTAAGGTTTATATTCAATTTCTCTTGTGTTCTTATAATTTTCTTTCCTGAACATAAAGTATGCAGAAATTAATTAAAAACGAAAGTACCTTTTCAGTCGTTTTTAATGCAACGTGTGTAAAAGAGGCACAATTATATATATATATATATATATATATATATATATATATATATATATATATATATATACAAGTATATGATTGGTGTATACGGAATAAATTCCAATAACCAGCAACTACTATTCTTAAAAGAGTGCTCAATACAGAGTAGAGAAGATATAATTATTTATTTAAAAATTATAACAAAAAATATGTTATAAAATCACTACAAAAATAGCCATTTTGTTTCAACACATCTGGTGTCTTATCAAGTGATGATGTTGAATGTGGATTGTAGAATATTTTACAATCTACATTCAACATCATCACTTGTTAAGACACCACAGGTGTTGAAACAAAATGGCTATTTTTGTAGTGATTTTATAACATTTTTTGTTATAATTTTTATATAAATAATTATATATATATATATATATATATATATATATATATATATATATATATATTATATCAGTGGAGTTTATATCATATTTATATATATATGTGTTTGTGTGTGTGTGTGTGTAAAATTTCAGATATAACTAAAAATATATCTGTAAAAAGGACAAGATGATTAAAGAGAAAAGGTAAACTTGATTTAGCTGAGGCGTTTCAGTCAATCATGCTTGATAATTTCATCGATTAAGAAATGTTTTCCTTTTGTCTCTTTCCATATATATATATATATATATATATATATATATATATATATATATATATATATATAGAGAGAGAGAGAGAGAGAGAGAGAGATAGAGATAATACCTAAAAAGCCAGAACTTATCAACCTAGTTTTCACCTACCGGATCATCAAGATAATTCTAACTAAAGAGGGTTGGCCCAAACGACATTTCCTTGATTAAGCGACCACCGGAAGTTTTACTCCCAGATATTAGCTTGTGTAATACTTTTTATTCACAAATTTACAAATCATCTGGCTTTTTTTTTACACCGACAGATTAATAGTATAGGTATAAAAATAAAATATTAATAATAATAATAATAATATATATATACATATATACATATATATATATATATATATATATATATATATATATATATATATATATATATATATATAGCACAAGCTGTCACACACATACATATACGCAGTAAAAAGTTTTGAAAAATGCAACTGGAATTTTACTTTCTAATACATACATACATATATATATATATATATATATGTATATATATATATATATATATATATATATATATATATATATATATATATATATATATATATATATATATATATATTCAGATAAAGGGACAAAGACTTACATATATACACACACACACACACACACATATATATATATATATATATATATATATATATATATATATATATATATATATATATTGGTGTATTTTGAATTTAGTTCTTTTTCGTATATCTATATACTTGCACAATTCCTGAACGTGAATACCTCTGGACAATAATTGAAAATTCTTAAAAGCATTCAAATTTAGTTTAAGAATATTTCAAAACATTTCCTTTTGTCTACTCCTCGACACATTCAATAATTATAAATGTAGCAAAATCCGCCATTGCTATTCATTTCATTTGGTTTCAACGCTCGTTATATTGAACATATTATAACCTTGTTCATTTGACTGCATCGACTTTTAGTGCTTTCCCCTTGTTTGTATTATTCAGCGTTTCTTTCATTCCTTCTTTACTCCGTCTTTTGGTATTTTCACTTTTTTCAACTCGTTCATTATTTTTAAGCCGACCAAATAGACTTTATGCATAGTTGTTTATGTTCCTGTGAAGCCATTCCATTGATTCAAATCCTGTAGGTTGACCTTCTTTTTGATCAATTCTGAATAAATCTTTCATTTAATTTCATTATTTTATATTTCTCTCAATGGTGTAAAGTCGGTTTTTTTTTATAATTTGATCAAAATTTGATCAAAGTGTTTCTATGTAATTTTAATATTTGTTCATCTCACACTTCGTGATGGTTTAAATGTTATAAGTGTTACATGGCGGTTAGAACTTGTTTGATGCCGCATATAACCATGACGGCTATGAAATTTTCCATCTGATTATCCGGCTAAATGGTGTAGCAAATATATATATATATATATATATATATATATATATATATATATATGAAGAAATATAGTCTTAAGGTGTGCTATATTTATGGGATAAAGTGCTCAATATCACAGATAGAGCGTGTGTAAATATAAAAGTGAACATTGAAGTCAACACTTAGAGTCGACAGTCTGTTTCATGCTATATGCAATCGTCAGGCCATATATATATATATACATACATATATATATATATATATATATATATATATATATATATATATATATATATACAGGGTTATTCAAAAAAAGAGCAAATTTTGAAAAGTTAATAAAAATAAATGCTAAATGATAGAAAAATATTCAACACATTACTGCATAGGAAAAGTTTCAAAGTTAATAAAAGAAATGAAAATTATTTTCAATCTTTTTTAAAATGTTTCTTTTTGTTGTTTTTTTCAGGTTTTGTTTTAATTTACATTCTCATAATTTGTATCTACCCTTAAAATGGCCGCAATGAAGATGAGGATAACAGTCCGAATAATGTAAATTATGCAAGTAATCATAATACCTCATCTCAGAGATATAGACATATCCTGAAGAAGCCTGGTGCGTACAACGGCCGATACGTTGTGAATATGGCAATGAAGATAAGGATAACAGTCCGAATAATGTAAATTATGCAAGTAATCATAATACCTCATCTCAGAGATATAGACAGATCCTGAAGAAGCCTGGTGCGTACAACGGCCGATACGTTGTGAATATGGCAATGAAGATAAGGATAACAGTCCGAATAATATAAATAATATAATTAATCATGATTTTTAGCTCTGTACATTATAATCTATCATTACAAGTGTCAGATGAAGCCAACAATGGCGTATTTTTGTTACATCTGACCTGGAGTTGCCCAAACCTAACTGCCCAATCTGACAGAGTTCAAAAGTATTTAGGCGGCCTTATGGGTCATGAATTCTTTTTCACCCTACAACTCCTATCCCAAAGTTGCAACGTTGCTAGCCTCTTGATACTCTATCGCTATTTCCATGGCAAATGTTCAGACGAGCTACATTCTTACGTTCCAGCAATTCAGATCTTTACAGCGAGAATCCACCATGCCGCGTACACTGACTGGACAGCTGCATTCCCTTTTATTTTCTATTGATGAGCAAGAAATTCTATTCAAACAGATTCTTCATCAGAACGGTTACTTTGCGGAACAGACTTTCAAGAAGGTTCCTCCTTTATCACCATGATCTTAACATCTTCAAGTCTAGGGTCAACCAGAAAATAATAAACATACAATTTTTACTATCCAGTCATTTGATTAATATTTTTCTATCTTTTAGCATTTGTTTTTTTTTTCATAAAATTTTCGAAATCTACTCTTTCTTTTTTAATAACCTTGTATATATATATATATATATATATATATATATATATATATATATATATATATATATATATATCTGAAAAAGATAAAAATGCTACCGCCAATGTCTCGTTAGTTTTTTTTTATTTTGTTATTATTAGTAGTATTACTTAAAATTAAAAAAAAAAATTCCACTACAACTCCCCCGATCACTTCCGGTATCGAATGAAGGCATTCAAGTTCTTGCGTTGCCTCTGATTGATTTGCTGAACAAAACACCTGACAAGACCTTGCTGGTCGAAACAGCAATAGTCCGGTCAGCGTTCTTATCGTTTTAAGACATTAAATCGCTCTGCAAGTTTGGTTTTTCGACTTGAAATCGAGCACTTTTTAACGTGTACGATTTTCACAAATATTTCAGTGTTTGCTTATTTCAGCATATATATATATATATATATATATATATATATATATATATATATATATATATATATATATATATATAGCATAAGCACTCCTCAGTGCATATTATAGTATTTAGGTTATGTACTTACAGTATTCTGGATGAAATAATTAAAAATAATTAAGTAAAAACCAATTTTAAATTTACGTAAATTCATCTAAAACAACGTAAGGCGAGATTTATTTTTCCATATAATATTTAAGAAAAACTGGCGTATTTTCGAAAATGAGTTAACTCGTACTGATTTAAGCCGAGGTATGTCTGTATGTATGTATGTTTTAAAATTTGGACGTATAAAGTTTTTTTTTTTCATTTTTGACAACTAGAAAAACGTTCAAGTTTTAAAACCTACATGAATATGAAAGAAGATTTGTTTCGATTCGAAATTTATCCCATAATGCACTTCGCCATTTTAGACTTCATCAGATCCGGACGCGACAACGAATGTAAGGAAATGCGTTTATGTGTATTATGTTTAAATAATGAAATCTTATTATTTTTTTCCAAGCTGTAGTTTTTCGTGACTAGAAAATGTAAGAAAATAAGTGACTTTTAAAAAAGTCATTAACATATTTTCTTTACTTTCAGTTCAAGTCGAAAAATATAATCTTTCAGAATGCGTAGAAAGTAAAAAAAAATGCCTTTTTGTCAATGCGTTTTCCGTGTTGAAAATATGCTTTAAAATTCGGATATACTAGCAACCCTACCCAGCTGGTCGATCAGAAGAAGCTGTCAATTAGAATGGAGCAAAAACACCATCATGTTCAGATATAACAGAGCCCACCTTCTTCATTTACTTTAAAGCGCGTTCATTAAAAACATTTTGAATTAATGCAGTCATTGATATAAGAGAAGTCTGTATTTATTCAATCGAAGTTAGCTGAGGACAAGAGGGGGTAAAACAGGCAACATGAAAACGCACTTCAGATGACAATTACTTTGAAATGTTTATAATTCAATTTGTCAGTGTGCTGCGAGTGATGTAAAAGAGGATACATTTATAAAGCAATTGTTAAGTCTAATAGAAACTGGTTGAAAGATTAGCAAAAAATAAGAAAGAAACCAGTAAAAATCACTAATTTTCGCTATTTTCGCGTGTTATCACTATATGGGTGGTCTCAATTATCGAGTTAAATGACTGTTAAACAATCAACTTATTGTTGGCTACAACTGAATAAAGTTTGTATTAGATTGCTTAAAATTGAGGGAGTTTTTAGTTTAAACTGTGTGTTGAAATCGATTTGTATTGAAATCGATTTTTCGTTTTTCGCGGTTTTTCGCTAAACGCATTGGCGTAGAAATAAAAATATGGTATCGTTGAGCTCGTCACGATGAAAGTAACCTACATAACGAGTTTGAACGAAATCGGGCAAAAAAAGTTCAGTTTATCGATTTTCATTGGCTTTACCGATGATTGATTTTTAAAAAAAATATCGGTTTTTACGCTAAGACCCTACCTCTTACAGAGTACAATATATGTGACAAGGTTGGTCAAAATCGGTTGGATGGATCTCGAGTGAAAAGGTATCACACAAACACACAGACATCCTCTGCGTTTTATTTACAGATAATCCCGACAAAGAGTTTTTTAATTTTTAACAAATGAAAAAACGTTCATGAAAGCAGATTTGTTTCGAAATATAAGGCTTCATCAGATTATATATCCTAATTTTAAAATATCCTCATTCAACAATGTTTGGTTGAATAATCTCGACATGTTATATCTATTTACTTTAATTTCAATCCTTTCAAATTCACGGATCAATTTCTTAGTGTTGTTATTAAAATGTTTAAGAAGGAAGCCGTAGTTTTTATCATTCCTTTTATTTTCCCAAGTACTTTCCATCTCATCCAAGATTATCTTCAGAATAAAAACAATATAAAGAGGATTAAAATAAAAATAAATAGACATAATATATCCAGAATTTATTTAAAAATAAATAGACATAATATATCCAAATATTCAACCAAAGACACTCCCCCCCCCCACACATATATATATATATAATAAAAAGGCTTAAACACTAATATTCAATTTGTCATAATTTATTCCATTGGAATCCATGGAATATTAGTGTTTAAGCCTTTTTATTATATCCTTACTCTGTCCCGGACATTGAGTTCTACCTGCATTCTACCCTCTCGGAATTTTTTATTCAAAAATATACATGTGTGTATATGCACCTGTGGATTTTGCGCATGCATATATATATATATATATATATATATATATATATATATATATATATATATATATATATATATATATATATATATATATATATATATATATATATATATATATATATATATATATATGAAATGGACAAAGTCCGACAATTATTTTAAATATTTAAGTAAATACTCTGTTTATAATAAACATTACATAGTATGAACAAAATTTACTGACCTAAATGTCCGAGAAATATTCGCCCTCGGACAGGAATCGAGCCTGTATCCTATATGCAACCGTCATATAGCCTGACGTGCCTTAACCGATTGAGCCACAGAGGATCGTTTGTTTAGCAAAGTCGATTTTACTGCTTTTATACTACAACCTTCCATGATTCTCTCACGTACATTCATATTTGCTCGATGCATATCCAAATGTAAACAAATGACATCACACCTTATGAAATGGACAAAGTCCGACAATTATTTTAAGACATTTTTATGTTTATATATTCTTTTTATAGATACACATATTTAAGTAAATGCTCCGTTTATAATAAACAGTGTTAACAACATTTATCGGCCTGGATGTCCGAGAAAATTTCATAGAACATTCAGGCCGGTAAATGTTGTTAATACTGTTTATTATAAAAAGAGCATTTACTTAAATATTTGTGTCTATAAAAAGAATGTATAAACACAAAAATATCTTTATATATATATATATATATATATATATATATATATATATACTGTATATATATAATTTACTATATAAATCAATATTTTCAAAATAAAGTTGCTATCATCCAATGAATATAAAAATATCAGGATATACTTATATCAGCAATATATTGAAAGAATTATGTTTTATTGTGCGAACCAAGTGAAGCATAATTTTTTTTGAATAATTAAATCCAAATGACTCAGAACAGAGAAATATATTTTATTAACGCAATATTCTACATACCTGAGTGTATTAGCAGGAGATCAAGTCAAGTTTAGGTCTGCCTCTGGTAACGTAACCCTGTACGATCTCCTTCATTGGCATCTAAAACAAGTCCACTATCAGCTTTTCTGCTGGTGAAGAGGGTAGCATGTCATTCCGCAGGATGAAAAACAAAACAAGACCTGTCAAAGGGCAGATAAGTTTCTTATGGGAGACAATGGCCAACACACAGACACAGACACACACACACACACACATATATATATATATATGTATATATATGATAAAATATAGTTTTAAGGTATTCTATATTTATGGGTTAAAGTGCTCAATATCAGGGATATTGTGTATGTAAATATAAAAGTGGACTTTGGGTGTTGACTTCAATATATACTTTTATATTCATATATATATATATATATATATATATATATATATATATATATATATATATATATATAACCGTAAGATTTATAATTCGGTGTTCTTACCAATTATTTTTATTTTTAAAATAGCATGTAACCCAGTACAATCTGCTTCATGGATAAATGGTTGGCATTTAAGACAATTCTCTACTAGCTTTGCTGCTAGTAAAGAGGGTGGCATGTCAACCCACAGGACAAAAAGTAAGCATTTACTTAAATATTTGAATGTATAAAAATAACATAAAACAGAAAATATATTAAAATTGTCGGATTTAGTCATTTCACAATATATGAACACATTTATATATATGTATATTTTGGCAGCAGAGTTTCATTCAAGCAGGTTTGGTTGAATAATCTAGACATATTATATTTATTTCGATTTTAATCCTTTCAAATTCATAGATCAATTTCTTAATGTTTTCATTAAACACATTAAGGAAGGCGCCGTAGTTTTTCTCATTCCTTTTATTTTTCCAAGTACTTTCAATCTCATCCAAGATCATCTTCAGGGGTGAATTACTATGACAAAAACTAATGAAATAGATATCTGCGAAGGTTTTTTGTAAATTCACATGAAACGCGCTTTCTTGATTCAAAAATTAACACTATCAAGGGAGACAATTTATATTTGTAAAGATTTTTAAAAGAAAATTACAATTTAGGTATTTTAAAACCTTGCTGCTATAGATATTTTAAAACGTCGCTATAATCATAATTAATCTTATTTAGTGCTGGTTATAATATTCTTATATGTTTAATTTTTTTTAATTAAGTGTAGAAAATTTTTTCGAGGATGAGTTAACTTTTGTTCGGTTTTTAAAATTTTGTATAATAGGTGTTTTGTAAAAGTTAGGAGATTCACTTTTATAGTTGAGAGTGCACGTGTTTATTCCAGTTGTTTTTTATATGGGGGGGGAAGTAAATGCATTATATTTGGTATCTATCAATATATCATGTAAAGGAATTTTATTGTTATTGTTAAATTCATATGTGAGTTTAAGAACGGTGGTTTTGGAAGTTTATTTTTTGTAGTATATCTATTGCATCTATGTTTTAAACAAACTCTCATTAATAACGAATTTCCTTATTACATTGTTGATGAACGAATTCGACGAGCCATTAGAAATATTAACAGAAATAAAAAAGAACATCATACTTCCTCAAATAATCGTTAACACACACACACACACACACATACATATATATATATATATACATATATATATATATATATATATATATATATATATATATATATATATATATATATAGTAATCTGTTGGTATAATCTAGGCGAGTCTTATTAATACAACATTTGAAATATGTTAAAACTGTCTAACAAAAGAGAAGTCTATGTTTATTTTCATTAAACAGAGCAAATTTTATTTACAATTGGAATTACGATACCTTTAGTGAATGACCATTTTCACCTACGAATTTTAATTTTAATTTTAAAATCCGCGGGATTTTTCAAACTGTTTATGGTATCAGTTTGCAGTGGGATATTGTTTAGTTGGAGGAAGAAAGCAAGAGAGGATCTTACAGGGGACTTATTGGGAGGTATGTAGAGAAGGAGGCACTGTTATTGGAGATATATTATGCAGGAAGGACAGCGTGAGAAGAGGGAGAAGGGGGAGCCGATGAGCTGACCTACATCCTAATGATCACACGGCCAATGTTTGATTCAACGGGAATTCACGGAAATTAACGAAAAAGTGAAAAAACACTCAAACAACATATATATATATATATATATATATATATATATATATATACTCTCAACTCTCCCCGTGGAATTCAACGTATGAGGGTCAAGCAGATCAGTTCCTAGGAAACCGATAGTCCGACAATAGCACATGAGATTTGATTATAGTGGTGAAGATTTTGTGCAGGACCATCCACACTTTTTGAAGGGCCGAATACAGTCACCTGGTGCACTACGTGCCACAAGGTCCCCAAACGACCCTCCGCAGGTTTGGAATTCAGAGTTTTCCTTCTCCTAGACCAGTTGTCATCCAAGGCTATAGAAGCCAGTCTCTCAATATATACAATTTTATCAGTGTTGCCTCAGTTTTGTACCTTTTGGTACAACACTGAGGCAGTCGTCAATAAGGATTTAAAAGTTTAAATTTAATTCACTTGTTTTACATCGTGTACTGTTTTATTACTACCAGCACTTGCTGTGTGCTATTATATATATATATATATATCAATTGTTTTCATAAACGTATCATATTGGGCAGAACATATTCTCATTTGAAATATTTTAACTCTAGAGTTGCGGCTTGCACTTTCCAATATTATATAACTACTAATTAATAACGCATTCTTAAAAAAAATCTTTCGGTCGAATATATATTTATTTCGTCTTAGAGTTTTATTTCTACTGGAAAAATTACAGCCTGACGATGGGAACATGAAATTTCCGAAAGTACTTGCTGCTTTAAAAATACGTCAGATCCATCTGACAACAATTCTTATAGATAAGTATCACGTCATTCAGTGGATTATTAGTAAGTTAATGCTTATATTAAATCTGTTAGCAAAGAGAATTCCCCATTAGTTACATTAATATTACTAATTGATTCATTGTATGATTACCTCTTTTAATATATATATATATATATATATATATATATATATATATATATATATATAACCTATGCAGCAACTGCAAGTAGAAATATGTTGAAAAGCCTAATCTAATAGAAAATGTATTGGATATAAAGCTTTCCATTACAAAACGAGAAGCTCTCAGCTTCGGTTTCAAATTTGCCACCGGAATATGCAAAGTAGATATAGTACTTGCTATAGTAAAAAATCATAAGCCAAATGACTCCGAATTTACCAAAGATTTCATTCAAGGCATAATCACTGTAGAAACCAACAACGAAAATACATTACCACTGAGACATCCTAAAAGCACTAAAGAACTTCGCGAGGAATATGGAGATCCACATCACTCTCAAAGGGCGGACTGGGATCAGGAACAAAAATACATACATAGAAAAAATAAACTCCCAATTCTACGATACCGATACATACCAAAAAAATAAACGGACCAGAAATAGAGTCTGTCGATATTTCTGAGATGAGGTATTATGTACATTATTTACATTATTCGGACTATTGTCCTCATCTTTGTCGCCATATTTATTACAAACGTTTCGGCCTTTCAGTATCTGTCTATATTTCTGAGATGAGGTATTATGTACATTATTTACATTATTCGGACTATTGTCCTCATCTTTGTCGCCATATTTATCACAACGTTTCGGCCCTTCAGTATCTGTCTATATTTCTGAGATGAGGTATTATGTACATTATTTACATTATTCGGACTATTGTCCTCATCTTTGTCACCATATTTATTACAAACGTTTCGGCCTTTCAGTATCTGTCTATATTTCTGAGATGAGGTATTATGTACATTATTTACATTATTCGGACTATTGTCCTCATCTTTGTCGCCATATTTATCACAACGTTTCAGCCCTTCAGTATCTGTCTATATTTCTGAGATGAGGTATTAAATACATTATTTACATTATTCGGACTATTTTCCTCATCTTTTTCGCCATATTTATCACAAACGTTTCGGCGGTAGTACGCTCCGGCCTTCTTCAGGTGGTTGGAATGTCGAACTGAACCCTTTATTTCGCTCACCGGGGTACACTGTTCTAGTTCCACGTGCCATGTTTGATGGGTGTCCTTACACATGGCACAGTGGATAAAGGAGTTGGTTAGATCCAGTGACAGGACCCAAAGAGTGTGAGATCAATACCCGGTTAAGGCAGTGGAGAACTTTCAGAGGGAAAATTAACAGGAGATAACTAATAACTGACATCCATCAAACATGGCACGTGAAACTAGAACAGTCTACCCCAGTGAGCGAAATAAAGGGTTCAGTTCGAAATTCCAACCACCTGAAGAAGGCCGGGGCGTACAACGGCCGAAACGTTGTGATAAATATGGCGACAAAGATGAGGACAATAGTCCGAATAATGTAAATAATGGACCAGAAATAACTACGAAAACGCAAAAATTTAACATTGAAATCAATAAACTACCGTATTTGACGGCATATAAGGCCCATTTTTTTAATTACCGTATTTGACGGCATATAAGGCGCACTTTCCTGTACTAAAAATCTCTTTTAAAATCCCCTTGCGTCTTATATACCATATGCAGATTTGCTAATTTTACTAATTGCAATTTTTTTCTTGATTTGCTCTGCTGATATTGGAATGCGTCTTATACACCGGTGCATGTTATGCATCTTAAAAATGGAAACAAATCGTGATAGAGACTCATAGGTTATCACCCTAGATCACCCAAACTTTGCAGTCTTCCTAGAACCCCCAAAACTGGTAACCCAATACGCCACATTATCTCACGAATAGACCCCCCATAAACTGGCGTAAGCCATAACAAAAATTCTATAACTCCTCTCCTTGGAACAATCAGTCTATCTCATATAAAGATCTCTGGCAGCCTAATTGAAAAATTAAGAGAAATGAGCATGACCGACAAAAACATGGTCAGTCTAGATGTAAAAACCCTCCACACAAAAGTCCAAGTTGAAAAAATGTCTTAATCTCCGAAAAATGCATATAACACAACGAAAGATAAAGCGCTACCTAACATCTGTTAAAATGATAAAAAAAAAAAAAAAAATCAGCCGTGTCATTACCAATCAATGCTACTCTACATTTAATAATGATTGTTACAAACAAAAATTTGGATTACCAATGGGTTCGCCTCTCAGTAGAGTAATGGCATGTATCATTTTAGAATTTCTCGAATCCTGCTTTTCCAAAACATTTTCCCAAATAAACAACATACTTGCATTATATTCATGATGCTCTACTTATATATCCTCGTGATAATGATTTACCTGACCTAGCAGATCAACTGAACAAAGTCAAATACACAAAGGAATTTAAATATAAATTGGAAGAACGCATTTACTTACCCTTTCTAGATTTCAAGCTACACTGTGTTAACAAATTAAAACTCCATTCCCATGTTGGTTGATTCCAGAAGGAATCAACCAACATGGAAATTTGCCTAATAAATTTCTATTCTCATCATAACAACAAAATAAAATCCGGTATAATCATCGGATGCTACCTAAGAGTACGAAGAATGTGCAGCTCGAAGAGGAGAAATACACTGAAAACACTTTCAAATTTTTCCAGTACCCTCGTTATATTATATTCAAAGCGAAACAAAAGGCCCATAAAATATTCCCAAACAAAAAAAAAAAGAAGAAAAAACGACCCCCTTCTGTGAAAACTAATGAATCAAAATATATATTATCCTGCCTTCTAACTCTATCGTATCTACAATCGAAAAGAATCTAAATTCAACATAAAATTTGTTACTACTACATCCAAAACTATAAAAGATTTAATCAATGCTAAACAAAACAATAAACTAAAACATGAAGGAGGAGATTATTCCATCGCTTGTAGTAATTGTCACAAAAAATACATTGGAAAAACTTCAAGAATTCTAAATAAAAGATTATATGAACACAATAGGGACATTTTACAAAATAATACGTCAAATGACTCAACACAATTTTTACATAAAAAATTATGATTATGCCTATATTCTAATAGGACATTACTTGGGTTAGAACACAGAGCTCTCACACTAGTGAGGATTGTGTAACACACACACACGCACAAACACATACGCACGCATACACATATATAGGTACAAGCTTGTATAGATATACATATCTGAATTTATAGATACATAAATATACTAGTACTTTTAGGTCGAAATTGTTGTAGTCATATATATATATATATATATATATATATGTAATAGCAGACAACCACTCATATATATGTGTGTGCTATTATATATATATATATATATATATATATATATATATATATATATATATATGTGTGTGTGTGTGTGTGTGTGTATGCGTGTGTGTGTATGTATATATATATATATATATATATATATATATATATGTGTGTGTGTGTGTGTGTGTGTGTGTGTGTGTGTGTGTGTCGGTTCCCACCCTCGTATATATGCGCAAAGGGAAAACATTTCCGTCAAGTACAGGTCAATATCCACCAATCCTCCAAGCTATTCCGTGAACTACCCTAAGACATAAACCCGGCAAGGATGTGGAGAGAAGATCCCTGCCTGATGATCGAGGTGTATACAATGTGCCTGTATTTATTCGCCTTCTCGAGGAGGCAGCAGGTGCTATAAGGCCGTGTTTAATATAGTTTGCCCACATGCGTGGTCATTTCGATTCCAGAAAGCACCGATATTTCAATGATCCCGGGCAGCATTTTTTGATGGGTACTATACATTTTATATGAATGCATCATATTTGATATATAAACGCGATGGAGAAATATCAATCCAAAATATATTGCTTCTTTCTCATAAACTGTTGTTACGTCACCGTAAAGCCTTGAATGACTAATAACGACGTTTGTCGCTTGTAAATGCGCCACTTAGCAATTATATGAAAGATATTTCTGGATTAATATGCTTAAATTCTATTCTATAAATTATTCATATCAATTAGGGTGAAAATATTATTAAAATACTTTATGTGTGATTATATGTGTATGTTTTTTGCTTCCTAAATGGGGAATAATTTTGATGTCTAAAGTTAAGAGTCACTACATGCTATTTGCGTTATGCGTGGATTTCAAACGTAAAAAAGATTATCATTTGTGCTTAAAGCGTTCGGTCTGAATGAATTGATTTTACAGGAATGTTTCGAATTCCACTCGGTTACATTACATTCACTTACGTGCTAATACCCTTTTGAAAGGTATGAATCCTCTTCTTCTCTCCCCACCCCCAGCTATAGGTAATTAGCAAGACAGACCGGGTTCTATAGCCTTGGATGGCAACTGGTCTACCGCAGAAAGAAATGGCAAACTACTGCGGGAAAAAAATCTGCCTCGTCAGTCATGTATCTGAAGATGTATTATCGCCAACGCGTATAGCACACATGGCATTAAATTAAGTATCCACAAACACACGCGCAAAACCCACCCAACCAAACACATACACATACACATATATATTAATATTATAAATAATTAATAAATATATATATATATATATATATATATATATATATATATATATATACAACAATATCCCAAATTATTTCCACCGTCCCCTGACCATTGACTCGTGCATTCCGTCTGAATGAAACATTGAAATTGATAAATTTTGTATTAATTGTTCGACGGCTGTCGCAGTTAAATTTTCTAATGACGACATGAACTCAGTCTATACACCGGGGTTGAATAAGACTGACGGAATTTCGTCGGTTGAAATAGATCTATCCCCGAGGTAATTTTGGATTTTGCTGTATAAGACTACTTATTGACTCTGTTATAATAAATACATTGAGCTCTTTTTGTGAATCAGCTTTAATATTTTATATTACTAGGATTCACTTGGATTATATACCAATGGATTTCATACCTAACAAGGCAGTAAAACCACTAGAAGACAAAGCGTTATTGGCTGTGGAAGAATTAGAAAACATAAATATTATCAAGGAGCGTGAACAAAGGAAGAGTAATCGGGAGCCTAATGGAAAGAGATTGACTCTTCATTCAAATTTTGAAGATTAAATTTGGTTTGAAAGCTTGGAACCAGAAGAGAGTTCTACAATCGAGAAGTGCGAGAAAAGAAACTGTCAGCATAGAACTTACGGTTACATCTCGTGTGTAGTAGTTTTAAGGTATGCTATATTTATGGGATAATGCATGTGAATATGAACATGAAAATTGAAGTCAGTACTCAGAGGCGACAGGCTGTTTCATGCTGAACGTAACGTGTGGCCTGACGATTGTGTTTTGCATGAAACAGACTGTCGCATCTAAGTGTTGACTTCAATATTCTCTTCTATCTATCTATCTATCTCTCTCTCTCTCTCTCTCTCTCTCTCTATATATATATATATATATATATATATATATATATATATATATATATATATAATAAAAAAAAATTAAATATATAATTCCATCGCTAATGGAATCATATTTAAAAATAATTATAATATAGGCTCTACTTGTGTATCGAGCACTGTTTTTTAAAAATAAAAACAAAAATACTAAAGAACTTCGGATTATTAACCTAACGGTTCTTTCCTACTTTTAATATATTTGCACACACACACACACACATATATATGTATGTGTATACGCAATTTCTATATATATTATTTATATATTATATATGCGTTGTACTTATTGGAAAGCACTCAATATCAGTGAAAGAGCTAACATATTTAGTTGGATTGATGTGAGTTTGTGACCCTGGGTTTCACGCTTTTATGATCGTCAGACTGAAAGATCGCAAAAGCGTGAAACCCAGCCCTTTTCAATATGTACCGCGCATGTATGTATGTATGTATGTGTGTGTGTGTGTGTATGTGTGTGTGTGACTGTAATGTTACTAGCCTTAGCAATAAAACTTTCCCATAAGAAAAAAATGTTTTGGTCGTTTAGGTCGATTTAAGGAAGTGGATATGATGAGAAATTATTTCATTCGTACTCAAAATCTATTTCTTACTTAATATAATCGCCATCTTTATCTGTGCAATTACTTTAAATTTAAGAGGGCGAACCTAAAACAAGAAAAATCAGCGGTTCAGCATTCAACGAATGACTTCGTGTTAGTCTATGGACTTAGTGATGAACTCTAATTTAAATACATACGCGGTGGAAGTCGACTCGTAACCGAGTAAGACCCCCCCACGACTACTCATGACACCCAAACGAATATTTCATTGATGATTTCCATGTCAGTGGCTCATAAAACTCGCAAATAATTTTCGAAATAGATCAAGATATGTGTGTGTATTTCTTTAATTGGATAGAACGTTACACAGTGATCTATACACATTTTAGCACATTGGTCATAGTGGTACAACAAAGTTTGAGATAACCAAAAAAAGCGAGATTCAAGTTTTATATACGGGTTACTCTCTCCGAGATGGATGTCTGAAAAAGAACCTGAGGGTCATTCACTTTCAAGAGTGTCTTAAATACTTAATATTATTATTATTAAAGTTATATATAGGGTATCCTAGAGATTTATTCGACATCGCTGGTCTGTTATATCATTTTTATAAAGTGAAATTGAAATTAGGATAATCTCAAATTCTCTTAAAAAAGAAAAACAATTGAACCAACGTTTATAGTAAAAAAACACAAAATTAAAAAGAAAAATGTGAGAGCTGCTAAGACTTTACTCTCCAGCATTGATAGAGTCCCAAAACATCTCTGAGTCCTTCTGGCTGACGAATTATCCTTCACCGTTCAATCTCTCCCCCACAGGCGGGATGTGGCAATCCTCTCGCTGGTCTATCGCTGTTCCCACGGAAGGTTCTCGGGTGAAATACATTCCCTGTTCCCGCCAATTCAAACCTTAACGGCAAGGTCCCGCCATGCCACTTACATAGTAGGAAACCACGCACATCACCCTGTATTTCATCGGTGAGAAGTAAGTTTCACACGAACAGCTTCTTCTTGTCAACCACTGCTCTGCAAGACTCACTACCAAGTGGAGGTTTCCCCAAACGCTACAATCTTAACTTGTTCAAGGCCTGGGTTAACCACTTCCACTTATATATATATATATATATATATATATATATATATATATATATATATATATATATATATATATATATAGAGAGAGAGAGAGAGAGAGAGAGAGAGTGATAGATATATATCTATATCTATATCTATATATATATATATGTGTATATATATATATATATGTGCGCGTGTGTGTGTTTATTTAGATACGAATAATTTCCCATGCATATTTCACTGAATACGGCAGACAGGGTGCTTTGATTTAGTTTTTATACAATTTCTCATGTGATCTAATAATTTTCTTCATAGGCCATATTACAACATGATTCAAACGGAGACTTACACAACACCTTTCTGACCATAGCTCAATTAGGTCCCATTTAAATACCCATGGAAACCTACCGGACGCTATTCGTAACATACTTGTTGACAATACAAATACAATGCATCATTTACCTCTAAAAAAAAAGGTTAAAAAATAATGGAAGCCTTATTAATAAAAACAAAATCCCAACACTCAATAATATCAACTATGAACGTGGACGCAATATCTTGATCGTGTCTTGAAAATGAAAACATTATATAAATACATACAACAAATGGCTAAATGTATAGCCGAAAGCGCTCGGATAAAGATAACAATTGAACAGTTTTTGTATAATTTATCATCCAAAAAGAAAAAAAAATTATTAGATCTCACGAGAAATTGTATAAAAAACTAAATCAAATTGTATTCAAAGAAATATGCACACACACACACACACACACGCACACGCACACGCGTGTGTGTGTATGTATCGAATTAATGTGGATGTGAGTGGAGTTGGTGATAAGATTCTCCATATTAAGTCTATTAATTAAACTTAACCTTTTGATATCTAGCACTTTATGACAATAAAGCTACCCGCGTGTCGTAACTAGGGGGTGGTGGTGGTGGTGGTGGTCATCCCCGGGCGGCACTTTTGATTCGTGGTGAGTTTTCAGAAAATAAAAAATTACAATAGCATAATTTAAATAAATTTTGCAAAATAAATAAATAAATAAATAAATAAATAAAAATAAAATAAAATAAATAAAACAGCGACGAAAAAGAAGATAAGGTTTAAATGAAGCCAATTTGTCTTTGATATAGCTGGCTCACAGCCAGCCAGCCATCATTGAAAAAAAAAAAAAGGTCTCCAAAACGCACTGTCAGCTGATGGGGATAAACCCCATTTTGGAGATGTGACCAAAAGGTGTGAAAAAAATTTGAACATTTTTAAAGGGCTTGATGT
>OZ010583.1:26371837-26389337 GCA_963932145.1 Acanthosepion lycidas | reverse complement strand
CTTGAGTCAACGCGTGGCATGCGTGGTATATATATATATATATATATATATATATATATATATATATATATATATATATCAACAATTACTATTCTTAAAAGAGTGCTAAAAAAAAACAAACTTTATTCTACATTCAACACCATCACTTGATAAGACACCAGAGGTGTTGAAACAAAATGGCTATTTTTGTAGTGATTTTATAACATATTTATGTTAGAATTTTTAAATAAATAATTATATATATATATATATATATATATATATATATATATATATATATATATATATATATATACGACAAAATATGTGTATATTTGAGTATGCTTTGTATGTATAGATTGGGCTGACATTACAAAATGATAGACAATTTAACTGAGGTATTACTATAATCATATGTTATTATTTATGCTGAACAAAAAATGAACAAATCAAGAAACTCAATAGCATATATATATATATATATATATATATATATATATATATATGTATGTATGTATGTATATGTATATATATATAATTAAATATTTAATATGTAGAGATATATTCTCACATGTTGAAAAATATATATTTCAGAGTATATAAACATAATATATATATATATATATATATATATATATATATATATATATATATATATATATATATATATATATATATATATATAATTAGCCCAGTCGCGGACGTCAGAGGATAGGGTGGAGTTTTTTCCGGATAGTGGTTGAGTAACAACTGATGAACTTGATTTTACACACACACAGACACGCACAGCTACATACATACATACATATATATCATAGTAAATGGATTAAATCTGGCAAATATTTAATTATTTTCTGTTCATACGTTATCTTAACAGAAACAATTTATTTAAGTAAATTTTTGTTTTTTAAATAAACGATAATTTTTTTGTTTTTTTAAATAAACGATATAAATTATTAAGTTGGTGCAAAAAGGATGACGTAATAATGTCGTTTTTTTGACGTTAAAAATACGTAAAAAAACGACATTATTACGTCATTATTTTTGCACCAACCTAATATATTTACCTGCCTGAATATTCGAGAAATTTCGTCGAAAATTTAACCTCCCCGGCTTAATGATGATTACTCAGGGGATGCAGGTTCGATTCCTGCCGAGTAAGGTCGGCAATACTTTCTGTTTAAAAGCATTAATCCGGGCTTTCTTTAGCCGGAATTTCCTTATGGCTGAACAGTAATAACATACCAAGCGTAATGGTGTTTCATCGTAGGGTGCAGGTTCGATTCCTGTCGAAGGACGCAATTTTTCTACTCAGTTTCTCGTTCATTCAGGCCGGTAAATGTAATTTAAACTGTTTAATTAAAAACAGAGCATTTACTTAAATAAGTTTACGCATATAACATAACGTACAAACTATATATATATATTTAAGCATTTCACTGCAAGCAAGCTGAGAATGTCACTGGCATGCAACGAATTACAGAGAGTAAAAGGTGTGTTTGATAATAAACAGAAGGTAAGCAAGTAAGAGAAAGGGAGTTCCTTTTTCGCGAAGGGCTATATATGTGTGTGTGTGTGTGCGTTAAATCAGCTATTACTCATCCGCAGCTGAAATAAAAAAGATCCCTTTCTTTTCTGACGACCGTGTTCGTTCTATCTAATCTCTCCCTCTGCTGTTTTCCTCGTGTTTATTCAGGCGACCTCTTGCTCCACCTCGTAGCCTTGCTGTGCTTCGACTATCTCTGTTATTGGATTAAAAATCCCTTCTCTATCTCATAGTCTGTTCATCCCATCCATACTTTTCTGCAATCTACGTGTTACCCATAGCATTGTTCATGCATTTATCATGTTTTAATGCAATTTTCTTAATTTTTGTGTTTCCCGCCTGTACAGATGAGGTAACATATAATATCAATTATACTCTTTACGCTTAGCTTGCTTTTGATCTGGTGTAATGGTTAGTACGCTCATCTTGTTAGATAAATAAAAACTGAGTAGTGAGTTCATTACCCACTGGGGGCTCCATACTTGCGGCCTTATGCCACATCTAATCAACGTTTAATAAAACGTTACATTTCTTACACATTTCAGGCTTTAAGCATGTCGATAAATTGCGCCATTTTAAATCGCTTTTTTTAGTTAAATTATTCCCAACATTTCGTTATAGGTCGTTTTAAATTATGTCTGTTTTTGCTATATAATTTATATTTTATCAAAATTATTGATAAAATATTCAGTCGTAAATTGAGTAATTATGCTTACAAATTATTCTGCAGAATTTGGTGACATAGTGGTTGTTAATTCGATCACGGAGTGTGTGTTCTTGACCTCAGTAGAAACTGAGTAGTACTAAATAAAATAAGAACTAGACGATATTCCAATATATGACCAGTGGAACGAGAACAGTCTACCCCATAAATTAAATAAAGGGTTCAGTTAGAAATTCCCTATAGGTTACCCAGTTTGATATACATTTGAGGAATGCCGGATGCCACAATGGTCGAAACGTTGTATTAACAAAAATGATGTAAATAAATGCAGTGAGAAAACTGGTCCTTTGTTTTATTTTTAATGATTGATTAATTAAACGGCCGCAGTTGGAATCATATAGACACTAGTGTTGCTACCCCGCCTTCGCCCTCAGACCCCTACACAACATCCACATAGCATACCAATATCATTAAACGTCCTCATTGATCCATACTGACGAATGAAATACCTTCCCGTTTAAATCCCAAATTCCGTCTGGAGGCCTACTGATGGAATAAGCTAGACAATGGCCACAAACATACAGACGCCTGATGCTGTTGCCATCTTTATGATCAGACAGAGATTATCTGGCAGACAATTGAAGAATACATACGAATTGCCGCACGATAGAAATATTATTCAACCGTAATTGATCTAGCAAGACAAGCTTATTAACCATTACACCACATCGAAGTGCCCACCTCTCTGTTCATGTGGATCTTTCTTAATCTGTTTGCATTATATATTGTTTAACCTAAAAAAGGTTACTGAATGGGGAATAACAAAAACAGAGGTTGCAAATGAAATGGTAATCTTTATAACATTAACAAAATACAATACTCGCCAGCAGTGTGGAGTAGGTAAACCACTGCTAGAGGTGGACTACTTAGACATCATATTACCCCCGCCCCACTTACAATAATGTCCAACGTACTTATGAGGATTAAGGGTATAAATTATATTGTACGTATTATTTATCATATCTCAGTTGCGTCTCTGTCCTTGGACAGAATGCGCTCAGGGGCTACTCTGTCAAAAGACAGAGGGGCAACAGAGAAAATTATACTGAAGAGGTGCCCAGTCCTGGGGAACAGCTGGCCGAGGCCGGGCCCTCCCATTGCAAAAGAGGGAGGGATCAGTGCTCGCATCGAGGCCAGCGCAACCGACAGTTGTGGGGGTTGTGGAGAATTTTTGTCCCTGCCCGGGTGTACGCGCTCGGGTCCGCACATTAAAAAGACCTTGTGTCGCATCTCGTTTTGGTAGGGGAAAGAGTAAACACCGTACTTATGAGGATTGGGATATAGCCATTAGTCTTCATAGGTAAAGTATATAAATTATATCTCTTTCAAAATAATTTGTATATGGCGGTTTTCTAAACATAACTTAGATTTGGTACAAGACTGAAGGTATGGGACATCCATGAAGGATCGAACTCAGTATTCAGTCATAAGTGATCTAATGAGACAAGCTTGCTGACCGTTACAACACATCAATGTGGTTTTCGTCTACAGTGTTTGTTCTGGTTGTATTTTATTCAGAATAATTTGTGATGATGGTGCATTGAGACATGGACCTGTGAAAAAAATAATAATAAAAAACATGCGAAAAAAATAAATTCTTCAATATTATTCGTTCACATTACATTTTGCCAGATTTTGAATTATGACAATTTGTGGCCTCCATATTTTTTCAATAATCTTACAATCATTTAATAAACATTCATGAACGTTCTCAAATTTAAATGGCTTGATAATCCCATGACATCACCGCCTTTGTATATATATATATATGTAAGCAAATATATGGATATAGATCCGACAGTATGAAGAAAAATATATGGAAAAAACAAACAAAAGTCCTTATATGCAATTATGCTGTTTTAATGTTAATATAATGTCAACGTCGGACGTTTCGTTCTAATAAACCATCTTCAGGACATATTCATAAAATATAATTAACATTATCAATTCAACATGACAAAGACGATGGCTGTTTGGATAAGTCTTGTTCTTATGTCCATCGTCTTTGTCATGTTGAATTGATAATGTTAAATATATTTTATGAATATGTCCTGAAGATGGTTTATTAGACCGAAACGTCTGACGTTGACATTATATTAACATTAAAACAGCATAATTGCATATAAGGATTTTTGTTTATTTTTTCCGTATATTTTTCTTCATATATATATATATATATATATATAGTAAAAACGCTTAAACACTAATATTAATTTTCCATGGAATATTAGTGTTTAAGTTTTTTTATTATATCCTTGCTCTGTCCTGGACATTGAGTTCTACCTGGATTCTATCCTCTTGGAATTTTTTATTCAAAAAATATACATTTATGTGTATGCACCTATGTATATATATTTATATATTTTGCATATGTATGTGTATATTTACCACTAATATCATTTCTCTCACTCTCTCTCTCTCTGTATATATATATATATATATATATTATATATATATATATATATATATATATATATATATATATATCATCAGGCCTGATGATTGCGTTTACGCTCTATCTCTGATATTGAGCACTTTATCCTATAAACACAGCATAACTTAAAACTATATTTCTCCATTTCTTTCTATCTATCTATCTATCTATCTATCTATATATATATATATATATATATATATATATATATATATATATATATATATAGTCATCGCTTTTGTGTGGAGACGTATGCTAACTACGAAAATCTTTTAGAGAAAGTTTGAATAACAATGATTACGTTTTCTGTACTTGACAGAGAATCAGTGAGCTTACGACCGTATCACGTTGAGATATCGTTTCTCGTATGATAGCCGAAGTTAACAATGTCGTGCCTGGTCAGTGTCTAGCTGGGTGACAGTTTCGGAATACAAAATGTTGTAAGCTTGAATGTCCAGGCAGATTAATAAATAACGCTTCGAAATTGGGAACTGTAGAAGCGAGTCCTATTTGCAGTACGTTTCCTTATCTTCCGTTACGCGCAACTTTCCTTGAGAAACGGTTGGAACCATCCCTTCTCCCCTCAGATATGTGTTAAGTAGTAAGGTTAGACCATCATTATCTAAAACAAAATTCTTACAATCTAAAAATATTTTCTGGCTTTAAATAACCTGCAAAGTGTTGATAAACAGTAATAAATGAATGAATCAATCAAGAATTCATCTTACGCATTTATAAGTCTAGCATTTGTTCGTGCATTGGATATTACAACCATATCTGGCCTGGTACTTTGGCTATATATCACGAGATTCTTGACCAAAGTTAAAGGGTCTTTAAGGTTATCGGGCCTGAATAAGCACATTAATTTCTATTACTTTTCTATAAATATTTTCAAGATAGATGTTCTGATGAGCCTACCTCCTTGGTAGCGATGGGATTTAAGCGTGCTAGTAAATTACCAACTGGATTTGATCATTTTACGGTTCAAATAGATGCAACCGTAAGTTTTGCTCGAATATTTTCTTTTCTTGCATCTGCGGCATACTTACAATTTCTTGGTTCCCTGCCATCTACTCTCTCCAAAAATTTAAATACAACATCAGTCGCCATTGTCCGTGTTCGTGAAACTATTTCTTTTATTGTCCTAGAAATTCTACAAAATAGATAACTCCTAATTCTAAAGACACACAGAAGAAGAAAATGAAATCAAATCCATGTTTAATGACAGAGCGATAATACATCTAAAGAAATTCCCGGTAAACTAAAGGTTTCCACACAATCATCAAGCATGTATATATATATATATATATATATATATATATATATTGATTTAAACAAACACTGTTTAATATTTGCCTTTCGGACAACACTTCATCAAGGACCAGCGTTGGCAAAATTATTATATCAAAATTGATGTGAGGGAATACGTAATATGGAGGAAAATTGTATGTATAAATATATATATATATATATATATATATATATATATATATATATATATATATATATATATTAGGTTGGTGCAAAAATAATGTCGTTTTCTCACATCGTAACATATGTGAGAAAACGAGATTATTTTTGCACCAACCTAGTATATATATATATATATATATATATATATATATATTGTTTTTACGCTATTTTTATAGATACAAATATTTAAGTAAATGCTCTGTTAATAATAAACAGTATTAATAGCATTTAGCGACCTGAATTATGAGAAATTTCTAACAAGATATGTGTCTTCGGACAAGTATCGAAACTGTATCCTACACAAAACCGTAATATAGTCTGATGTGCTATATCATTTACTTACAGAGTAAGTGCCTAGTTAGTAACAAATATTTTCTCTATGATTTCTCGGACATTGAGTCCGATAAATGTTGTTAATACTGTTTATTATAAACCGAGTATTTACTTAGATATTTGTATGTATAAAATAATGTATAAACAATAAATATATTAAAATAACTGTCGGACCTTCATGATATATATATATATATATATATATATATATATATATATATATATATTATTTATTCATTTAGCATATTTTTGCCTCAATGTAGTCTTCATTCCTTTCTATTATATTCTGCTCCATGGTGTCATTCAAGGCAGAAAAGTGCAATGGTTTGTCGCTTCCTTTTACATCGGGGATGTTGAGGACACCTCGTTCCTCATCTCAGAAGTGAAAGAGGCAAACCTACAAGCTTCGTTTGAATTCATTTATCCTTCTCCTAGACAGGTTGCCAGCCAACGCTATAAGATCCAGTCTTTCTTGCTATTTACCCCTAGAAGGGTTGGATGAGATGGATTCATATATTTCCCAACGGTATTAGCACGTAACTAAATCAAGTAAACTCGGCTGCAAATTGGATTCGGCTCTACGATTATTCAATTTTTATTCAATTTTTGTGTCATATAAAATGATAGCCAACATATTCTTTATCTATTTGGTTGGTGCAAAAATAAAAAAAAACTACGTCAAAAAATGATATTATTTTTGCACCAACCTAATAGTTTTTGCTCTCATTTGACCACCATAGAGAACCGTCCCTGCTCCCGTCCCATTAGAATGGTTGATGCCCGTCTCCGTTAGAGCATCTCACTGCGCCATATAAACAATAAATGGGTTTAAATTTATGCAAACCCTTTTAAAACTGACTTGAAGTGGAACAACTACATTGAATCAACAGCTGCATCTACTGCAAGGAAAGTTGGTTCATTGTCTCATGTCAGAAGGTTTTCCTTGTCAGAGTCCATCTTACACATCCACAAATCTAGCATTCGTCCTTGCACTGAATACTATTACCATATCTGGTCAGGAGCCCCTTGCCATTCATTTCGAGGTTCTCGATAAAATGCAAAGAAGGATCTGTAATGTTATCGTTCCTGAACTGGCTCGTTGACTTCAGTCACTTTCTCACCGATGTGACGTGGCTTCCCTCTGTCTTTTCTACATATATTTTCATGACTACTTTTCTGACGAGATTTTCCCCTCGTGCCCCGACCATAAGCATGCTACTAGATTGGCATTTATGTCCCACTAATTTATTGTTGAAATTATTAAATGTGACCCCCATTTCTACTCCAACAGTTTCTTTCCACGCAGTTCCCGACATTAGAACTCCCACTCACTTGCTTTCCTGATAACTAAAATCTTCAAAGAATTAAACGTCAGTCGCCATCTTCTGTTACCTTTATTCCCTCTCTTTTTTCCTTTCTTCACTACCCACCTACACTGATTTTTTTTATCTTATTTTCACTCTCCTTACCCCCCACGCTTTCGTGCTAGTCGCACTCCTGCCTTGCTTGGGGTGGAATTCTTTAAAAAATATCTAGCTGGCACGAGAGACCAAAATGATCGTTTTAGTAAATTACAAACGTTTCGGCTGCACTTGCAGCTTTCGTCAGTGTTTGATATTAAGTAATTTTTATGAACTGAGCTAAATTTCAAATCCAGCGGGCCTTAATGACCCGAACATGAGAATCGCCAATGCTTTGATCGTGGAATGTGACAAAGTCTTATTTCCAATTTCTCACCCTCTTCAATCACACGAGTCTGTTTCTCACACCGGACTGATGACATCAACTATAAACGGCTGCATGACTGAAAACCCTTTTTTACTTCTTAGTGTGTTAATGAGATTGTATATGCAAGAAGACGGAGAGTAATTATACCGAGTGATCCATACAGGTTTTATTGATGAAACACTGTCTTACGTAATACAATATGCATTTGCATGGCTTTATAATTACAGGATCATGGATCTCTTTGTTGGATTGTTCTCGCTTGTAGTTCTCTGTAGAAAGAACATTCGCCAGGAACATCAAAGTCTAATTAACGAATAACGTTGTCAGAAAATGCACAATCAATAAGCAAATAATACTTTCAAACACTTCTTTATCAGTTCCTTTAATCGAAACACGAAAGAAGTAACCTCTTTTATTTATAAATATAATTTCACCATAAGGGAACGCGAGTTTGCTCAAGCGGGTGGTGGGGAGCATTGAAATTGGACATGTCTTTCTGCTCATTTCCCAAAAAGCAAAGGAATACTTCATATATATATATATATATATATATATATATATATATATATATATATATATATATACATATATATATATATATATGAAATGGTGATATATATTTTTATATATGAAGAAAAGTATTGGGGAAATTCTATGCCAAAGTGAAAAAAGATTACTTACGACGCGTTTCGTTTTTACGGACATCATCACACTAAACTTTGTGACCTCTTGACAATAACATTCTGGACTGACGTTGCTAAATATATATATCAATATATATCAAGCGAAATAAACTTATATATATATATATATATATATATATATATATATATATATATATATATATATATATATGATAATGATGAAAACAGAGTCCTTACAAATACATAGGTATTGATTTATTTCACAGGATCAGACCCATCCCGAATCATCAGACCATGAATTTTACAACAATAAATGGATTTAAAATTATCTAAACACGAGCAAAAAGATTTTAAAAAAAGGAAGATAAAGAAAAAAGACAAAAAAGAAAAGAGTTAGAAAATAAGAAGCTTTTTCTATAGGGAAATGGAAAGAGAGACATATAGACACGGGAGTGGGGGCAAAGACAGCAAGAGAGGGAAACCGTCAGCTAACAGGCTGAATTAGAATGTTCTTCTCTCTACCGGATATGACAAGAAAAAGAGAGTGAATATCTTAAAAAAAAAAAAAAATGACGAAACCCGCCCCATCATTCGGGACTTCATCGGACTAAATTTAACAAAGTTTAAATAGGGGTTGTCCAGAAGGACGAAGCGCGTAACAATTAAACTTTCCTTATATATATATATATATATATATATATATATATATATATATATATATATATATATATATATATATATGTAGCTTAGATAGGATTAAAAATCTTAGATAGGATTGAAAACGTGTATCAATATGGTGATTTTCTTTTGTCATTCAATGATAATGTTATTAAGCTTATCAGAGGATATGAATGGAATTTGAATAAAATAGACAAAACTTGTCAATATTGTTTAATGAAACATGCATCAATGAAAAATTACTGCCTAAATATATATATATATATATATATATATATATATATATATATATATATATATATATATATATATGTAAACAGAAATATAGAAATGTTGCCAATCACAAAATCACAAAATTACACTGGAAGAATACAGAACGTATGAAATTCCGAGTTGTGCAATCAATGTAAGATATTATGTATATTTCTGAATATATATATATATATATATATATATATATATATATATATATATATATATATATGTGTGTGTCAGGAGTTCAGTTGAATACGTGACCTTGGTTTTGACCTTACGATCTCATCGTTCGATTGTTTTTATCAACTGACCACCTAATATTTTTATTTAAAAAAAAACAAAAAACACAAAGATCGCTACATTATTGTTTTCAAAAATAAATAAACAAACACACGACAATCAAACACATGACGTAAAGTTTAATAGAAAAGAGGAGAGTGTGGTGAAACACGAAGAAAGAAAAGATGAACAAAACGGGTGAAGAGGAGAAAAGCAAGCGTATCGTAAATACATAAAGAAAAGGAAGAAGGAAAAAAAAAACAAATGTATTGTAAATGTAAGGAAGAGTGTATCGTAAAAGGAAAGAATGATGAAGAGAAGAAGAGAAAAGCAAGCGTATTGTAAATGTATAAAGAAGAAGAAGAAGAAGAAGAAGAAGAAAAAGAAGAAGAAGAATAGAAAAAACAACAAATCTAACGTAAATGTAAGGGAGAGTGTATAGTAAATGTAAGGGAGAGTCTATGGTAAATGTAAGGGAGAGTGTATAGTAAATATAAGGGGGAGTGAAGAGTAAATGTATGGGAGAGTGTATAATAAATGTAAGGGAGAGTGTATAGTAAATATAAGGGAGAGTGTATAGTAAATATAAGGGGGAGTGTATAGTAAATGTAAGGGAGATTGTATAGTAAATATAAGGGAGGGTGTATAGTAAATGTAAGGGAGATTGTATAGTAAATATAAGGGAGGGTGTATAGTAAATGTAAGGGAGAGTGTATAGTAAATGTAAGGGAGAGTATATAGTAAACTAGCAGTAGAGTCCGGCGTTGCCCGGGGATGTAACAGTAAGAGATATATCAAGTATAGACCATCATAAAGTCTGAAAAATAAAATTGACAAAGATTATTGTTTAAGGTTGACGGATACGCATGTCTTAATTAATTTTTTATTTTTTATTTTTTTACGAATTGGTCAAACCCAAACTCATTTTATTATATACAATTTTATTCTAAACAATTGTCTTGTAAATGGAATTTTTAAAGCACTCTGAATGTAAAAATAAAGAAAAAAGTGTGCAAGACAATAAGAAACACTACCTGCCAAAAAAAAGTGAAGTTTTGTTGAAATCGGTTGAAAAATGTAGAAAATCCGATCCCATCTATAAACGAACACACACACACACACACACACACACACACACACACACACACACAAGCAACCTGGGTTTTATAATAAGTATAACTCGATATGAGTTGTCCTCCTTTCATTCTGGCGACAGAATCCTGTTTTATCGTGTTTTCAAGTTGATTTCATGCAAAAACAATTGTGTTTTTCCAATTTTTGACGCTGTCAGAACCACCGCAAGGTAATTTTACGCAGTCCTCTGAAGTTTTGTTGAAATCGGTTGAAAAATGTAGGAAATCCCATCCAATATATAAACGTACAGACACACACACACACAATCTGCGTTTTATAATAAGTAAGATGTAAGGGAGAGTGTATCATAAATGTAAGGGAGAGCGAGAAGTTAAGAAAAGGAAAAATATTGTAAATATAAGAGTGGGGTTTTAAATTATATTTTTTTTATCCAGCCTCATATTCACTTAATAATTTTTTTTTTATATGAAGACAAGCACTTAAAATTTGAGATTTCTGGTTTAGAAGGTTTTTTTTGGATCCGGAAATGTCATAATCGCTAATTTCTCATGTTGACATAGGTTACAAATTCGGTTATGTACTGTTATATGGATTTTTCCTTTTTTTAAATTTTGCACATTATGGATAGATCCTTGTTGTTTTTCTGTTTCATTTAAGTTTCACATATGTTTAGAAAGTTTGGTGGAGTATCTAAAATTTGCTAGCTTAAACGATGATCTATGGTTATACCTTCTGTACATCCTATATACGTTTTATTTTGATCATTAATATCCGTTACTTCTGCTTTATAAATTATAGCTTCTGTTTTACAAATACCATTTAATGGGCATCTATCCTTATTTCTGCATTTGCATAAATTACTTAATATATATTGCTGCATGTTAGTTTTGATATTTCTGTTATTTTGTATATTTATTATAGCTTTAAAATTACTAGTGCAACTGTAGCTCAATTTAGTTGTATTTTTATTGAATAATTATATAATTCTGAATTTTTTGGAAACTGTTTAGTAAGCAATTTGAAAAATAATTTACCTATTTTACATTTTAACGCTAAAAAGGGAGTTAAACCAAATAATATATTTTTCTTTTCCTCTGTTCTTCATATGTTGTTTATTTGAGGTTTAAATTCTAGTTTGGTTTTGTGACCCCCTACCTTTAATTCTTATATTCTTTCTTTTTATCATCAAAAATTATTCTACTAGAAGACTTTCTGGATAATCTAGATTCTATTCCTGTGGGGATGTGCTTAATTATATTCGGAGGGTAGTTAGATCTAATATTAACATATCTCAACTTTGGGTTAGGTTTCATGTAAGGGAAGACACTGCCAGTATGAAGATTCAATTTTACGTCCAGATAGTTAACGACATTTTCTTTTTTTTTTATTTTCGACTTCTATTTCAAAGCCGAGACTTTTAAAGAGTTTGAAAATCACTTTTCCAATGGTGTCATTAGTTCTTTTGTTGTTTGGCGCTATCTTCAGGCCGTCATCTCTATATAGACTGTGGTTGTTGATATGAACGATTTAGTTAATTTTATATAAAATATGTAGTTAAGTATGTATTAATTCAGAAATCACAGCACCATCAAACGAACCTTGTGGTACAAAGTCATCTACGTACGCATGAATCTGTGTGACATTGTGATTGTGAGAACACAGAATTAATCTATCTATCTATTTATCTATATTTATTCTTCAGAGTTTGTTAACTTGTATATACATGCGTATTGGCGCCCGTGAAGGTTTTTTTTGGACTGTAAACTGGCAGCTCTGTATGTATTAAATAAGAATAAGTTTTCTGTTCCTCCTCTCTTCAATGAATTTAAGGTGTTAAACTCTTCTGCTGATAAAGCTGAATGTTTCACTCTTAAATTGTCCTTAAACTCTATTCTTGACTAATCTGGAGTAACCCTGCATAACTTAGAACTGAGTCTATGTTGAGTGATATGCATACTACCCCTTCTATGGCTTCTGCTATTATCTCTAACCTGTATCTCCACAAAGCATGTAGACGTGATGCTATCTCTGTAATAGTCCGTCAGAAGTGTTCTCCCGAACTGGCTCATGTTCTCTCTAAACTGTATAATCAAAGACTCTCTGACTCTTGCTTTCCTGCTTGCTGGCATTCCTGATCTGTTGTTCCAGTTTTTAAGAAATTAGACGAATCGTCCGACGCCTGCAAGTATCGGCCTATTAGTCTTTTACATCTTCTGGGGAAACTACTAGAGGCCGTAATTAATGCTGAATTGGTAAAGAATCTCCCATCGCAAGGCTTTTTTTCAGATAAGCAGTACGGTTTTCCCTTCTCCAGGTCAACTGCTGATGTAGTAACGATAATTGCGGAAAGAGTCTTTAGATAAAAAACGATGAAGTTGTAGCATTGTACCTCTCGAAAGATTCCAACAGGGTTTCAAAAAAAGGTCTTCTTTACATGTTGAAATATTACGGTGTCTCCCGACAAATTTTTGAACTGATCCAGTCTTCCTTATCTAATTTTTACCAAAAAGTTATCCTGAACGGTGACTCTTCACGATAATTTCGTACTAATGTAGGTACCCCACACCCCAGGGCTCTATCTTTGAGACTACTTTTTTTTTAAATTTTGATTAATGATCTTCCCGATAGCATCAGCTTTCAATTTGGTATCTATTCCGATGACACAACCATGTTACCGATGCCCGGTAGTAAGTTCGATAAGGTCAAATTGGCGGCTGATGTCAAATCGACCTTCAGTCTGTAGTTAACTAAGGAAAAAGACGGCTTGTTAATTTTAACGACTCCATAGCTAAAGTGCTTTTTATTAATCACCTGAGAGATCCCTTTCTGCCTCCCATCAGTGACAGAGGTCATAGTCTTTTTCATGCTAAACGCAATCGTCAGCCCGTATTATTTAAAAATATATTTTTACATATATTTAAATAATAATTATAATATTAAGCTCTATCTTGTATCGAGCACTGTTTTTAAAAATAAATCCTAAAGGACTCTGGATTAACAATATGGCTGCTCTTTCTTTTGATATATATATATATATATATATATATATATATATATATATATATATATATATATATATATAAAGGCATTTACATGTTTATACATACTTTTTTATAGATACAAATATTTAAGTAAATGCTCTGTTTATAATAAACAGTATTACCAACATTTACCGGCCTGAATGTCCGAGACAAATAATATATATATATATATATATATATATATATATATATATATATATATATATGTATGTATGTATGTATGTATATATATATATATATATATATATATATATATATATATATATATATATGTGTGTGTGTGTGTGTGTGTGCGAGTGTGTGTGTGTGTGTGTTTGGATAAAAACCAAAAATAGCTTTTCTCTTCTTTCTTATATGTTGTCATTTTCTATATGTATTTTTATTTATATCTGACTTTTTCACATACATGGTCAAACACACAAATATATATATATATATAATAATTTTGTTTTTTATACCCAGAGTTATAGTTATATTTCTTTTTTTAATTTTTTAGGTCTGATGATTTGGATCGTGATTACGATTCCAATGTAAAAAATTATAACCATGTAATATTAGTGTTTGAACCTTTTATATTATATTCTTACTCTGTCCTGGACATTGAGTTCTACCTGGATTCTATCCTCTTGGGTTTATATATATATATATATATATATATATATATATATATATATATATAGAGAGAGAGAGAGAGAGAGAGAGAGAGATCGCCACTAATATTATAAAGATATATATATATATATATATATATATATATATATATATATATATATATTCAGTCTTAGTGTGATAGTTCCTCTTCTGTTGAGAACAAAATTATTTCTTTTTCTACTGAAAACATCCACAACAGCCCAAAATACAGATTCCACCATCCATGTGGTAGGTAAAGAAATGATACTTGCTTTTAAATGTTGAAAAATACTTGGGCGTGAGTCTCTTATCGATATGTAGGCAAAGAAACTTTCTTTGTCAATTCTTTTTCTCAGTTTCTCATACTCTTTCAAGTCCAGCAACATTTCAGCCAACACGACATTTTTCAATTTTTTTTATGTCTACGAATTCTCTGCGGACCACTAGAAATGCTATGTGGACTACCGGTGGTCCACCTGAAACACTTTGAGAATCACTGCTCTAAATCAACGAAATTAACAAAGCTTCCACTTTCAATAATCTTCAAGCATTTCAATCCAAAAATGACTGAAATTTATTTTGTTCGCTTCTGATCGTTTCTTTTTATTTTTTTATTTTTTTTTTATAATTATCGAAATTCCAACATATGAATTTATGAAATGACCTTGGAATAAGAATATTGGCAGCGATGCCACTGAAGTTTTTGCACTATTTAAATTCGGACTATTGTCCTTATCTTTGTTGTTGATGTTACTGCGTTGCGTTCGTTGTGTCCTCCGGCCTTCTTCAGAGTATATCCATCTCAATAACCTACAAGGAATTCCGAAATGAAAATCTTTATTTAATCTCAATTCACATCCTAATGTCTACAGATATCTCGTCTAGTTTTATTCACTGGCCAGTAACTGCTCGTCCTGTTTCCGCTGAATCCAAATACACACTGCCAGTTATCGAACTTACAGTTACTATGTGTCATATAAGAAGAAAATGAGTAACTACCGACATCGAGGCTCGAACGTAACACTCTGGTCTTATGAATATATGTGTTCCGCTAGGCGTATAATTGCGGTGTCAGGCTACTGACTGCGGTGATTGTTGAGTGACTATTGAGTGGAACTATCCAGTCGAATTAGTGTGAATTATTTTGCATCGATGATTTGGGTATTGGTTTAGGATTTACCGGACGTTAAGCTGAGCCGTGCTACTAATAAGGTATTTACTGAAATGGTTGACTTTTACTTCTTTGTTCTTGTTAAGTATTTATTTGCGGTTGTAATTAAATACTGTTTTATCTTAACATTGAAGCCTTGAATTATATTTAATTATTAATGGCCACAGTACGTCACAAAACTCACTATCTACGCGAAACAACATTTTAATTCGTTAGGCTATTGTTCTGTAGATTATTAATCCACAATGTTGCTTAATCCAGTAGGATATTATGCTTGGGAAAGGAATGCATTTTTTTCATGAAATAAGGAACGTATAAAAGCAAAACTATAGAAAACAAAGAAGAGATTTCTGAAGTACCATGTAATATCTCCGAGCTGTGATAAATCGCAGAGCAGACTGTACTCTGCAGCTTTGAGAAGGAAAACTCTGAATTTCAAACTGTGGAAAAGCCAATCGGATACTATTTTTCTGTCTTTTTCAAGCGTGTATGGCATTTCACAGATAATAAATAAACGGAAGATGTAAAGATTCATGATCGCCTACACCCTGAAGAGACATCGCCTTCAAGAAAAATAAAAATAAAAAGGAGAGCGTATTGAGGAGAAAGAAAATATTTCTGGAAGTTACTCTTAATGTCAACAACGGAAACATATTTAGAACAGAGGTTCAGGATTTGAAAGCAAGCAATCTAAAATTAAACTGATTTGATGATTGCGCTATAGGTTTGGCTTTCATGCAAACCAAAAATAATCACGAGATGGAAATACGTTTTGGACTGTTAATGTAAGCCTATAAGATTAAAGCGAGCAATGGGTAAATTGTCGCCATATTATATTTTTAATTTCGCACATGCGCGTTTGTTTTGGATTTTGTCGACTGTACAGTATATTAGGATCAGTTGGCCACCGCCTGTAAGAATAAGAACACTATGACGCAATTCAATCCGCCAGAAAATTGGAAACGTCATGCTGTACCGCTTGGCATTCGCACCAGAAGCTCCAATACGAACATTTCAGAGTGTTTGGGTGTGAATGTGAGGACAGTGCAGAGGATTCGAAGCGAGTTGGATGAGTCTAATGGTGATTACGAAGGTATTGTTCTGATAAGAAAAGAACTCTCGAATTTGTTGGTGAGGTCCTCAGACTCAACGCGTAGGCCTACATCGTCTTGAGGAGGTAGTACTGCCTTGGCTAACGAGGGTGGCTGCTGGAAGACCCTATATCTGGGAGCAGGACTCTGAAACATGCCGCACAAGGAGGAGAACCCATTCATGGCTGTCAGACAATTTCTGCGACCGCATTACCCGTTACACCTGGCCATCTAACTCTTCAAATTGCAAACCTTTTAATTTTTATGTGTGATGAACTGAAGGTAAGGATTATGGCAGCATTCACCACCTTAAACAAGGAGACTGTCCAGAAGAGTTGCAGGAGATTACGAAGTAATCTGGAGGCCGTGGTTGAAGCTAATGGCGATTTTATTGAATAA
>OZ010583.1:26339337-26366837 GCA_963932145.1 Acanthosepion lycidas | reverse complement strand
CGAAATCTAAATATTTTGATTGGTTTGGTTGATTTTGTTTAGCGGCATATCAACACCTCTATGGGTTATTTAATGCCGAAATCTAAATATTTTGATTGGTTTGATTGATTTTGTTTAGGGGCATATCAACACCTCTATGGGTTATTTAATGCCGAAATCTAAATATTTTGATTGGTTTGGTTCGTTGATTTTGTTTAGCGGCATAACAACCTCTATGGGTTATTTAATGCCGAAATCTAAATATTTTGATTGGTTTGGTTCGTTGATTTTGTTTAGCGGCATATCAACCTCTATGGGTTATTTAATGCCGAAATCTAAATATTTTGATTGGTTTGGTTTGGTTGATTTTGTTTAGCGGCATATCAACCTCTATGGGTTATTTAATGCCGAAATCTAAATATTTTGATTGGTTTGGTTTGGTTGATTTTGTTTAGCGGCATATCAACCTCTATGGGTTATTTAATGCCGAAATCTAAATATTTTGATTGGTTTGGTTCGTTGATTTTGTTTAGCGGCATATCAACCTCTACGGGTTATTTAATGCCGAAATCTAAATATTTTGATTGGTTTGGTTCGTTGATTTTGTTTAGCGGCATATCATCACCTATATGGGTTATTTAATGCCGATTTGTAAATATTTTGATTGGTTTGGTTAGTTAAATTTTTTTTAGCGATATGACATTCTCTAATGCCAAAATCTAAATATTTTGTATGTAATTTTATTCTTTCAGAGTAAAAGTATGTTTATATAGACATACATTTTGTAGACAATAAAATCTATTGCTGGTGATTTTACTATTGAAATGTATTTTTAGTATTGCATTGATTATCATTTTGCCATAGAAATGCATTTTTTAAAGGGTTTCGCCCAAGCAAGACGGCAGGTGTGCCACGAGCACGCAAGGGGTTACAGAGGGTAGAGAACAAGAGTAAAGAGGCGTGTTTGGGGAGAGTATAAAAAGAAGGACGAGGAACAAGATCAAGGTATTAGATGTCGATTGACATTAAACTTGAATATTTGACGATTATAGTTATCAGGGAAGCAAGTAAAAAGACGAGAATTCCACAGACGGGAAGTGCGAGAAAAGAAGCTGTTTCAGTAGAAGAGATGGTTACATTTAATCGTTTCGACAGTGAAAGGGTGAGACCGAGATGCAAAACTTATTATAAAAATGTACTGTTGAATTCAGTTTTTTTTTGGTGGGGGTGCACTATTTACCCATAACTGGGATCCTAACAGGCGCTACCACTCCGGGTTAGGGTGGGAACAACAGCATTTAAGATGTGGTTTCACGCTCCTCAGAACCCCCAATTTCCGGATTAGAGCCCATCTTGTCAGATGCAGTTACACTACTTGATTTTAAAAATTAAATTATTCTGAAGAACGACATGATAGAAAAATAGTTTTATCAGACAAAAAAGCTGACAATGAATGATAAATTGAAAAAGTAAAAATCTTAGTAATTGTTTTATTCAAGGAATCACTTTACAAAAACAGTGGCAAAGAGTAGAGCACGCACCAGTAGGAGTTTATATCGAAACGTTAAAGAAACTACGAAACTTGGCCTTTAAATTAAAATTTTCATGTTCCATTTATCATAATGAACTGATCCAATATGAATATAAATATATATTAATACATATACAAATATCTATGTTTAGGTGTGCGACTTAAGTGACGCTGGTTTTACAGCACATCGGCCACAAAGAGATCTACTTTGTGCCCGATGAGCTGGAAAACCAGCGAAACCTAAGTCGTACACCTAAACGTAAGTATTTGTATATGTATTTTTATTAATATATATCTTTGAACTGTTTAACCACATCGAGCACTCTTATTTTTACACCTCATGGATGAATTTGATGATTATTTATTTGCTTGCCTGTCTATGAACGCCAATACATACGTATACGGTTGCTTATATTTGGACGTTTGATTTATCCTAATCTATACGTACACACACACACACACACACATATATATATATATATATATATATATATATATGCATGTATATATAAATAAAAAGAAAGAACAGTAAGATATATAATCCGTTGTTCTTATAGATATTTTTATTTTTACAAAATTACAAAATTAAATTCGGACCTTCCATTTTTGAAACATGGTTAGAACTGTGTAACGGAAAAACCATATTTTAAATCAATTAATATATATATATATATATATATATATATATATATATATATATATATATATATATATATATATATACTGAACAATAAAAAATATTAAAAAATTAAAATCTTCCGACACACTGGGTTGTATATTAATATTCCTTCGTTTTTTATTATTATTTCATATATATATATATATATATATATATATATATATATAGATAGATAGATAGATAGATAGATAGATAGATAGATATTTAACCGGCATAAAATTTAAATAAAAAAAATTAACTATATTAAACTTGAAGTAGGCATTTACGAAACAGGCTGAAAAAATATCCCAAATAATACATCGGTAAGACATCTTGGAATTTAAATGATAGATATGATCGCAAAATTGAACAAAGTGTGCGGCATTTTCGATCGATTCGATAACTCAGTTCTGATTGAGTACTGAGTTCGATACATTTACAGATTATTGACCTTGTGCTACTCTTAGTAAATCGCTATATGAACACGAAAAATATCTTTTAAAAAAAATATACTCAATGAATTAGTTGTTTATGATAAAAGGTCGGATCATGATTTTAACTTGAATGCGGTTCTATTTAAAAAAAATGCAGAAATTTATTAAGTAAAAATATATTGCAAACGCACTAATCAGAATAATCTACAGCCGGTTGACGTTAAACAATATAAAACTTCTTTTCTCACAGAATTAGAACGAAGTGGAACAATTAGAAACAAAAAACAATTAAAATAAAAGCCATAAAACAAGTTGAATTAAATAGGCGATGTTTAATATCTACAGACATCAGACGTCAACATTTAAATGCAAAGACTGCGATTATATGTACGTTTAACGTTTCGTAAACAGCGTTTACGGCATTTTCTCTTTCAGCTTTCATATATAAAATGGAATCCATTAATAAAACCGTTTTTAGTCTTAATAAGTAATTTCCCGGAGCGAAAAGCGTCACTCGAATGTTTCCTATTCACATTTTGCCATTCAGTCGTCCATAATTAATTACATAGAATACTCACAAATATATAGTTTTATGTGACTGGGTCTTTTTTCGGCTGCGATTGTATTTTTCACAAATTCATCACATACTTGAGCATTTTTCTTGACTACATATATATTTTTTTAAGTTTGGTTTGTTTTCTTTTACGGCATATCAACCTCAATGGGTTATTTAATCTTGACAAAATTTTCATTGTTGCTAATATTTTTTTTTCAAAAATCTATTTCTGGTAATATTTTTTCCTTCAAAAATCTATTTCTGGTAAAACATTTTCTTTCGCTGGTAATATTTTTTTCAAAAAAATATACTGCTGGTAATATTTGTTTCCCAAAAATGAATTGTTGATAATATTTTATTTACAAAGTATTTCTGGCATTAAAACCTATTTTTACACTTTCATAGTGTTTTGACCACAGTTTGGGAGTTAACTATTTGCCCATAGCTGGGACCCTAACAGGTACTACCAGCCGGGTCATGGTGGATCTCGGAAGACCAGCAATTAAGAGGTGATTCTACGCTCCTCAAAACCTCCTGATCAGTGGCCTTGCTGCTGGACGTAGTTTATCGTCACACCCAGGACGGTTTTTTTCAGAAGTAATTAAGAATTGCACCAATTTTATTTGTATTTATTTATTTTTAATCATTCCACGCTTAAAATAGCAATAAAGACACTAAGATGCAATATCTATAAATATGTTATGGCCTATCTATTTTGCTACTTATCTGTTTATATATATACATATATATATATATATATATATATATATATATATATATATATATTGAATAAAAACAGACCACTTTAAGGTTCCATGTAATAAGTTATTTCACCACAACCCCTTTAACAGGGCTATGGATCATCAGACTTCAATGATTCATTTCAACCTTTGGAAGTAAAGTCTGATGATCCAGAGCCCTTTAAAAGGGGTTGTGGTGAAATAACTTATTACATGGAACCTTAAAGTAGTCTGTTTTTATTCAAACATATCTGCTCTGAATCTTACATTGAGCTCTCTGGATATCATCCTCCTTGGGTCTACCCATGCGGATTACCTAGTTTTGCATAAACTATATATATATATATATATATATATATATATATATATATATATATATATCGAATCCATTACATGCACTTACGTGCTTATACCCTTGGGAAAGATATGAATCCTCTTCTTCCTCTCTAGCAATGGGCAAATAGCAGGACATGATGGCACCTGGAATAGGAGAAGGGCAACTCTGAATTCATAAACCTGCTGAGGGTCATTTGGGTACCTTGTGGCACATAATGCACCAGGTCTCTTTATTCAGCCCTTCAAAAAGTGTGGTTGGTTCTGCACAAAGCTTTCACCATTATAATCAAATCATATGTTCTGGCGTCTGAGCTGTCAATTCCTAGGAACTGAGCTGCTTGTCCCTCATACGTCGAATCCGATGGGAGAGTCCACTACCACCACACACACACGCACACACACACGCACACACACACGCGTGCATATATATATATATATATATATATATATATATGTATATATATACGCACAGCTTCAGTCATTTTCACATCGACGTAACGTACGGCTTTAACATTTTCATAGATTCAGTAGCTGTCTATATTTCTGAGATGGGGTATTTTGTACACTATTTACATTGTTCGGACTATCGTCCTCATCTTTATTGCCATATTTATCACAACTCTTCGGGAACCCTTTATTTTGTTCGCTGGGGTAGACTGTTCTAGTTCCACGTGCCATGTCTAATGGATGTCTGTTATCTGTTATCTCCTTTTAATTCTCCTCTACAAGTTCTCTACTGCCTTAACCAGGTATTGAACTCACACTCTTTGGTTCCTGTCACTGGATCTAACTAAAGCCTTTATCTACTGTTGAATGTGTCTTTGACGACCTCTGTGTATTAATCTCTGGTACTTATAAACCTAAGAATGGCGGAGCGTACGGCAGCTGAAACGTTGTGATGAATATGGCAACAAAGATGAAGACGATAGTCCGAACAATGTAATTTTCATAGATTACCATGAAAATATTTATATAAAAAGCATAGATTACGTCGGTGTGAAAGTGACTAATGAGCCTTCTTCATTAGGACGTCGACTTTATAAATTTAAGCACAGTACTGCATTGGCAGGAATATCATTGAATTGGCTGGTGGAGAAGAGACTTATTCCAAGCTTACAACATCTGATATTTCCAAGCAGTCACCCGTCTAGGTACTGATCAGGCAGGGCCTTGTTTAACTTCGGTGATCGTACGGGAAGTCTTGTTTCAACGTTATATAGTCATAAGCTTAGTATAAAGCAGAAATTTAGTCTGTGGTTTGTTGAAGAGACAAGAATGAACCTGATGTATTACATACTGAAGCTCCTAACGTTTGAAATTTCACCCACTTCGAGTAAACCTCTGTATTTTTCTCTATTAGTTTGCATGCTGACCCCGATCGGAACTAAAGTTGGATATTTTGTGAGATCAGCATACTTTCAATATATTTTCTCTGTAAATTCTTCTCACTTTTAATCAGACTGTTGAAATTCGATCCCCACTGGCATTTCTTAGGCTGAAATTGTAACTATTTACATAATTCGGAGTGTTGTCCTCATCTTTATTACCATATTCACGACATTTCGATCATTGTACGCTCCGACCTTCTTCAGGTGATATACGCTGGAATTTCGAACCGTTAATTTAGTCGAAATTTTGATTAGATGTATAGATACATCCCTACAAGTGATCCTTGCAATGATTTTTGAGATTTCTGGATGTTTCACTGATGAATGTAATTGTAGATTTTGTGCAAATTATCTTGAATATTCCTGTATCTGTTTTATTGATGTTGATATTCCATTAGGTGATGGTAATAGATTTTAAAGTTTAAGACGAGACGCTGATAAATTTTAAAACAAAGTGAGATAGATTGTTTTCGATGGTAGCTGATATGGAGTTGACGGCGAGAATATGGGGCTATTTTGGTAGGGTTGTTGAGATTATTAATTTTGCTATTTTCCTTGTATGAATGTTGTATGCTTTGTATTTAGCAATATACGAGAATTTATTCAGGTATCTCCCCTCCACTATATATATATATATATATATATATATATATATATATATATATATATATATATATACATTAAAAACCCTCGAAAACCTACCTAGGATTCGCCCTCTTCAAATGTTTTTCTTTCTTTCTTTTTTTGTCAAATTTTTTCCCAGGTACCGATTTTTTTGACATAGCTGCAATTTGTGTTATCCGAGGTTTTTTTCCAACCGAGTGTTACTATTATTAATATATATATATATATATATATATATATATATATATATATATATATATATATATATATATGGGGAAAATCCGTGAGTAAGTAATCCAAGGAGGTCCTAATAAAATTTGTAAAGTGTATACTGCAAAGCTTGATATTCGCACCAGAAGCTCGAATACGAACATTTCAGAGTGTTTGTGTGTCAATCTGAGGACAGTGGAGAGGATTCGGAAAGAGTTAGACGAGTTTAATGGTCATTACGACGGTGTTTGGAGTGAACACTAGTGATGTCGATGTCATGCCTCCATTTATCTTCCCACCAGGGCTCAAACTCAACATGGAGGCCTACATGAAGTGCTTACATGAGATAGTTGCTGTCTTGGGTCATGCCAGAGAAATAGGAGAACACAGTCAAAGGTGTCAGAGAATTTCTGCGGCCACATCATGCCTTACATCTGGCCACCTAACTACGCAACCTGCAATACTCTTGATTATTATGTGTGGGACGCAGTTGAGCTCACTGTAACAGCGAAAATGAACTGAGAGCAAGGATTATGGCAGCATTCACCAACTTCCGATTTCATCTAGAGGCCGAGATTGAAGCCTATGGCGATTTTATTAAGCAAAATTACTCTATAATATATCAAGAATTTTTAAAATAATTTTGGCAAATATATCTGTCAAAATGAGATGTTAGTGTTATTTATATTTTTGCGTAATTTAGGCGATAATTTCTCATATATATATATATATATATATATATATATATATATATATATATATATATGTGTGTGTGTGTGTGTGAATGTGTGTAGAACAAACACAAAATGTGACAGATCATGCGTCTGCAATAGGGATTGTCTAGCCTGTCTAGTATACGGACATCATCAGATATGAGTGGCCAGCCTTTTATATATATACACACACACACACACACACACATATATATATATATATATATATATATATATATATATATTACGTAATATATATATATATATATATTGCGTAATATATATATATATATATATATATATATATATATATATATATTACACAACAGAGAAATCCAAAGTTACCTCATGGTTATAAACTATTTCAGCTGACGCAAAGTTCGTCAGTATTATTCAGCCCAGACGGTGGGCTGTATTTAGTGTCGGAACTAGAGATTTAAAATTCAATATTTAACAAAGACAGCAGTTGAAAAATTGATACAGAACCTACCCATATTGAAACCTCGGCAGGACAGATTGAACAAGTACGGGTAAAGGGAGGGGGGAAGTTATCTGTCTTAAAAGGAAAGAAGCTTCACAAATTCAACCCAGATATTAACCTTAAGACCCCAAATTGATGTTATAAGAAAAATGAAGTATAACTAAAGGAACGCCGAAAAACGGAGTTTTATAAAATTAATTTTTTAATTTTTTATTATATAAAAAAATAGTTATCACTAAAAAAATACTAGAGCCTGCAAAACGGATTGATTAACAATGAATTTTATTTAAATCGTTTATATTAAGAAAGAATATATTAAAAAAAATCAATATTGTTAATGAACAGAAATAGGAGAAATTCAATCATAAATACAATATTCATTTAAAATTTTAAAGATAAGTTAAATTATTAAACCATACCCACTAATATATATATATATATATATATATATATATATTGTGTAATATATACATATATGTATATATATATATATATGTATATTGCATAATATATATATATATTGCGTAATATATATATATATATTGTGTAATATATATATATATATATATATATATATATATTGTGTAATATATATATATATTGCGTAATATATATATACATATTGTGTAATATATATATATATATATATATATGACGAAAAAGAATAAAGATAAAGGATTGAGTAATGACAGAAAATGGATTTCTTAAAGTAGTAGATAATTATAAGATTAATATGTAGAAGGCAAAATATAGAGATATAATATAAATGACCATTGAATTCATCACGTCAGGGCGGCTAATGCTGGATATTAATTAACGTATTAAAGAAAAATATTAAAAAACGAAAAGCATAAATAATACAAAATGAAAATGAAAACCACGTGAAATTAATTAACCCAAACAAATAAATAATTAAATAACCAAAGATAACCGCTTGAATAGATTACCCAAAATACACTACTGACCCATATATATAAATAACCGAGGAAAAATCCAGCATTCGCGGCCTGACGATTGCGTCCAGCATGAAACAGCCTGTCGCCTCCGAGTGTTGACTTCAATGTTCACTTTTATATTTATATTTGCATACAATCTATCTCTGATATTGAGCACTTTATATTTTCTCTGTAAATTCTTCTCACTTTTAATCAGACTGTTGAAATTCGATCCCCACTGGCATTTCTTAGGCTGAAATTGTAACTATTTACATAATTCGGAGTGTTGTCCTCATCTTTATTACCATATTCACGACATTTCGATCATTGTACGCTCCGACCTTCTTCAGGTGATATACGCTGGAATTTCGAACCGTTAATTTAGTCGAAATTTTGATTAGATGTATAGATACATCCCTACAAGTGATCCTTGCAATGATTTTTGAGATTTCTGGATGTTTCACTGATGAATGTAATTGTAGATTTTGTGCAAATTATCTTGAATATTCCTGTATCTGTTTTATTGATGTTGATATTCCATTAGGTGATGGTAATAGATTTTAAAGTTTAAGACGAGACGCTGATAAATTTTAAAACAAAGTGAGATAGATTGTTTTCGATGGTAGCTGATATGGAGTTGACGGCGAGAATATGGGGCTATTTTGGTAGGGTTGTTGAGATTATTAATTTTGCTATTTTCCTTGTATGAATGTTGTATGCTTTGTATTTAGCAATATACGAGAATTTATTCAGGTATCTCCCCTCCACTATATATATATATATATATATATATATATATATATATATATATATATATATATATACATTAAAAACCCTCGAAAACCTACCTAGGATTCGCCCTCTTCAAATGTTTTTCTTTCTTTCTTTTTTTGTCAAATTTTTTCCCAGGTACCGATTTTTTTGACATAGCTGCAATTTGTGTTATCCGAGGTTTTTTTCCAACCGAGTGTTACTATTATTAATATATATATATATATATATATATATATATATATATATATATATATATATATATATATATATGGGGAAAATCCGTGAGTAAGTAATCCAAGGAGGTCCTAATAAAATTTGTAAAGTGTATACTGCAAAGCTTGATATTCGCACCAGAAGCTCGAATACGAACATTTCAGAGTGTTTGTGTGTCAATCTGAGGACAGTGGAGAGGATTCGGAAAGAGTTAGACGAGTTTAATGGTCATTACGACGGTGTTTGGAGTGAACACTAGTGATGTCGATGTCATGCCTCCATTTATCTTCCCACCAGGGCTCAAACTCAACATGGAGGCCTACATGAAGTGCTTACATGAGATAGTTGCTGTCTTGGGTCATGCCAGAGAAATAGGAGAACACAGTCAAAGGTGTCAGAGAATTTCTGCGGCCACATCATGCCTTACATCTGGCCACCTAACTACGCAACCTGCAATACTCTTGATTATTATGTGTGGGACGCAGTTGAGCTCACTGTAACAGCGAAAATGAACTGAGAGCAAGGATTATGGCAGCATTCACCAACTTCCGATTTCATCTAGAGGCCGAGATTGAAGCCTATGGCGATTTTATTAAGCAAAATTACTCTATAATATATCAAGAATTTTTAAAATAATTTTGGCAAATATATCTGTCAAAATGAGATGTTAGTGTTATTTATATTTTTGCGTAATTTAGGCGATAATTTCTCATATATATATATATATATATATATATATATATATATATATATATATATATGTGTGTGTGTGTGTGTGAATGTGTGTAGAACAAACACAAAATGTGACAGATCATGCGTCTGCAATAGGGATTGTCTAGCCTGTCTAGTATACGGACATCATCAGATATGAGTGGCCAGCCTTTTATATATATACACACACACACACACACACACACACATATATATATATATATATATATATATATATATTACGTAATATATATATATATATATATTGCGTAATATATATATATATATATATATATATATATATATATATATATATTACACAACAGAGAAATCCAAAGTTACCTCATGGTTATAAACTATTTCAGCTGACGCAAAGTTCGTCAGTATTATTCAGCCCAGACGGTGGGCTGTATTTAGTGTCGGAACTAGAGATTTAAAATTCAATATTTAACAAAGACAGCAGTTGAAAAATTGATACAGAACCTACCCATATTGAAACCTCGGCAGGACAGATTGAACAAGTACGGGTAAAGGGAGGGGGGAAGTTATCTGTCTTAAAAGGAAAGAAGCTTCACAAATTCAACCCAGATATTAACCTTAAGACCCCAAATTGATGTTATAAGAAAAATGAAGTATAACTAAAGGAACGCCGAAAAACGGAGTTTTATAAAATTAATTTTTTAATTTTTTATTATATAAAAAAATAGTTATCACTAAAAAAATACTAGAGCCTGCAAAACGGATTGATTAACAATGAATTTTATTTAAATCGTTTATATTAAGAAAGAATATATTAAAAAAAATCAATATTGTTAATGAACAGAAATAGGAGAAATTCAATCATAAATACAATATTCATTTAAAATTTTAAAGATAAGTTAAATTATTAAACCATACCCACTAATATATATATATATATATATATATATATATATATATATATATATATATTGTGTAATATATACATATATGTATATATATATATATATATATATGTATATTGCATAATATATATATATATTGCGTAATATATATATATATTGTGTAATATATATATATATATATATATATATATATTGTGTAATATATATATATATTGCGTAATATATATATACATATTGTGTAATATATATATATATATATATATATGACGAAAAAGAATAAAGATAAAGGATTGAGTAATGACAGAAAATGGATTTCTTAAAGTAGTAGATAATTATAAGATTAATATGTAGAAGGCAAAATATAGAGATATAATATAAATGACCATTGAATTCATCACGTCAGGGCGGCTAATGCTGGATATTAATTAACGTATTAAAGAAAAATATTAAAAAACGAAAAGCATAAATAATACAAAATGAAAATGAAAACCACGTGAAATTAATTAACCCAAACAAATAAATAATTAAATAACCAAAGATAACCGCTTGAATAGATTACCCAAAATACACTACTGACCCATATATATAAATAACCGAGGAAAAATCCAGCATTCGCGGCCTGACGATTGCGTCCAGCATGAAACAGCCTGTCGCCTCCGAGTGTTGACTTCAATGTTCACTTTTATATTTATATTTGCATACAATCTATCTCTGATATTGAGCACTTTATCCTATAAATATAACACACCTTAAAACTATATTTCTGCATATATATATATATATATATATATATATATATATATATATATATATATATATATGATCGACTCTCCCGTCGAGATTCGACGTATGAGGGTCAAGCAAATCAGTTTCCACGAAACCGACACCCCGGCACATGAGATTTGATTATATTGGTGAAGGCCCCGTGCAGGACCATCCACACTTTTTGGAGGGACGAATACAGAGACCTGGTGCACCGAATGCCACAAACGACCCTCCGCAGGTTTTGAATTCAGAGTTGTCCTTCTCCTAGACCAGTTGCCACCCAAGGCTATAGAACCCAGTCTGTCCTGCTATTTTACCCATAGCTGGAGGGAGAAGAAGAGGATTCATACCTTTCCCAAGGGTATTAGCACGTAAGTGAATGTAATGTATATATATATATATATATATATATATATATATATATATATATATATATATATATATATATATATATAACGAAGCACAGTCGATATTAGTAAATACCAATCATGATAAAGTTGGCAATTAAAAGTTCTCAATGCATGTTAAATCCTACAAAAAGTCTCCCTTCTAATAATGGGGGGGGGGGATAGGCCAAATCCGCAGTTTACCCGCTTCTTTTTTTCCCGAAAGTAAGTCTTTCCTAAGAGCTATAAATTGATTTTTTTTTCATTCATACCTCCCGTCATTATTTGCGATCCCTTATTCAATAGTGACCCTGTATTTAGAAACATCAAAATCGCCAATTTTTCCTCCTGGGAAAATTTTAAAAGTTTCTTTCCCCGCCTTAGATCTGATTTTTCCTTATAATTTTCCATCTTACTTCCGATTGGGTATTCTTTTAATCTTTTATTTTCCAGATGTATCTAGACCCTGTCTAAACAGTGTTAATATAATTAATCGTGGCTCTGTATACGCTGTTGTCAGTCAAAAATTGCCCATTTAAGGGGCAATTTTCAGGTTTTGTACAATTATAAGTTTGTCTTTTACAAGTAGATTTACGCTCAACATTTTCTGGTTATGCTCCTTAATAATTCGCAATTTTCTAGGTGTAGATGGGTTCGTTTATTGTTCGATTCACAATTCCTACTCGGTTTTTTGAACAGGAGTAGAAGGTTTATCCTTTGTTTCCTATTTAGGACCGGGTTTCAGATTCCTTCAAAAACCTTCTTATTCTCTTTCTCTTTCAGTCGAACCTTGCGTTTTAGCAGCATTACCTGGTGTGAATTGATTAAAATGAATATTGTTCTACTATTCCGTCGTTATGGTTTAATTCTAAATCAAAATATTCACCTGTTTTCAAAGGTTTAACCATAGCGATGTTTAATCCCAAGTCTTTAAATAATTGAAACGGGTTTTTTTTTCTGATTTTATCAATTTTCTATCGCTGTTCTTTAAATTAATATCAGGGTCTGTATATTCCGTTATTTTCTTTATCTGTTATCTCTCTCGGTTTATTTCATATGAAATATTATTCAAAATGTTGGCCGTGGTGAGATCAAAAATAATTTTCAATAAAACCTCGGACGTTTGGTCATATTTTGGTAGGTCAAGAAATTTTAGCAAAATCTCTTAGATAAATATAGTAAACTTAAATAGTTAGTAAGATAGAACTGCGAGCTTGATAGTTTTTAAATATATGTATACAATAGATGCATATGAAGTGCTCAGATAAGTAGATAGGTAAATAGATAGAAAAGAATAGAGTGAGCTAGATAGATAGATAGATAGATAGATAGATCGATAGATAGATAGATAGATAAGAGAGAGCAACAGATAAATTGACAAAAAAGTAAAATAGATACATCTGAAGAAGCAAAAGAAATAGATCTGAAAAACAAAAAAGCTAGCTAGCTAGATATATAGATAGAAAAATCTGAAGAAAAACGGAATTAAGATAGATAGATAGATAGATAGATAGATAGATAGATAGATAGATAGATAGATAGATAACAAACTGAATTAGATAGATAGATAGATAACAAACTGAATTAGATAGATAGATAGATAGATAGATAGATAGATAGATAGATCTGAATAAACAAAAAAAGTAAGATAGATACATATGAGCTGACAAAGAAATATGATAGACAGATCTGAAAAAACAAAATAGTTACCTAGCTAGCTAGCTAGCTAGATAGATCCATAGATAAATAAATCAAGAGAAGTAAGATAGATAGGTAGATAGATGGATAGATAGATAGATATAAGCTGGCTGAGATAGATAGATAGATAGATAGATAGATAGACAGATAAATAAATCTGAATACACAAGAGAAGTAAGATAAAGAAATAAGATAGATAAATAAATAGATGTTTAGATAGATAGAGATGAGCTGACTGAGATAGATAGATATATAGATAGATAGATAGATAGATAGATCTGAAGAAACACAAGAAATAAGATAGATAAATAAATAGATGTTTAGATAGATAGAGATGAGCTGACTGAGATAGATAGATAGATAGATAGATAGATAGATAGATAGATCTGAAGAAACACAAGAAATAAGATAGATAAATAAATAGATGTTTAGATAGATAGAGATGAGCTGACTGAGATAGATAGATAGATAGATAGATAGATCTGAAGAAACACAAGAAATAAGATAGATAAATAAATAGATGTTTAGATAGATAGAGATGAGCTGACTGAGATAGATAGATAGATAGATAGATAGATAGACAGATAGATAGATAGATAGATAGATAGATAGATAGATAGATAGATAGATAGATCTGAAGAAACACAAGAAATAAGATAGATAAATAAATAGATGTTTAGATAGATAGAGATGAGCTGACTGAGATAGATAGATAGATAGATAGACAGATAGATAGATAGATAGATAGATAGATAGATAGATCTGAAGAAACACAAGAAATAAGATAGATAAATAAATAGATGTTTAGATAGATAGAGATGAGCTGACTGAGATAGATAGATAGATAGATAGATAGACAGATAGATAGATAGATAGATAGATAGATAGACAGATAGATAGATAGATAGATAGATAGATAGATAGATAGACAGATAGATATTTATAAACGGGTTTACAGGGAATAAAAGAATGGGATAAATAGAAACGAATTACAAAATGAATGAACAAAAAAAAAAAAATGTCGAAGTAAAATGTTTGATTGCAATCATTGTGTTCCTAATTATTTGCCATCGCAGTAATTATGGAAAGTGCGTAGTTAATGAAATGATTAAGAATGATTACGACCCGAAATAATATTTGTTATTGGATAATGATCAGAACGCAGTGATTAATGCCTTTGCTATGAGACACTAAACGTACCACCGTCACTACGACTTTGCTTTTACCTCTCCCCTACCGTCTCTTTGCCTTCGCTTCCTGGATCTGTAGTTATCGCGCATTCTTTGATACACTTCCAATGGCTGGCATTCTAGTTGATGCCTGTGCAGGAACCAGTACAGATCTGCTGCTATTGATTCTACTGATTTTCTTCTTCTTCTTCTTCTTCTTCTTCTTCTTCTTCTTCTTCTTCTTCTGGGCCGTTGTTGTCATCATGTTTATCATCGTCATCGTCATCGTCATCGTCATCGTCTTCTTCTTCTTCTTCTTCTGGGATGTCGTCATCATCATCTTTATCATCGGCATCTTCACCGTATTATACTTCTTCATCTCCTTTTTCAATGTTGCTGTCTCCTTGATTTTTTTGTTTTTCTTCTTCTACTTGGTCGTTGTCGTCGTCATTGTCTTCGTCGCCATCGTTTTGTTTTTCTTCTTCTTCGTCCAGGTCGGTCTTCTTCTTCTTCTTCTCTTACTAATACTACTACTACTACTACTACTACTACTACTACTACTACTACAGGAATTTTGCTTTTTAAAATCACTTTTGCGTTTCCAGTGTTAGTGCTTTTGGATAAAGTGATAGTTGGTGTATGACATCGTCCAATTGACTAAAGTCTATATTACAAAACGAACCCCGTAGCAAATAAAATAAAACAATTCACAAAAATACAATATATTAATAAATAAAAGTTAACAAAATAAGCCCTATTTTCTATTTCAGCGGTTACTTATCTGTTTCATCTCCAGGCGAATAGATATCCTTACGCGTAAGATAACAAGTTGGGCAATAATTTTCATTCAATTCCTCCACAATAATTATCTTTTTGATCTCAAAATGCTTAATATGTAAAGTTATGTAATGAGAAGGTATTATATTTTCTAGCTTATCAGACACATGTTGCTGTTCATTTTAAATTTTAAAAAACACTTTAAAAATATAACTTTAAACATTATTTTTCTAAGCTAACTTCGTTTTTCATTATATTTTAGACAGCCTTCATTCTATGTAATCTGTAAATATCAATTTAAATGTAAACATTTATCATATATATCAATGAAATATATAAATATTTCGTTGTTTCTTATCGTGATGGTCATTCTTCAAATATTCGGTATCTTTAAACATTTTGGAATCATCGACGGTTAAATGAGTACTTTTGTTTCGTTACATATCGAAAGATTGTCATTCGCCAGTCTTTATTTTATTAGATAATTGTGCAATTTCATTAAACTTGTTGAAAGAACGAATATATTTTTCATCAAACTTCTACATTTATATATTTTTAAATTCTCAGGTTTTCTACCGCATTGAGCGTCTTTCCGAATATATCAATATTTTAAGGACAATCCAAGAACTAAGTATCTTTGCAAACTACAATGTTAATTTTAAAGCTAGACGGTTTCGATATAATTTCCATTTTTCTATGCATAGAACAGATTCTTCGTTTTTTTCTTCTTTTTTTCTTCTACTTCTTTTCTTCTTCTTCTTTTGTTTTTCTTTTCTTCTTCTTTTTCTTCTTCTTTTTCTTCTCCTTCTCTTCTTCTTTTCTCTTCTTCTTCTTCTTCTTTTCTTCTTTTACTTTTCTTCTTTTCTTTTTTCTTATTTTCTTCTTCTATCCTTCTTCTTTTCTTTTCTTTTCTTCTTTCTTTTTCTTCTTCTCCTTTTCTTCTTCTTTTCTTTTTTCTTATTTTCTTCTTCTTTTCTTCTTCTTTTTTCTTTTCTTCGTTCTTTCTTTTTTCTTTTTCTTCTTCATTCTTTTCCTTTTCTTCTTTTCTTCTTCTTTTCTTTCTTCTTCTTTTCTTTTTCTTCTTCTTCTTTTCTTCTTCTCCATCTGTCTTTCTTCTTTTCTTTCTTCTTATTTTCATCTTCTTCTTTTCTTCTTCTTTCCTCCTACTTTTCTTCTTTTCTTTTTCTTCTTTTTTCCTTCTTCATTTTCTTCTTTCCTTCTTCTTTTCTTTTTTCTTATTTTTTCTTCTTCTTTGGTTCTTCTTTTTTCTTTTTCTTGTTCTTTCCTTCTTTGATTATTCTTCTTTCCTTTTTTCTTCTTTTCTTCTTCTTCTATTCTTTTTTCTTTTCTTTTTCTTTTCTTCTTTTTTCGTCTTTTCTTTTTCTTCTTCTTTTCTTCTTCTTCTTCTTCTTCTGCTTCTTGTTCTTTTCTTGTTCTTTCCTTGTTCTTTTCTTTTTCTTCTTCGTTTCTTCTTCTCTGTACTGTGACTCTTCAGGACATGGGCGATCATGTCTCTCCACAATTTCCTGTCCTTTCTACCCCTTCGTAAAGTTTGTATTTTTCTTATCTCTCTTAATCTCAGTTCTACAAAAAAGTTCGTTTGTTAGTTTATAGCGCTGTTTCTCCTGTTCCTTTTGATTTCAAAATATCACGAGTGTCAAATTTTCCCAGCCTACTTTTCTCAGTATGAGAAATTTTAATGTTCTCTTTCCGATGATGATATTGTCCAGCATTCACTGTCTCTAATCCGTCTTCCTATATAGGAAAACCGATTAGTGTTCTTTATTAATATATAGTATTATAGTTGTGTGTTTTATTCCTTTGTTTTGTTGTTTGTGATAATATAGGATATTATTTTTTTATGCTGAAATGTAGTTCATTTGCTAAAGCTCAAAATATTCGTAACTATAGTGCCAATATGGTATGGTTAAAGGAGTAATGAAAACCTGTTTGCTTATTATGTTCTCACTTCTAAGACAACGACAATGACCGGAAGAACAATAATAAAAATCGGCCCGAAAAACAATAGAATATGAAGAAATAAAATAGAATAAAACTATAAATTCTTGCAATTAGACTGAGATTTCAAAACCTTCATCTAGTCAGTCGTATTTATTGGAATAATTCTTCGAATGGGCGCCATATCTCTACATCTAACTCCACTATCTTCTGCCGAAGAATGAAATCTCCATCCGAAAAGTCAAACATCTTTGTACCATCTTGTCAATATGTCGCCTCACTGGACCAAAACACGTACATTCCTCATACATTCCTAACATCTAAAACCCCGCTAAAGCCGGTTTGCGGATCAATCGGGAAACTAATGTGGGAAGAAAAATTAAGGCATAAAAAACAAAAAAATCTTTCAATTCTTCGTTCGTGTGAAGAAGAAGCCAAAATATAGTTGTCACATTTCTCTCGGATCGTGGGCGACTAAATCTGCTCCCCCGCCTCATTTCGGTGTTAACGAGGAAGTTGGTTAGTAACTCTAGTAGAAAGAAAAATGAAATCTCTCAGGAGATGGAGGAACTCCAAGAATCAAAAACTAGCTAATTAGTTGTGTCTCGATAAATTCACCGTAGAGTAGGCAACGGAAACAAATGAAAAAGTTTCCTTCCAAGAAATATCATGTTAATTCCCACCCCCTAAATATTATTGATAACAACATGAAGATCGTCAACTTCTTTGTAATTGACTCCTAGCAGATTAAAGTGAATCTTGTGCAGCATGTGTTGCTAGACATGACCTGTTTGCAGCAAAGATAGGAGCAAAATCAGGAGATGGAATGTTAGAACATTATCTTTCCCTCAGGACGTAGGTATGCATGGGTCCCCACAACTTCCTGTCTCCTGCAGCTCTTAATAAACTTTCTGTTATTTCTCTTAATTCCCGTTCTGTCATCTATTTACTGAACCTCACTAAGTATGTTATGCAATGTTTTCCTCTGTTCCTCTTGCCATCTATCTGTTCCCGTGAGTATCAGATTTTCCAAGCCCTCTTTTCTCATTATGTGCCCCAGAAAACTCGTCTGTCTCTTCCTGGTGTTAAGTATCAGTTTCCTTTTTGTTTCCAATTTCTCAAAAACTTCGTCGTTGCTCATATGTTCGATCTATATTATCCTCAGCATCCTTCTGTAAAATCACATTACTTCAAGTCTCCTCTTCATCTTTGAGGAGATCCTCTAGTGTTCACTGGCATACAGGTTGACAGTTATCACATAGCAGTTTAGTACACTTTTCCTTGTGTCTAATGAAATCTTTTTATTTCTTAGTACTCAGTATAGCTTTTGGAATGCTTCCTTGGTTATCCCAATACGCCTTCGGATTTAGGTGTCACTCTTTCCATCTTCTGTTAAAACACTTCCCAGATATACAATTTTTTGAAAACTGTCAAAATAATAACAAAAATTGGATATCACATGTAACTAGAGGAGAAAACAATGACATAATCAATTCTAAATCTTATTTCCTGTTTTGCAAGTTGTCGTTTGTATCCTATTTTCTTAAGATATTTGAAACAAAGATACTGCAATGGACCAAAAGGAAACTATCAATGGCTTTTGTGTTATTGCTAAAAGTAGAAAGAGATTGATTGAGATTTGCGTCACATGATCTATCTATCTATCTCAGACTATTCAATATCTATCTATCTATCTATCTATCTATCTATCTATCTATCTATCTATCTATCTATCTATCTATCTATCTCAGACTATTCAATATCTATCTATCTATCTATCTATCTATCTATCTATCTATCTATCTATTTCAGACTATTCAATATCTATCTATCCATTTCATCCTCAAGCGAATTTTGGAGTAACTTTTTAAAAAGTTGCTCCAAAATTCGCTTGAGGATGAAATGGAACTAATGTCTTTAATTCAATTACAAAATTAAATTCGTAGCTTTTAGCTTCCATTTTTGAAACATGGTCAGAACTGTGTAGCGAAAAAACATATTTTAAATAAATCAATTTAAATTATAATCTTACTATATATTTGTGTGTGCGTGTGTGTGTGAAAAATCATTCTACAAGTGCTACATACACCATATAACCCAGTAATACCTGTCCCCCACATCAGTTTAAGGAGGGTGGCAAGATGAATTAAAAACAAGAGCTACCAAAAGGACAGATGAACCTTCGTGTAGGCTCATGGGTCATCTAGCTGACTCGGCTTTATACTTAGGTGCGCAGCCAGTGTGGTCATATCCCGTCGTTGGTGGGCAACGGGCTTCCGTGTCTGAAGTCAGCGGACAGGGTAGAGAGTGCCCTCCGCCAATGAAAGCAACGGCTCTGTCTCCGTTGAAGACGTCAGCTGTAGTTTGACCGGTAGAGGGTCGGTTATACTGAATGAATATATCTCCGGATTTCAGTGAACTGGTCAGGCACCCAGAAGTGCCACAACCATACGACCTGTTCTGTGGCCATGTGACTGATTTTGATGATGTTTCTGATAAATACATGTTCGTAATTACAAATGATAGTTTTAAAAAATGTTATAGTTCCCAAACTAGCATTTAAAATTGACACGTGGAAACAATATATTATCTACCTCCACTTATTGTTCTTTATTTAATCATTTTAAAAGTGGCTTTTAGCGCGGAAAGTGTATTCGGCATGCCGAGTTCAAAATCCGATCGTGGCAGTTGCTTTGACTTTCACTTTCTGTTTCCATTTCACTTTCACTTTCACTTCCGTAAAATTTCCCTTGGAAAAGGTATAAATCCATTTCTTGTCACTGTGGCTTATTGAGCACGGCAAGCTGGGTCTTTTAGTCATGGTTGGCAACCAGAGAAAGCTAACTCTCAATTCAGAGCTAGCATGGCACTGGGAACTACAATCTCTACTGAAACTACATCAAGGCTGAAGTGAGAACACATCATCTATTTTAACTAATTTTTTATCCCGTGACCCGAAGAGTCGTAGCGACACCAGGTGTTCTGCAGTTCGCAATAGAAGTGGTTTTTCTTCAGACAAGATAGCCTGATGGAGCCCAATCCTTTCCAGGCCGGTTCTGAATTTAGAGACGTTCCTTCTCCTAGACCGGTTGTCACTCAAAGCTACAGAAGCTGCTATTTACCTGGAAGAAGAAGAATAGAATTCATACCTTTCTTAAAGTTATTTGCCCGTAAGTGAATGCAATGGATTTGACTGGAATTCGAACTCGGTTCTTCGTTTCCTCAATCCGAGCATCCATTTCAACTATAATGCATCGTGCCTCCGTTTTAATTATAAGTAAATATAAACCTAGAAAACGACAGAACCGTCCAGTATCTACGATGTTGGGATGCAAAATTCTGACTATGAAGGAGTTATGCTCGAGCTGTTAAATTTTACTTGCATTAATTTCAACTCTTCTTATTAATGATGGCATTGTTTTTTTTCCAGGTAAACCAACAACTGACCGTTCAAAGAATTGTGTTTATCTTGTTAGTCAAAAAAGTCATCTACAGCTGATATGACGCCATCATCACTACGATACTGTTACCCAGCCAAGTGTTTTTCATGTTAAGGAATAGATGATAGTTATATCAAAAGGATATTGAGGTTTATAAACCAGTTCAAAACTATTGTCAAACAAAGCAGCCATTGAAATCAAGGATTGTGTGCTGGAGCATTTTCCTGGTAAAACCAGACACCCTTCGTTAGTTTTCCTGGTCGTTTTGTCTTGATAACCTTTCATAACTGCACCAGCAAGTTGGATGAATACTCGCCATGTACTTTTGAATATAGTCAATAGACACAAACCCTTCCGTGTCTCAAGAAACTGGAATCACTTTTCCTGCAGATGAAACGACCTCGGTGTTTGCATTGTATAGATTGTCTCTTTGTTCCTGGCTCAAAGTGATGAATACTCATCCTAGGTTAGGAAACGTCTAGGAAAATCAGTTGGGTCTGCCTCAAACTATGCCAGATTTTCCCGTGATCTGATCAAACTGGTTCACTTTGATTGGGTGTCAGAATATGTGGCACCTTCGCCATGCCAAGTTCTTCATGCATAATATTATCAACCCTCTTAGGGGATCATTAAATAGTATTAGTTATTTTATTTATAGTCAATCGCCTATTATCTATCACCATATTAACACGATCAATGTTTTCCTCGGTGGGGACAGTTGTAGGAGGTCCAGACTTTGGGTCATATTCAGATCTCTCAATTCTCCTCCTAAATTCATCCATTTTTGTACTGTTCATAGAACTCTCTCCCCTAATTGATTGTTCTGGGGGTTAACGGATTTTTCCACGGGTACTTGATAACAACACGATGACAATTTTTTGTCCATTTTCAAGAGAAGTCGCTACTTGTTGCATTTGAAGATATCAGTTTACCTGGAAATAAACAATGCAGTCGTTAATAAGGGGAGTTCAAATTAATGTATGCAAGATTTCACAACTCAAGCATCACTCCTTCATAGTCAGCCTATAAAATGTTCAGTTCACCTTCGTACACTGGAATATCTTTAGCACAAGGTCTACCGTAAATACATAGTACGAACATCAATTTGAAAAAGGTTTTGTGATATTGCTATGGGACTATAACAGAATCGTTAAGGCAAACATCGGAGAAAATGCCTTTTGATTGACATGAGCACCCCCCCCCGTTTTATTGAAATATATCAGTAAAGGATTTTAAGGGTTTAAGTAAATAGAAAAGAATTAAAATCCAAAAGACGTGGCACATAAAATAACTGATTATCGTTGTACATTTTAGAGGGAACGTGTATGATCAAGAGAAGTACTAGTAAACAGGATCGAATATCCACGGAGACACTCTCCACCGTGAAACCAAAAAAATGTAGCAGCTGATTTAAGCAAACAAAACAACAACAGCAACAACAACAACAACACCAACATCAATAATAATAATAATAATAATAATAACTAATAATGAAAATAGAGGTATGGATCAAGAAAGGGTACTTGAATGAGCAGAATCATTGCTATATAACTGCACAAAAGTAAGCCTTGATCAAATATGTTAATTTTTATATTGACAAAACTTTGGGGTCACATCGACGAGGTGTAATGGTTAGCAAGCTTATCCTGCTAGAACAATTGCGAGTGACTAGTGAGTTCGATCCTCACTGGGTGCTCCACTCTTTCGGCCTTGTGTCACATCTGAGCTACACTTAGAAAATCATTTTGGGTACCTCGACATGGTGTAATGGTTAGCAAGCTTATCCCTCTACAACAATTGCAACTGAGTAGTGAGTTACATCCTCAGTAGTTGCTCCACACTTTCGGCCCTGTGGCACATCTAAGTTACGCTTAGAAAATCACAATATTGACAAAACTTTGAACTCTGCTATGCAGAATGAGTGAAAAATCGTGAAAGCGGGACGTCGACTCAACGAATGTGCCACGGGAGAAACGACAATATCGCACGTCTTCTACACTGGATGCTATGTTGTCTATGATAACTGGAGACGGCGGACAGGTAGTATGGGAATATACCACCTGCAGTAGTAGAAAATGAGGGTATAAAGCTGCACTGAAACATCACCTTGTAAATATAATTGAATCATAGACATCATGAATGCTCGAGCGGAAAAGAAACTATGTTGGATGATAGCTATAACGGTAACAAATGTCGTAGCGGTAGTTGAGAAAGAAAAGGAGAAAGAGGAAAGATATAAAAATTTGATACATCAGCTAGCACCCTCGTGGGAGCTTAAGAAAGGTAGAATTTTTTCCTAGTCATTGTGATTACCCCTGGACAGAAAATGTCTTGCTAAAATTGCGATTCTGATTAGAACTGAGATCTAATAAAAAATAGCGCCGTCCGGGACAGTCAGACTTCCGAGAAAGATTGTGTCGATGTAGAGAAGTGACATGAAAATGACAAAATGACAGGAACCATAGTCGGTTATTCGGACTCTCGCCTGATTTATTAAATTACGGTATAGGATCTGGTGAATTTGACTGAAACTAAACAGTAGTCCGTCCTGCCAAGTATAATATCTGGGTATGACCGATTGGCGCTAACCGATGGTTTGCAAAGGGATTATAGGGCTGCTCAGTACATAGTTCAGTTAATATATCGCGCATTCAACCTCCCCCGCAAAGAGAACTCATGGGAACACCACAACATGGGATTTCATGTAATGTCATCGTTCACACTGATAAAGAAATCCAGGCAAATCGAAAGGCATAACTGTGAAAAATCATGTTGAAAATACATGTCTGCTGATAGATTTTGCAGCTCCGACCGACAAAAACAGATTTTTGAAAGTGAGAATCTAAGCAAATACATGGACCTCGAGGTAGAAATCATTATCTGCTGTAATTAGATCTTTGGGAATGATATCAAAAGGAACAAACAAATATGTGAATTAAATTCCAAGTAGTCCTAAAATATTGGAACTGCCGATATTCATAATCATAGTCTAGGAATAGAAAAGGTGGATTTATATCGTTCCCAAGTCTATTTGCGCTTATGTGAAGATAACGAACCCGACTGGAATTGGAAATCAGAGAGTCGATTTTTTCAATTGTGAGGCAGTATCCATTACATTGCAAACACATCCGACCTTACAGCACCTGATATTCCCATGCACGAACTTATCTAGGTACTGACCAGGTTCGACGTTGCTTAACTTCGGTGATCGTATGGGTACCGGTGTTTCAACGTGTTAAGGCCACGAAAAATGAAAGATGAAACGGAAAGAATATGAAAAAGGCGAACAAATGATAGCCGATTACCTTGAAACGAGACTGAAAAGAAAAAAGAAAACAGCAGTCATTCCCATCAAATGTGAATCACTTTCAAGAATACGCAACACTCATGCGAAGTCTTTCGAAGAATTGACAATCTGAGAATAAAAATCGAAATCGTTTATACAATCAGAACAGCGAAGAGAATTGTGGGAAGTTTTAAGAAGACTTGCTGTCGTATGATCTCAAATGTAATTCACCAAATATTACGCAAATGAAAATGTTAATAATCATTCTTCACAGACACATACACATACGTATATATATATATATATATATATATATATATATATATATATATATATATATATATATATATATATGAACGTGTGAATTCTATGTGAATTCAATTTATATATTTTTCTTTTGGGTATTTATAGGCAGTTCATCCTCAGGAATAAAAACTGAGCATTTCCTTTATTAAACCGAAGGTTAAAACAATAAAATACGCTAAAAATGAAAAAAAAAAAAAAAGGAAACGCCAAAAACACAAAGAAAAGGACAATCTTATCAAGCGAAAAAACCTTCTGAAGTACCTCAGAGCCAAAAATAGAGCAGTTAACATAAAACAAATGAAAAAAAAAAGGAGTGTATAATATGTAAAAGGCAGGAACTGGAGAAGGAAAGAACATTCGAAAAAAGAAAGGAGGCAAATCAAATGATTTAGAAACAGTCGTTAAGGAAAATACACAATTATGGTATGTTCAGTGGAAGGAAAGGGGACCAGGAAAGGAAAATGGGTCTAAAAGATAAGCGAGAGTAAATTCGTAGTAATAGGAAGAAGCGGTTTCTTGATAAGGTTAAGAGAAGGAGTATCTATGGAATCCATTAAAGATGAATCAGATGAATTCAGAGAAAAAGAAAATCCTGAAGAATTAGAAAGAAAGAAAGAAAGAAAGGAAGAAAGAAAGAAAGAAAAAAAGGAAAGACTGGGTAGAAAGTTAGATGAAAACGAAAAGAAAAAAAGGAAACACAAATGAATCTAAAAGTATTGAAGTAAAGAGAGAAGGAAATTTATTAGAAAACGAAAAGAAAAAAAGAAAAGAAAAATTGAATCTGGAAAGAATTGAAAGAAAGAAAGAAAGAAAGAAAGAAAGAAAGACAGGAAAGACTGGGTAGAAAGTTAGAAGAAAACGAAAAGAAAAAAAAAAGTAAACAAAAATGAATCTAGAAACATTGAAATAAAGAAAGAAGGAAATTTATTAGAAAACGAAAAGAAAAACCACATCTGGGAGCGTTGAAAGAAAGAAAGGAAAAAGAACCAGGGAGCAAGTTTCAGAAAACGAAAAGAAAAGGAAAGAAAAAAACGAATCAGGAAACATTGAAAGAAAGAAAGGAAGAAAGAAATAATTGTGGAATAATTCTCAAAAAGAGTTAGGAAAGAATGAATCTGGAAGCATTCAAATAAATGAGTGTATAGACAGTCAAGAGGAAGGAATAAGAGAAAATGAAGGAAATATCATCTAGAAACATTGAAAGTAAGAAAGAAAGAAAGAAAAAATTCCGTTTCAAAGAAAGAAAAAGGAGAGTAAAAAATAAGAAAAATATAAATCTCTACTAGATAGGCAGGAATAAAAAAAAAACATTAAAAATAAAACATAAGAGAAAAAATGTCGAAAATGTCGGGAAATAAATATCAGAAAATGTAAAAAAAAAAAAGAAAAAAAAAAAAAAAGCGACGATGTTTTAAATTATTACAAAATAGAAGAAATTCAGAACGAAATCATAAAGAAAAAAAAAACAAAACAAAGAGAACTATTAAACCTATTGTAGGCAATAATTGTGTAGAAAAAAAACCCTGAATTATATATATATATATATATATATATATATATATATATATATATATATATATATATATATATATATATATATACAGCGATATGAAGATAAAAAATGGAAGATAAAAATTCAAGCATATCCACGGAGATATGAAGCTAGAAACAATTGAAATAACAAATAGACTGTTTTTATCATCTTTTGTTTTAATGCCAAAGAAAAAAAAAAAAGCTCATCAAATGAACGTCCGCATATCTTTACTCCCCCCCCCACCACACACTTCATCCCTTTTTCTTACTCTCTTTTTAACTGTTCATAAAATCCAAAGCAGTTTGCACATAATTATTGTATGCGTGTTTATTAAAGATGGCCTTCGGGGCTCTTTGGATAATTTTTCCCACCCCGCGCTCTCTCCTTGTCTTTTGTTTAAATGAATGAGTAAGTGACGACGACTATGACTACGACGATTTTTACCACTATTACTAATAATAAGCAGAAGAATAAAAGGAAGACAGTCACTGCATAAAACAGAATAATGACGATAGTGATAATGTTACTCATGCTTCTCATCAAACGATTTGCATACGCAACAAAATAATATCCGTACAAACGTTAATAATAAAGTCAAGAGAAACAAAGAAACAACAGTGGCAACAACAACAACAACAACAACAATAATAATAATAATAATAATAATAATAATAATAATAATAATAATAATATGTATGCTTATTTACATAGCAGTATCATGTGGGGAAGGAACGTGTGAAAATGAACTGTGTCCCAGGTAATATAAAAGATTCCCAGAAGATCCCCCTACTAGAAACATCCCATTCGCCCTACTAGGATCATCCCACCCGGCTCTACAGGATACAAAATAGGAACAATAACATACGCAAATAATAATAATAGTAATAATAATAATAATAATGGTGATAATAATAATAATAATAATAATAATAATAATAATAATAATAATAATAATAATAATAATAGAAAAGAAATCTCGAAAATGTGGCATATGGGAACATCAACAATCCCTG
>OZ010583.1:26286837-26336837 GCA_963932145.1 Acanthosepion lycidas | reverse complement strand
AATAATAATAATAATAATAATAATAATAACAAAGATGAATGAGGATTTATTCTAAGTTGGTTAATTTAACGACATATAATCTCTTATTTTATTACTTAATAATTTATATGAGAAAAGCCACAAAGAATTCATCGATAAATATAGATATGAGTCCCATTTATACTAGACTAGCAGCATGACATGTTCAAGACAGGAGCCTTGTCCTATTGACAAATATTAAATACTAGCAGGATGACCCGGCGTTGCCCGTGCTTGATTTAATGATCATACGACTCATACAGCAATCGCTATCACTTGACTTAAAATATTTTTGCCTTTCCTTGCCTTTAAAGAAGTGCCCTTTGCCGTGCTGATGTTGCTACATGCCTTACTTCTTGCCTATCTCACACTGCGAATTTTTTCTAAGCTCTATACTAAACATTAAATCTGTTACGAAAAAAGAACTCAACAAAATGAATACAAAACGATCAGCTTTAAAAAAGGACTCGTAACTGGAAAAACCGAATGAAAAAAGAATGTTAACAACAAATGCCTTTTCACACCCAACCCAGTTCTGCGGAATCAGAATCAACGTTGAGTTTAAGCAAGCGAATGAGCCAATTGGAGTAAAGTGCCATGCAATTGAAATTTTTCCCACTTTTGACGAATGCAGCTATCGATAGTTAACATTCGTGTCAGTCAGCTGTTGGCTCTCACGCTGGCCAATAGAATCTTCCTGCCTATTCGTGCCAGCAAGCTATTGGCTTTCACCCTGGCCAGTAGAAAATGGCCGCAAACTACATGAAAACTGCCGTAGAAGCATGAAAAAATCGATTCTTTCCACTATCGATGGGAGTTGAGAAATGCAAAGTCCGTCTTGGCCTCCCGCTAACTTGGAGCATGTGCATGTAAATTTTGGTGCAAATCCGTCGAAAATTGCGGCCGTGCATTCGTTACACACACACACACACACACACACACACACACACACACACACACACACACACATCCTGGCTTTTATAGATAGAGATTGAAATGCTTGACATAAGCCCAGTTTATACTAGATTCAAATAGGTGGACTTCGGTCCGATTTGCACTAGATTCAAAAAGGTAGAAATAGGCCCACTTTACACGAGTGTAAAAAAGTAGACGTCATTCCAGTTTACACTCGAGTCAAGACGATAGTCATGAGTTCAGTTTACATGAGATACCAAAAGATAGACATAGCTAGAGTTTGCACTAGATTTGACAATGCAGACATATATATGGGTTGCACTAGTGGCAAAAAGGTAGATAGATGTCTGGTTTGCATAATATTAAATGTTAGTATACTAGTTTTAAAAAGGTACAGATTTCGCCACAGAGGAGCGTTTCGTTAAAAGCACGTCAGGCTATATGACAGTTCCGTATAGGATACAGGTTCGATTCCTGTCGGAGGAAACATATTTTCTATGACAATTTGTCGGACATTCAGGACGGTAAATGTTGTTAATACTGTTTATTATAAACAGAGTATTTACTTAAATATTTGTATCTATAAAAAAAAAGAATGTAAAAAACATAAAAATGTCTTAAAATAATTGTCGGACTTTGTCCATTTCATAATGTGTGACGTCATTTGTTTACATTTGGATACGCATTGAGCAGATATGAAAGCACGTGAGAAAATCATGAAAAAAATGTAGTTTAAAAACAGTAAAATCGACCTTGCTAACCGAACGCTCCTTTGTAGCCCAATCGGTTAAAAGCACGTCAGGCTATATGACGGTTCCGTAGAGGATACAGGTTTGATTTCTGTCGGAGGACGTATATTTTATATGAAAATTTCTCGGACATTTAGGCCAGTAAATATTTTTTTTAATACTGTTTATTATAAAACAGAGCATTTACTTAAATATTTGTATCTATAAAAATGTATAAACATAAAAATGTCTTAAAATAATTGACGAACATTGTCCATTTCATTATTCATATTTGTTTAATCATTTTCTCCAAAGCAAGGCAATGAAACCACTAAGACAAATGCGTACATAATGTGAGAGATTACGAGAAAAGGAAAAAGATTATTAAGGAGTAGGGATAATAAAAGAAAAAGAATTAAGAAGAAGAAAATGGTTGACATTACATTTACACTTTTGAAGTTCAAACTTGACTGGAAAGCAAAAAAAAAAAAAAAAAAAATCTGACGAGGATTCAACAAGCGAGAAGTGCAAGAGAAAAAACTATTAACATAGAACTTACGGTTGCATCTAGCCAGTTCAACTGCAAAATAATGAGACCTTGCGCTGACGTAGTACTGCGCTTAAATTGATAAAATCTTGGAACCAAACATGAAAGGTATCTGAACAATTACCACGAAAATATTTACGCAAGTAGCACAGTGAAACTACATTACGGGCTTTGGGAAATTGCTGTAACTTTGATGCCAGGTCAGGGCCAATAACATTGCAGATCCTTCTTTGTATTTTATCAAGAATCTCTAAAGATATAAGACCAGAACAGATGCGGCAGTAATATTAAATGCATTGATATTATGTAAATGCTATTATATTAAAATATATCTATGAAAGAATATGAACAAAAATATTTATGATAAATTTAGTTCTAGGTGTGATAAAAAAGTAAGACAAAAACATTAAGAAGATCATCGACAGCCCCTATTTACAAGAGAAGAACATTTTACAGGAATGGAACTGCTGATGTTCTCGTGAAAGTATTATGAATGTAAAGGAAATATAAGCACTCTCTATGTTAAATATCACTTGACATCAGAATTTCTTTACATAAAATTCATATGTTTACTACTTTAACTTAACCTAAGTCTCAATTAACAGCGAAGTAATGTACTGTACTGAATAGAAAAAAAGTAATAATAATAATAATAATAATAATAATAATAATAATAATAATAATAACATCAAAAATAGACTAAACGTTAACATCGAGGGGCTAAAGATCAACAAACCCAAAGGAAACTCGTGCAGAGGAACAAATGCAAACCAGTTGTGATAATCCCTCTTTGTTACACAAGCAAATAAAGGAAGATAATGACGAATATGAGAGAGAAGCGGAAATGTCAAAAAAAAACAAAAAAACATCCAATATAAATGAGAAAATTTAAAGGAAATGCTTTTCGAGGAAAGGCCGACAATTCTAAAAGTAAGAAAGGACTGTCAAGTGAAGGAAACCATCAAGCCTGCTAACAAAGCAATTAGAAAAATAAGGGGCGAAATGGAGAGACCGATGAACTCGATACAAATCAATCATCTTATATACGCAGCCTCGCTAACGATCGCAGAAACAACAGGTGAAAAGTTAAAAACAACGTAAACGAAAAAGAAACCGAAATAAATAAACTAAGAGGACAATTGTCACTTGTAAGTGAAGTAGACAAGGCTTCCAAAGTGAAAGAAAGTAAAAAGAGACAAACTAAAACGAAGCCTTGACATAAAGAATGAGACTGACGTACCAAAAGTTCAAGAGAAGCTGAAATAACGAAGTCAAGCGAAGGCACAGAGAATCAGACATTATAAAAAAGAAACAGGTTCTCCTGGAAAAAATATCTTCAAAGATGCTAAGAAACTATATCGAGAACTTGGAAAAAATAAAATAAATTGCACATTGAAAGAGCTACTTGGATCAAAGAACAACAGGAAAAACGCATACATATAGAGCACCAAATATGGAGAGATATCAATATTGCTGAAACTACAGCTACCATCTGCAAAACCAAGAACTGGAATGCACCAGCAGTAGACCGAATAGTCAATTTTTGGAAAAAAAACATTTCTAGTAGTACCAAGATTTTGCACGGGCAACATATATAATATTCTTTTCGGATCTTTTTCTTCATAATTGAATTTTGTATTCTGTCTCCTTCATTAATTGCTAAGTGTTTGTATGTTCCATCTTGTATTTTCTTAATCTTGCTGGTGATACCAAGGTCTAAATCTGTAGTTTTCGTTAGTTTACCGCCTTTGAATATGGCTTTGACATATTTGACGATTCCAAACTCCATCTTAATGTCTTCGTTCGGGCAATATTATGATATAATCATAAAACCAGAAAAATGTCCCAGATTTCTTACAAAAAACAGAAGAAACGCAGAACCCGAAGGGCTATAGACCCATCACCTGCCTACTAACAATGTACATGATCCTGACTTCTATCGTAACCGAGAGAACATATAACTTCCTTGAGAAAAACAATTTACTCCCAGCAGAAAAGAAGTAGTTACGGGTGCAAGGACCAACTAATTATCAATAAAAGAATATTAGAAGAAATGAAAACATAGAAAAGAAACTTATCGACAGCATTGATCAACTACTGAATTCTATACTCATGGATAAAGATGAGTCTAAAAATATACAGAGTATGCCCCAAAACGGTCAAATTCATGATGGGGAGTATGAAAAACTGGAAGACTTCACTAAACGTAAACCATACAAACGGTTCATTAACATCGAGACCAATCAACATCAAAAGCTGGATTTTCCAAGAAGATTCATTGTCATCATTACTCTTCTGCCTTGCATTAGCGCCTCTCAGCAGTATACTGAACAACAGTAGCTACGGATAAAAGTCACAGAATGGCAAATTGAATCACTTATTCTATATTGATGATCTTACAGCGTTTTGTCAAGGATGGCAACCAGAAGAAAATCCTTCTCACCATTGGTAAAAAATTTAGCGAAGGATGGAGTTCGGAATCGACAAATATGTCAAAGCCATATTCAAAGGCGGTAAACTAACGAAAACTACGGATTTAGACCTTGGTATCAACAGCAAGATTAAGAAAGTACTTCAAGATGGAACATACAAATACTCAGCAATTAATGAAGAAGACAGAATAAAAAATTCAATTATGAAGAAAAAGATCCGAAAATAATATTATAGAAGAGCGCGTTTGATACTAAAAAGCGTTCTTAATGGGCCCATTAAAATGAAGTCTATTAACACCTTAGCTATACCCCTAGTAACATACAGATTCAACATTATTAAATGGAAGTTGAATGACATTAAAAGATTGGACGCCAAGACCAGAAAAATGCTTATCCATATGAGAATGCGTCACCCGAAATACGAAGTTGATAGGCTGTACCTACCAAGAGCTTTAGGAGGCCGAGGTCTATTCTAACTTGAACTAACTCTAAAGATTCCAACAATCGGATTGGAAAATTACCTCACGAAATACAATGACTCTCTCCTACAAATAGAAAAACACGAAATCCACTCCATCAACAAAGAATTTGAACTCTTCCAGAAACAGCTTAATATACTCGAAATCCTTCAAATCAAAAACGAAGCGAATACAATCTACGCCAAACGAGTAAAACATAAAGCATAACAACCTGACCAAATAAAATCACAAGAAAAACTGGAAGGACAGGTTGTTGCATGACAAATATATAAAAAGAACGAAAGAAGCAGATGTGGGCCAACAGAAAGCGCATCAGTGGCTGAGGGGTACCGGGCTGAAAACTGAGACAGAAGGCCTAATTGTTCCAGCTCAGAACCAAAGCCTCGAAACCAGATCCTATCACTGTCACATAACCAAGCATGGAACTAACCCGAAATGCAGGATCTGCGGAAATCTGACGAAACTGTTGACCATATTATCTCAGGATGTCCGGAACTGGCGAAAGATGAATATACCCACAGGCATAACAAGAGAGCGACGTATGTGCACTGGAAGATATGCAAGAAGCATAAAATCGAAAGCACTGAGAGATGAGAGGAGCACCAATCAGACACAGTTACCCAAAATAACGATGTAACTATCCGCTGTGATATGGCATTATAGGTATAGAAGTACCATCCGAGAGAAACACCGCCATGACAATTATCGAGAAATTATCCAAATACAAGGACCAAGAGAACGAAATTAAAAGTAGGTCGGGAATGAAGACTGAGATTGTACCAATAGTAATCGGAGCACTAGGCCTCGTCAAAAAAGGAATGGACAATTTTACGAACAGTGTCCTAGGTAACATCAACATACAAGTTGCTTAGAAGATCGCCTTACTAGTAAGATTCCCTATACTAAGAAAAGTGCTAACAATTAAATGACAATTCTCCTATATGGCCTAAGAGCTATAGTTTGAACCCGCCTCTACAGGATACAAAGCAGTAAACATAACACACACAGGTAATAATAATAATAATAATAATAATAATAATAATAATAATAAACACAGACTGTTCAATGAAAGATAATGACCCAGACATCGTGATCAAAGACTAAAAAAGAGAATGTGCTTTCTCATTGATATAGAAGTCCCTGCTGATTGTAATGTATCTGAGAAAATCTTAAAAAAAAACTATCAAATTACAATGACCTTCATGTGGAAATCTAAAAAATATGGCACATGAGGACATCAATAATTTCAGTTGTATTTAGATCAATGAAGGGATTCCTGGCAGCCCATGCAATAAAGAAATATAATGAATTGTACTCACAAGTTCAGCTCACACTTTATGAAGAGCTTTATCAATGTAAAATGTGTGTGATCTTAGGGTTATTTTTTTTTCTTTTTTTTTTTTTTTCTTTTACAAAAAAAAATAATCAGTAAAAAACTTCATGAAGCTATTTCTGTCCTTAGGTCTCTGTTTATACTCTTTATATACAACAGAAATCCAAGGCAATAATAATAATAATAATAATAATAATAATAATAATAATAATAATAATAATAACATCCAAACAGCGTACTACGGCCACCAAACTAGACAGAGTCAAACAAGAAAATGACACTTATTAATGATACTTTTCCTGGAGAACACAATTTGAAGAGCAAAGAATTTGACAAGTTCAATAATTACACTGACATTTTGTATCGAACTTGTTGCGGGGGCGTATGCTTGTCGTGTTTAAGTTGGTAAAACATGCCTCCACAACAAAAATGGCGGACGCGAATGTGAGTGCGGATAAGAGATAAACAAAGAAACAACAAAACTATATATGTATACCAACGATAAAGTATGTATTAACAAAACATATTTACACGTAGACAACAGTGTTGTGTGTTACACAATTGTTGTGTAGAAAGAGTCTTACGGGATAGTGATGGAAAATGAAGAGAAATGTTCTGGTGCGCGTGCGCGCGTTTGTGCGTTCACGCTCCATTGGGGAATGCGTTTTCCACAATAAGCCTACATCTAACGGTGAAAGAGGAAAATAAGAAAAAAAGAGAATAACAGAAAATGTTAATATTCATAGGCTTACAGAACGTCCCCTTTTAGGAAATTAAGTGGGTAACCTTCACAAATTTGCCAGAATGGAGGATGTTCAGGCCATTAGCCCGTAATATCTGGCCTGTCATGTTTTGTTTTTCTATTTCTACCCTCAAAAATTAAATATTCCACTCTTTAGCTTTCAATTATACTTTAAAATCTTTGATAACCGCTTTTCACAGTTTGTTGTTGTTGTTGTTGTTGTTCTTCTTCTTCTTCTTTCTCCTCCTCTTCTTCTTCTTCTAATTATTATTATCGTTTCATGTATTAGGTTGGTGCAAAAATAATGACGTACTAATGTCGTTTATTGGCGTATTTTTTAACGTCAAAAAACCACATTATTACGTCATTATTTTTGCACCAACCTAATATCTTCTTATTTACATATGGTGTCTGGTGATCATTTCTGAAGAATAAATGACAGCGAGTTTTCAGCACCTTCCTCAGTATTGTAGCAAACTTCAGAAATGCTAAAATCTATTGATTCTTAACTTTTCGCGTATTTCTTTGACCCAGGGTTTTTTTTAAACGATTCCAAGTGGTCCTGCTATCATGGGCACAACTCTAACTTTTATATCACATATAATCATCTCTTCACAGAAAATATCCCCATAATTTAACAACTGCTCACTCACTGTAAATTTGATGGGCGGTCTGTCGAAAGTATCGAAAGTATTTTTTTTCTTTGTCTAATTTGTGCTGGTATCGAGATGAGGCGAGTGGCTCTGCTGAAGGTATAGGTATTCATAGCTGGGGTAAAAAAGATCAAAATTCTTTGACAAATGTTTAAATAAGTAGGACTTAAGATAAACATTTCCAAAAGGAAATCTAGAATTGACATGGAATTGGTGATGGCTCATATCCTGCACCCCACGTAAAAAATGGACTGTAGAATTAATAAACTCAAAGAACATCAGATATGTATGGATTAGTACTTTTTGGTACTGTTCATGCAATACAACGCCCAAGAGGCACTCAAGGTAGAGAGTTACGGAATACGGTTGCTGTAAGGGTTTAAAGAGGGGTAGTAAGATATACGTATGATGCGGATATGTAGGATAAAGTTTGACCCTTGAGTTGAAGATGTGAAGATCGTAGTGATCGGGAAACATTCTTTCGGGAGTCTCTAACAGTTCTTGTGAAGAAACTGTCAGAGAGAATATTCCTCTCTATCAAGGAAATATGAAAACAATAACGAGGAGCCGACTCTGTTGTCTATGGAAATAAGAATGGAATAGCGAGAAGCTGGTAAAGTGTCGTCTGTGGAAAAAAAAAGGCATGAAGATGAATAAGGAATCATCAACCAAAAGGTTGCAAAAACGCTTTTGAACTCTTGACCATTTTTGCATCATCTTTAACGATGGATCGTATATACAAATTCCAGGCCCAACAGACGTTGTCCTCATCTTTATTGCTATCTTTACTGCCATATTCACGATGTTTCGATCGTTTTCCGCTCTGGCCCTTTTCACGTGATATACGCTGAAATTTCGAACCAAACACTTTATTTAATCCTCGGTGGGTAGATTGTTCATATTCAATGTGCCATGAGTTTCTTGAATATCTCACTTTCAGTATAAACATAAATACAATATGGGAACCAATATTATAGAGAGATAGAGAAAAACAACAGCCTGATTTGGTATCCCGACTTCAGTTACTTTCTCGCCGATGTGACGTGGCTTCCCTCTGTCTTTTCTACAAATATTTTCATAGCAACTAGCTTTTCACCCTGGTGACCCGACTAAATGAATTTAAGTGTGCTACAAGATTGACATGTAGGTCCCAACCTTTAACTGTTGAAATAGTTAAATGTAACCGCTATTTTTACTTTCTTAACAGGTCATTTTAACGCACTTCCCGCCTGTGGAATTCCCTTTTCGTTTATTCGCTTCCCTAATAACTACAATCATCAAAAATTTAAATGCAACATCAATCGCCGTCTTCTATCTTCTTGAATCCCGTTTATCTTTTATCTTCGCAATATTCAGGCTTTTCTCTCATTTTAACTCTGTGTGTACTAGTGTCATTCCCAGCTTGCTTTGGGTGAAATGATTTAAAAAAATATTATAAGATCTGGTAAAAAATGAGTTACTGAGACATTAACTTCAAAAGTCCCAAATGTACTGTTATATCGTCTGTATATATATATTTACTAATAATCTGAGAATGTTCTCCCCCAACTATGAATATATAGCATAAAAGACTGGAGTACACACACACACACACACACACACGTGTGTGTGCGTATGTTAGATATACTTTGCATTGTATATATATATATATATATATAAGTATGTATATATATATATATATATATTCGATATATATACCAAGTTATATATATAAGCTATTTTATATACACCCATATGTGTTTATATATATATATATATATATATATATATATATATATATATATATATATATATATATATATATATATACACACATTTCATATTTATATATATGCATTTCATATATATATATATATATATATGCTATTTTATATATATCCATATGTGTTTATATACATATATATATATATATATATATATATACACACACACACATTTCATATATATATATATATATATATATATATTTCATATATATACATATGCTATTTTATATATATCCATATGTGTTATATATATATATATATATATATATATATATATATATACACACATTTCATATTTATATATATGCATTTCATATATATATATATATATATATGCTATTTTATATATATCCATATGTGTTTATATACATATATATATATATATATATATATACACACACACACATTTCATATATATATATATATATATATATATATATTTCATATATATACATATGCTATTTTATATATATCCATATGTGTTTATATATATATATATATATATATATATATATATATATATATAAAATAATCATACATAGAATCAATCAGCAATATTAACAGTCCGAAATATGTTGTATCTTCTGTATATATATTTACTAATAATCTGAGAATGTTCCAACGGAGATCGTTAAAATACTGGGTAACGAGGAAAGAGATTTCGGGGAAACCTCCATTGACCTTATGGCTTTCAGGAAACTAGCCATTAACAATACTCTTCATGGACTTATTTGATAGGAAGGACTTGATAATTGAGAAGATTCTTCCAGATAATTTCTTAGCCGGAGAGTTTGTTTAGCATCCCCTATTCCACAACGTGTCTCAAGCAATCGCTATCCTGAACAGTTTTTATTTTTATCAAACCTTTCAATGATTCTATACGCAAAGATAGTTAAGGCCTCAGTAGTGAAACTTCTTTTCTGTTTATGCGTCATGTTCTTTCAGGACGTAGGCGATCATGGCTCTCTACTTCCTTCTATCCCTTGCAGCTCTCAGCAAATTTCTTCCCTCTGTTTCTTCCCCCGCCCCAGACCACGTCATCCACCTGCTCAAGCTCGTCATGTATGTCACACGCTGCTTTCTCTTGTCTCTTTTTCCCTCTATTCGACCCGTGGGTATCAGATTCTTCAGGTCCTCCTTCCTCATTATGGGTCACATAAACTTCAGCTCCCTCTTTCTGATGTTAAGTGTAAGCCTTCTCTTTGTTTGCACCCTCCTCTAAGACCTCATCGTTGTTCATAATCTCGCTCCAGGTCATCCTTAGTTTCCTAGTGAAATTTGCTCCGTCGATCAGGAGGTAATTTGTGTTGAGGTGATCAATAATTTTCTTGCACAACGGTCGAAACGTTGTGAGAAATCACTTTTCAAAACAAGGAAACGAAAGAATAAATAATATAGTGGAGTTATCTCACCTTGTCTGCCAAGGAACTGGCTAGTTGGTGCTGTTTCAGGACTCCTTTCTTATGCTCTTGAATATACTAGCGAAAATAACAGAACTTTTTTTCAACTGGTGGCGATCCCCCCCCAACAACAACACACACATTGGAAAGCCTTCTAAATGTCAAACAAACCACGTGGATATTACACACACACACACACACACACACTACGGCTAAGTACCTGAAAGTTTTTATTTTCATTTTTTTTAACTATTTGTATACACGTAAATATAATTTTTATCTTTTTCTTTTTTTCTTTTTAGATGTGTAGTTCTTTATATGAGTAGCTATGTAAAATTCCTCCACGTGAGGAAACTGATTTCTTAAAAATGCTGTATTCAATTTCTGCGAAAGTGTTTGTGTAATTGGCAGAATGCTCAACAAACTAAACTGATAACGTTCTCAGTAAACAATAAGAAGAGGAATGCAAAGAACTGGACAAAATAATACTAAACAAACAATATATATGCAAGTCAAAACTAGACTAAGCAACAGTTATAAAGTAAAATGTTCACAAAGTAAGAATTGTGTTCACATGCAAAAGGGATGCAGTCAATTGGTTATAGCCTTTTAACTTCAAAACAGGAAAGAACAAAAATGTGAAAATTGGTTAATTTTTGTTGGTAAGGAATCAATCCCACTATGCATCTGTGAGATTTGCCGATAAATTTGGGAGATGGGAAGATCTTAATCATTCCTGCAGAGATTGCAACAACAAACATCTTTTAATCTACAATAGAAAATTCATATTTTTAACTTTATACTTCTGAGATGTAGATAATACTCAGATGTAGATAATACTTAGATGCAGATAATATTTAGATGTAGATAATACTCAGATGTAGATAATACTTAGATGTAGATAATACTTAGATTTAGATAATACTCAGATGTAGAAAATACTCAGATGTAGATAATACTTCAGGTAAAATCCCGAAGAGACAAATCATTTGGAATAATAAAATTTTAATTATCTGTATTAGTTACATGATTATTAAATTAAATTCAATGTGTGCATTGCTACCTTGGATATTTGAAACTACACATAATGTCATTGGTTTCTGTTAAGGTTACCATTAGAAATTGTATGATAAAACTATTTATATCCTATTTTTGTAAATAAAATTGAATTTATTAAACTGTTAATAATGATGTTAATATGAATTCTTAGCACTGATTTTGTTTTTCCTTTTTCTCCATAGTGCCATGGGTGCGTGTTACGGCTGCCCTTGGCCGCTCCTTAGAAAAACGAGCTTGACCTTCACAAACTATGATCTCGCAGATTTAAGTCCAGCAGCATGCGAGAAACTAGACGACTGGCCCAATATTGGTGAATCTAAAACCGTACCTCGAGAGCATCGGATACTCTGACACGGCCCTGTTTAGGGATTTCGCCATCGTCAAGTTCTACCCTTCGGCGCGATCTCGCCTCCTCGGTTGATCCACCCTGGAAACCTTATCACTTCACTGACTCGGTCCTGTTTAGGGACTCGCCTTAACCGATCGACGAATCTTCGTGCGTCATCAATCAACCAGCTACTGCCGCCGACAACTCTCCAATCTGGCAGTTGACCAGCTACCGCCGCTGACAACTCTATGCACGTTTCGCCGATACAACCATTCAACTCCCACCCTGACCGAAACCAGTCATACCGGACCCAATACCGATACAAACATTTTCTGCGGACAGTACACTCTTGTATATATTGGAAAAATAAAAATCGATGTTTGTTATATTTAAACATCTGCCTTTGTCCCCTCATTGTCTTGGCTGTTCACATCTTTCTTCAAAAGCTTGCGGAGGCGACATCCATATCGTCCCGGCAACATGCGCATGTTTATTTTTTGGCAATATATACCAAAAGCTGCACTTATGTGTTGTGGTTCAGTAACCCTGTAAAAAGAAAATTGATTTCTATTCCTAAGTTGCTAAGATAGACTCTGTAGATGTTCCATGGTCAAGGGGGTTATTCTTATTAGTAACAAGTTATAAATTGTGCTTTATTTCGCTCACTGGGGTAGACTGTTCTAGTTCAACATGCCATGTTTAATGGATGTCAGTTATCAGTTATGTTCAAGGACACATGGCACAGGGGATAAAGGCGTTGGTTAGATCCAGTGACAGGACCCAAAGAATGTGAGTTCAATACCCGGTTAAGGCAGTGAACTTTCAGAGGGAAATTAACAGAAGATAACTGATAACTGACATCCATTAAACATGGCATGTGGGACTAGAACAGTCTACCCCAGTGTGCGAAATAAAGGGTTCAGTTTGACATTCCAACTACCTGAAGAAGGCCGGAGCGTACAACGGCCGAAACTTTGTAATAAATATGGCGACAAAGATGAGGACAATAGTCCAAATAATGTAAATAATGTACATAATACCTCATCTTAGAAATATAGACAGATAACAAGTTTTATGGCTGGTTGGACTCACATCAGCAATGTATACATGGCTGAAGATCAGTTGTGGTAGCAGAAGGTCTCTTATTGGAAGCCAACCACCCAGAAGAAGAAAAGTGGAAGGAAGGATTATCTATCACTGTTAAATTGTTACTGCTAACATACTTGGCAAATCATTTTCTCTTGACGTGTAGGAAAAGATGAAGGCTATTGATGCATAATAACAAGGTTTATTTTTGTATAGACCACATTTGTATAGACCAAGTCAAAACTAGTCTAAGCAACAGTTACAAAGCAAAATATTCACAAAGTAGGAATGGTGTTCACAGGCAAAAAAGGATACAATCAAGTGATTATAATGTTTTTAACTTCAAAACAAGAAAGAACTCAAGTATAACGGAAAAGACCGAGAAACGGTTCGTTTTTATTGGTTATTAAGAAACCCTATGCATGAGTAGAATCTGACTATAAATTTGGGGACCGGTTGAGGCGTGATTGATAACCAACATTTTTCCACACTGGAAACTGGTGACCAAATGCAAACTCATCAATTTTAAACCTGCAGACACCCTTACACGCAAATACCATTGAGAAAGACATGAATCCATTTCTTCTCTCGCTCCCCAGTTATGGGTTAAATAGTAGAATATGTATCAGGAAAAAAACATTTTTATCTCCCCCCAAAAATGCTAATGGAATATTCACCCACAAATAAGAAATAATTATTATTTCAATCCGAACTATGTTTCAGATTTAATCGACAACTCAAAAGATTGTCAAAGTGTACAAAGAACAAATCAAGCAAATCTATAGAACCACACCGATGCAAGCTGACAAAACCAAAAATCCAACACTACATTCCGCGATGAAGCACCGAACCACAGCTTTTACCTAGGCTCGAACGCCAACCTCAGTTACCGTTAGGAAAAAATGCAGCGATCCCTGCTAGAAGACAGACAGCAATGGCGCCGCTTACTTTCATTTTTTTTTCTTTGTTTTTCTATTGCCAGAAGGAGATTGGCAAGAAAGTAACAATGGCGAACGAATCGCTAGACAAGATGGCTGATGTAGATTAGCTAGGTCAAAAGTCCAAGGCTAAGCCCTTGGGCGGTCAGCAGTGGTGAACGTATTGCGAAAAGAATGTAGTTTACTTTCTTTTACCTTTTTTTCTACTCATTGATCGGTCTAGGTAAACAGGTGAAGTGAAGTAGGTGACAATGTGAACAGGCGGGTCACTATTAAGTTGTGCATATTAGTAACGAGGAAGATGAGACGTTGTTCATATCTGTTTTTATCTTTATTTAATCTATGAAGGCATTTATCGCTTCCATCATTCATATTTCGTCACGGTATCGGAGTGAAAATTACATCAGCACACGCGTAACCCCACTCACATACCAACACACACACACGCATACTTCACACACACAACATGACAATACCTATATTGTATTTGTATGTAAGCCCATTATGAATATGGGTAAAATATATCTATCTATTTATCTATCTATGCCAGATTTTTCACATCTATATATCTATCTCATCATCATATTATCTATCTATCTATCTATCTATCTATCTATCTATCTATCTATCTATCTATCTATCTATCCAGTCTCTTCACATATTTCTATATAAGTTTTTCTTCTTTTTTCTATCTATCTATCTATCTATCTATCTATCTATCTACCTATCTATCTATCTATCTATCTATCCCAGTCTTTTCACATATTTCTATATAAGTTTTTCTTCTTTTTTCTATCTATCTATCTATCTATCTATCTATTATGTGTAAAAATTGAAACTAGTTTCCGTCTGGTTTTGTAAATAAGAGAATAGATAGATAATGAGGAAAATCTATTTATCTATACATTATGAAATGGAGAAATTATTCGACAATTATTTTTTAAAACATTTTTTATGTTTAAACATTCTTTTTATAGATACAAATATATAAGTAAATTCTCTGTTTTATAATAAACAATATTAACAACATGTACCGACCTGAATGTCCGAGAAATTTTCATAGAAATTATGCGTCGTCCGACAGGAATCGAACCTGTATCCTATACGAAACCGTCATATAGCCTGACGTGCTTTTACCGAATAGGCCACAGAGGAGCTTTCGGTTAGCACGGTCGATTTTACTGTTTTTAAACACAATTCTCCATGATTTTCTCTCATTCATTCATATCTGCTCAATGCGTATCCAAATGTAAACAAATGACGTCACCCATTATGAAATGGACAAAGTCCGACAATTATTTAAGGCATTTTTATATGAATGAATGACAGAAAATCATGGAGAATTGTGTTTAAAAACAGTAAAATCGACCTTGCCAACCGAACGCTCCTCTGTGACTGTGTGAAGATGAATGCAGGCATAACCTCGCCATCCAAACAGCATGATATTGACTGGATATATCATCCAACTCTTTTCGAATCCTCTGCACTATTCTCAGATTGACATCCAAACACTCTAAAATGTTCTTACTGGAGCTTCCGGTGTCAATGCTATCAGTATAACATACCGTTTCTAAATTTCTGGCGGAATGAATTGCGTCATAGTGCCCTTTTTCTCAACTGACCCTACTATACTGTGCAGTCGACAAAATCCCAAACAACACATTCTCGAAAATTAAAGTATAAAATGGCGACAATTTATCCACCGCACCTTCGATATTTAACTTAATTATTACCAACAATACCAGGCCTCATAATTCCCGCCACCTATGTAAAAATAATGTTGCTTGTGAATTCTCATGGAATCCCCACCCACCGGACATCTCCAACGCTAATAATCAAAAACAACAATAAATATTTAGCTCGTACCCTCTTGCAGATTCACCTGCCACCTGTCGACACTCAGTACAATCCTTGCACACATCGACCGGCATATTTTGAAGGACCAAAATGTAGCTAGTAACGGGTCTAGTATTAGTAGATACACCAATACAATCTATAGCACCAGATGCAAGGAAAGACACAAAACTCTAGAAGCTGTTATTATACAAAATAAACAGCCTGAATTAAATATAATAACATTCACCACACGAGATGGTATCTTGATATTGCACATGATATAATTAGTGTGTGTATATATAATATTAATATTGTAAAAAAAAGAATTAATTAATAAAAAAACAAAAACAAATCTCATTTATTATGTGCGACTTCGTTGCCAAGAGCTCTTATATAGGACCATTTGAAATGTTCAGCCTCAAATAGACTCTAGGACGTAGTCAAAGAAATTCTAGCTGCCATATAGATGCCACAGTCATTCGAGATAATGACTGTGATCTTCGACAGTACTTGAACAAGAATAACAATAGTTATTCCTCTACTCGCAGGACTCAACACTTTATCCAAAAATTTAAAAAATTTAAAAACTTAAAAAATAAACTGACAGACCTTTTTAATCAGACCTATATATATATATATATATATATATATATATATATATATATATATATATATATATATTGAAGCATGTTTCATTAAATGATATAGATAAGTTTTGTCTATTTATTTTATGTAAATACTTTTCATATCGTCTGATAAGCTTAATAACATTATCATTAAAAGAAGAAAGAAAATCACAATATTGATACATATTTTTTTTTAATCCTAAGCTTTTGGCTTAAATAAGCCATTTTCAAAGATAGCAATTACATTACAATATATTAACCAATACACGGACAAAACAATAATGATAGTCTGTTTATGTTTATATAGCAGATTTCCAAGCAAAGACAAATTCGTGCATACGAGACGCTGGAATCGAAAATCACACCGCAGCTCATGAAGTCAGACATGACCACGCGAGAGTGAAAACTAGTAGTATTACGTATAGGAATCCCTTGGTATATATATATATATATATATATATATATATATATGTGTGTGTGTGTGTGTGTGTGTGTGTGTGTGTGTGAAGAAATATTGTTTTAAGGTGTTGTATATTTATATAAGAGATATTTATCATACATGGTTAAAAAAAGGGAGACGTAATTTTCAATTGACAAGAAGATAAGAAAAATTTTATAATTAAATTTAGCTCTCGTCAAAATGTCCTCTTTTAGCCTTGATTATTGCAGCGCATTTTTTTTTTTTGCATTCGTTGAAAAAGTTTCTCAAAGTATAAGTTTGATAATTGATTCCAATCTTTTTTCAATGACTCTAAGAGCTTTTTTTTCCATTTTTTTTCACTCCTCTTAAGTTCATCCAATGCTAATTCCGTGATACCTTCAAAATTTTGAACAGTTATATATATATATACAGCCTTGGCCAAAATTATGGAGCACCAATGAAAAATCGAAATTATGATTCAAACTTATATATTTAAAGGTTAAGAATAGTGGAGTAAACATAAATAACAACAATCAATATTTGGTATGTCCTCCTTTTGCCTTTATAACAGCTTTTATTCGTTTTTGCATATTATTGACTAAGTTGTTGCAGGTGATAGGATCTATTTTCTGCCAATCTTCATGAAGTTTGGCCTCTAATTCTTTTTTTTGGTGAACATTTGTGCATTCTCACTCTTTTCCCTAAATGGGACCACAAAGTTTCAATTTAGGTCTGGGGATTGAGGGGGCCACTTCATCACTGTAATCCCTTTTTTCTCAAACCAACCGATTGAAACTTTTGACGTATGGCGTGGAGCATTGTCTTGTTGGAAGATTACATCACTTGGAATGTTATTATTAAATATTTTAGTCAAAGAGGTTCGGTAAACCTGGTCCAGCATGTTAGTATAAATTGTGGAGTTCATTCTGACCTCACATGTGTACAACATTCCAGTGCCTGAAGAAACCATGCAGCCCCAAAGCATTACGCTACCTCCTCCAAATTTTACAGTTGGAACCCCACAATCAGGATGAAATGCCTCTCCTTCCCCATCGAGATCATAAACCGCTACAGGGGTGCTAAAAATCAGATGAGAAAAAAAAAAGAATTTGTTACAGTTTTTGAATAAATGTTATGGATGTGTATTCACATGAAAATTTCAATTATTACATCCAAAGTTTAGGAAATAGAAGCTGTTAACTTACCTCAAAGTTACTTTCATCAGACCAAACAATTTTGCCCAATCATCAAGTGTCCAATTTTCATGGTTTTTTGCAAATTCCAGTCGTTTTTTCTTGTTGGCCTGAAACAAGTATGGCTTCTTCCTGTCTTTGCATCCTTTTAATTCCACTTCTAATAACCTTCTTCTCACTGTTCGAGCTGATATGTTTTTGTTTGCATCCTCCCTAAGTTCAGCAGCAAGCTCTGAAGAACTTTTCCTCCTATCTGCAAGGGATGCTCTTTTCAAAGATCTGTCTGGCGGTTGTAGACTTTTTACGGCCCTGTCCTTTTCTGTTTTTGAAAGACTTTGTTTCCTTGTACCTTTTAATCGTTGTTTGAACCCCCTTCCTTGAACATTCCATCTTCCTGGCAATTTCTACCTAAGAATATCCTTCACCAGATAAAGCCACAATTTGTGCCATTTTAATCTCTGAAAGCTGCTTCTTTGGAGGCATTTTCAATTAAATATACACTGGTAGGAATCAAATATTACCCGAAAATTACGAAAAAAACTTTAGTATGACAATAAATCATTTTGAATATTGGAATGAATTTAGTACGAAACTCAGCTAAAGCTCTTGAGAGAGGCTTTAAAGCAAAAAAAAATACTACAATCTACTGTTAAATATTTTACATTTGCTCTCAGTTGTTCACTGTGCGATTCTTAACCTTGAAATACGTAGGTTTAAACTATTATTTCAAATTTTTATAGGTGCTCCATAATTTTGGCCAGGGCTGTATATATATATATATATATATATATATATATATATATATATATATATATATATATATATATATATGCTGAAGTATCCGTCACTATCTGTTTAGTAGGTAGTTATAATGAGAAAAGATTGATCCCTTTGTACTACTGATAAGCAAATTACAAACAGCACACACCCACATGCGCGCACACACACAAGCACCCCCCCACAACACAACAGAAGAACACACACAAATAGATATATCTATATCTCTCTCTCTATATATATATCTATATCTATATATATGGAGAGAGAGAGCAAGAGAGAGAGAGAGAGAGATGATTCCGGTTACTGTAAAATTTTCGACCCGATGAGGAAAGGAGAGTCTAAAATAATTTCCGATGTTTGCTCATTTAGTTAGAATTTAAAGTTCGTACCACATCACCCTTTCAGTTTGTGGGTGTGTGGGTTTAAGAGTTTGTGTGTGAATATATATATATATATATATATATATATATATATATATATAGAGAGAGAGAGAGAGAGAGAGAGAGAGAGAGAGAGTGAGGGAGAGAAAGAGGTGGGGCTGTGAAAAGTACATACGCTCATGAATATGCAATTGCAATTTGCACTTCCAGGCATTGATATTACCAGTATGTATGGACTATGAAATCACTTTCTTGAGTACATAACGGGTGTGTCATGACATGAAAGCCGATTAAAATATCATGAATGGAATCTAAGAAATGTATATGTCATGTTGGTGATGGTGGGTTGAAGGAGCGGAAGAACTTGCTAGGAGTTGGGGTAAGGGGCTGTAAGATGGCGGCAAGATCACTTTGCCGATAGAGTCCCTGGGTTTCAATTTCGACACGAACATTTCTAAGATTGCTTTCTACTTTCTTGTAAGTGACTCCGATATCAGAATTTTGTTTCTTTTTCTTTTATTTTGTTTCGTTTTTTCACGCTGTCCATTTCGCTTTCTTTTTGTTTCTAACTTTTCTATTGTATCATTTTCTTTTACTGTGTCCACTGTTCTTGTTTCTTTCTTTTTTCATTTATTCTTTCTTTCATAATCGTTTTCGTCTCTTTTTTTTCCTACCGTGCTTTCTTTTTTCTTTCTTTTAATTCCTCCTGTTGTTTTTAAATTCTTCCTCTTACCTTATTCTTTCGTTCTCAAAAGGTTGTCTTTCTTTCTTCTGTTGTTCTTACTATCTTTATTTTTCAGCTTTCTTTCTTTCTTTCTTTCTTTCTTTCTTTCTTTCTTTCTTTCTTTCTTTCTTTCTCTTATTTCATTTAATTTTTCCTTTTACCTTTTTCTTTCTTTCTCAACTAGGTTGTCTTTCTTTCCTCTATTGTTCTTACTCTCTTTATTTTTCAGTTTTTCTTTCTTTCTTTTTTTCTTTTTTTCTTTCTTTCTTTTTTTCTTTTTTTTTTCTTTCTCGCATTTTATTCTGTCTTCTTTTTTTCCTTGGATCGTTTCCCTCCCTCTCTGATTTATCTTTAAACCTTTTGAATAACAATAAAGATGAAAACAGAAAAAAATAGTCGAGGATAAAAGAATAATCCCTAACATTCTTTTTCTTAAATATTTTGTTTGGGCTTCCACTTTGTTTGTTTGTTTGTTTGTTTGTTTCTTTCTTTCTTTGTTTCTTTGTTTCTTTCTTTTTTTCTTTCTTTACATGCTTTTACTTCTATCTTTTTCCGTTTAAATTATTTTTCTTTGTTCTTGTTTGCTTCATTTTGACTTTTTCTTGAATTTTATTCTTTTTGTAAATTTCTCTTTCAATTTTATTTAAGTATTCATTGTCCTTTCTTTCTTTTTCTCTTTTTAAACTGTCTTTTTACATTGTATTGTTTCCCTTTATTTCTTTCTTTCTTTTTTCTTTCTTTCTTTCTTTTTTTCTTTCTTTCTTTTTTCATTATCTCGTTTCCTTTTGTTTCTTTATTTGTTTCTGAACTTGCCTTGTTTTTCTGTCTTTCTTTCGATTCCGTTTTTTATTAGTATTATTTCCCTTTCTTTCTTCCTTCCCTTTTCATTCTGTCGTTTTCTATTGTATTGTTTGTTTTTGCTTCTTTTTTCTTTCTGAACTTGCATTGTTTTTCTTTCTTTCTTTCTTTCTTTCTTTCTTTCTTTCTTTCTTTTGATTCCGTCTTGTTTATTCTGTCTTTTTCTTTCTTTCTTTCTTTCTTTCTTCTTCTCTTTTTATTCTGTCTTCTTTTCCCTTGATGCAATCTTTCATTCTTTCTTTTTAACGAGACGATCTTTGTAGCATATTAATAAAATTAAGTGGTTATTAGCACATTGAATGCGGATTTGGAAGTGACTTTGACGTGATGTAAACGATATTCTCAATAAATCGATCAATTAACCGGTTCGATTGATCCCATACACAAGCTTTATCTGTGACAATAGAAACGCACTCCCAAATATTAGTCTCCACTTCCCAATGATATTTCTGTAACGTTCATTTTAATAATCCCAAATCCACATAACACAGTTTTCATGTCTTTTTCTAAATCTACTATCCCACGAACGCAGGTGTTCCTCAAGGTTCAATCCTAGGCCCCACTCTATTCCTTATCTATATAAATGACCTTCTTGACGCCATAAATTCCCAAGTTGGCATCTACGCGGATGACACTACTATTTACTCCTGCCTCAAAAACAAATCTAGTGTCGTTGACAAAACTAACCTGGCCGTGCGTCTCGAAAAGGACCTCCAATCGGTTGTGAACTGGGGCAGGAATTGGCTGGTCAACTTTAATGCCTCAAAAACAAAACTGCTCTCTATTAATCATCACAGAGATCCTTCCCTGCCCTCCATTAGAATGTCTGACGCTCAACTTCTCGAGAGCACCTCTCTGCGGCTGCTCGGTCTCACGTTGACTGCTGACCTGAGATGGAACAAATACATTGAGTCAAATTGCTTCGTCCACCGCAAGGAAAGTTGGCTCAATGTGCCGCGCCAGAAAATTTTTCTCCCCGGAATCGATCCTTCAGATCTACAAATCAACAATTCGCCCTTGCATGGAGTATTGCTGACATATATGGTCTGGAGCCCCTTCTGTTTGCCTCGGGGTTCTTGATAAGCTCCAGAGGCGCATATGCAATATAATTGGCCCTGTTCTGGCATCTCGTCTACAGACGCTCTCCCACAGACGCGCCGTCGCCTCTCTGTGTCTTTTTTACAAATACTTTCATGGTAAAGGCTCCGAGGAGCTGCATTCGCTGGTTCCCAGACTTCATGAATTCCTACGAGGCTGGCACCCCGCTCTCACCCTTTCACTGTTAAATGTTAAACTATTAAATGTAGCCGGCTCTTCTACTCTAATAGCTTCATATCTCACACCTCTCACCTGTGGAACTCCATTCCCTATTCCAGTTTCCTGAGGGCTATAATATCTATAACTATTCAAATGCAATGTCAATCGACATCTCTAGTTGTCTTGATCTATCCACTACCCTTCTCTTCATCCTTTCCTCTATCACTCCTATCTGATCTTGCTCCAAATCTTCTGTAACCCATTGCGTCCTAGTGAGTTCCCGCCTTGCTTGGGGTGAAACGCTTAAAAAAAAAAAATAAAAAATAAAAGACACTTCAAAGACTCTATCATATGAGGAGAGTAATAGGCCTTACTCTCCCACGCTTGCCTGCGTTAACTTTCGTATACAAAACTGAACAGATATGGGCTTTCGAGAAAAATCTGAACGAGGAAGTGTGTTTTCATTAAAAGGAGGAATAGAACTTTTCGGAGATATGGTGCTCCCTTTGGCCGAGCAGTGTAAGGCACACCGGTGTTTTCTCCGACAATGAGGGATGCAGGTTCGACCCCATCTCGAAAGCACATTTTCTTTATTAATATTTCTCGAATGCGCAGGCCGATAAACGTAATACACATAGTTTAAGTTAATAAAAAACAACAACATTTGTTTATATTTTGGCTCATCTTTTTATTTATATATATATATATATATATATATATATATATATTACTTAACATTTAAATATAATTTATTTTGTTCTTGTTTTCCCCATCTTCGAAGTTTCTTGGTATATATCAGTTCTTCAGAGGGTTGTGGTTTTAAATGATTTTTTTCAAATTTTCCGCGTCTTTTGCAATTCGTCTTTTTTACTCCGTTTTGTACAAATGCGCATTCATAAATTTAACGTTCAATTACACGTTTGTTTACACGCGACCCTTCATGAATTGTGGCTTTTGTTTACGTCTTCATTTCTTCAGCTGTAGATTTTTCATGCAGTTGGAATTTTTTTCATCGAAATTAGTTTCTTAATTTTTAGTTTATATTGTAGTTGTTACTTTATATGTCAGTTAAATTGTAACATTGGTTATTTTGTCTTATGAATTAAATTATAAATTTTATATTAGGTAGATAATGCTCGTTAGAATTATTGAAACGGATTAATAATGTATTTTTGTGGCTATAAGTAAATTTTAGTATTGGAAATAAAGATTGATTTGATTTTTTACGGTTTATCAATCTTTTTTATTTTTATTTAAAGCCGAATTATATTTTAGGACTGTAAGCATTTTTGGAGAATAAGAATAATTTTTCTATTGAGATCTTACAATTTAACCCATAGCTGGGATGAGAAGAGCTGGAATAATTCCTTTACCAATGATATGTGTACGTAAGTGAATATAACAAATCCGACTTCTCACTCCGAACCTTTATCCACTACGCCACACATATATCAAATTTTACAACATCTGGTATTGCTGAGTATTTAAACGATTTCACCATCTAGTTACTGACTTAATTCAACGTTGCTTAACTTCAGTGATAGAGTGAGCGCTAGTGTTTCAACATGATAATATGTTAACCTGGAAATAAAGAGAAAAAGTTATTATTTACACTATTTATATTTATAACAGCTTAACCCAGAAATTCAGACAGAAAAGAATGTTATATTTTGATAGGAGTAGATAGGTTTGTCTATGACCCGGTTCACAGTCCGTCTCTCTCTTTTGAAGATGAGTAGAGATTTATCACTTGTTTCCTGTTTAGGATTGAGCTTTTGATCTCTTCTCATAAAGTTACCTCATTCTCTTTCACCCTCAGTAAGCCCTTGCATCTTAGTGATATTATCGCCGGTTCACGCTCCTTTCTTGGTTTTTCGACAGGAGTAGAAGTTTATCACTTGTTGCCTTTTTAGGGTTGGGTTTCCTGTACTTTCTAAAACCTTTTCAGTTTCCTTCAACCCGTTGCATCTTCACTATTTACATTATTCGGACTATTGTCCTCATCTTTGTCGCCATATTTATTACAACGTTTCGGCCGTTATCAGTTATCTCCTGTTAATTCTACTGTTAGTTCTCCACTCCCTTAACCGGGTATTGAACTCACAATCCTTGGGTCCTGTCACTGGATATAACCAACGTCTTTATCCACTGTGCCATGTGTCCATGAAGATAACTTATAACTGACATCCATTAAACATGGCACGTGGAACTAGCACAGTCTACCGCAGTTAGTGAAATAAAGAGTTCAGTTCGACATCCCAACCACCGGAAGAAGGCCGGAGCGTACAACGGCCGAAACTGTAATAAATATAGCGACAAAGATGAGGACAATAGTCCGGATAATGTAAATAGTGTACATAATACCTCATCTCAGAAATATAGACCGTTGCATCTTAGTGGTATTGTCTCTCGGTTCAGATTCCTTTCTTGGCTTTTGGACAGGTGCAGAGGTTTATCACATGTTGCCCATTAGCGTTACGTTTGTCACTACCTTCTCCTCAAGTCTTTTCATTATTTTTCATCCTCATGTGCTTCTGTGTTTTTATCGCCTATCTTGAGGTGAAATGATTTGAAATTGCATTACATCCAATAAGATATTTTGAATATTATTTTGATAAAACCAAAATAATTAAAAAAAAAAAAAAAAAGGAAAAATTATTGATACTTCTAATACCTCACGTTGTTTACACGCGGATTTTTCGGTCGTTGTGCCCTCCGGCCTTATCTAGGTTCTTAGCGTTCCGAGTTTCCTTCAAGAAATTTCGAACTAAACTCTTTATTTAATCGACCCCTGTAAATTAAATAAGTTGCTGAGTTTGAAACGTTCTGATAACAACAAGTAAGATGAGGACAATAGTCCACGTATAAGTAATGTAGATCATTAGTTATATTATTTACTGTTATTCTCATCTTCACTACCATATTCACAACGTTTCGACCGTTGTACGCTCCGCCCTTCTTCAGGTGATTAGAATTTCGAACCGAACCCTTTATTTAGTCCACCGTGGTAGATTGTTCTATCTGTTATAAGTGATGATTTCTTAAGTTTTCGTATTTTCCACTGGTGCTCTCTGTTATTAAATGAAATTTGAATTACATTAAATGATTGGAAGCCAAGACTAGAAAAAAAATGCTTATCCAAATGAGAATGCACCACCCGAAATAAGATGTTGATAGGCTATATGTACGAAGAGCTTTAGGAAGTCGAAATTTAATCTAACTTGAAATAAATCTAAAAAATCCAACAGTCGGATTGGAAGCCTAGCTCATAAAAACCAATGACCCTCTCCTACAAACAGTAAACACCAAAGTCACTCTACCAACAAAGAAGCTGCACTCTTGAAGAAAGAGATTAAAAGAATCTGAAATTTTACTTACAATAAACGAAGCGAATACCATCTACGCCAAACGAGTAAAACAAAAAGCAAAAACAATTTGGCCAAATGAAGTTATAAAAATTAAAGTGCTAGGAGGACAAGGCGTTGGATGGTATATATATATATATATATATATATAAAAAGAACGAAAGAACTAGATGTGGACCAACGGAAAACACGTCAGTGGCTGAGGGGAACCGGAACGAAAACTGAGGCAGAAAGCCTAATTATTGCAGCTCAGGACCAAAATCTCGCAACCAGATCCAATCATGGATGGAACTAACCCGAAATGCAGGATCTGCGAAAAATATGATGAAACTCTCGACCATATTATCCCAGGATGTCCAAAACTGGCAAAAAGTTAATATACCCACAGACATAACAAGGTAATGACATATGTACGCAAGAAGCACAAAATCGAAACCACACTAGATGATATGAACACCAACCAGACACAGCTACACAAAATAACGATGTAACTACCATCTGTGACATTCTAATTCAAACTGACAGGGAACTAAAAGCCAACAGACCTGAAACTATAAATAAAAGACAAGGAATTCAGAAGGTGTATGATTATGGACATAGCAGTAACATCTGAGAGAAATACCGCCATGACAATTATCGAGAAAATTGTCGGAATACACGTGCCTGGAGATCGAGATTAACAGCATGTGGGGAATAAAAACGGAGACTTTCCCAATAGTAATCAGAGCTCTTGGCCTCGTGAGAAAAGGAATGGACAATTTTACTAACAGGGTCCCAGGTAACATCAAGATAAAAGTTGCCCAAAAGATCGCCCTACTAAAAACATCCCATATACGAAGAAAAGTGCTATCAATTAAATAACAATTCTCCTATGGGGATTAAGGACCATAGTTTGGACCCGCCTCTACAGGATACAAACTAGGGATCATAACATACACAAATAATAATAAATTGTAATCAGAGCTCTGGGCTTCGTATGAAAAGGAATGGACATTTTTACTAACAATTTCCCAGGAAACATCACTATACAAGTTGCCCAGAAGGTCGCCCTACTAGGAACATCCCTTATACTAAAAAAAAAAAAAAAATGCTATCAATTCTGCTATTGGGCCTAAGGATCATAGTTTGGACTCGGCTCTACAGGATACACCGCAGGGAACATAGCATACAATAATAATAATAATAATAATAATAATAATATAATAATAATAATAATAATAATAATAATAATAATAATAATAATAATAATAATAATAATAATATTTTTTGTTTCGGTCAGTGGAAAATGTAGTGATGCTATTTCTAACCTTAGGTCTCTGGGCGAGACCCAGAACGAAATGTGTACACACCAGAAATCAAAGGAAATAATAATGATATATATTGTTGGATAATCGGCCATTGATTATTAAAATCTCACTACGGCGAGATTTTGGTATTATCGACAATTTACAGGCAGCGCGAGATTTGAAAAGACGCAGTCTCTTTCTCGGAGAGTTTTTATAATGAAAAGACGTATTCTTTTCGCTCCTGCAACATGTAAGCAATCAAATGCAGACACTTAATGTTTATTGAACTTTCTATATTTCATTTAATTTCTCATCTTTACTTATGTAAAATGCCTTGACAATATATTTGTCAATATTTCTTTGTTAAAATTCTATGTCTTATTCGTTTGGATTTATACGAATCTGCTAAAATTGTTAGCAGGTCAAATGTACCATGAAAATTTAACTTCTAATGAAAAGTGTTTATATCCGATGCTGTGTGTGCGTGTGTGTGTGTGTATATATATATATATATATATATATATATATATATATATATATATATATATTTAGTTTATGAAAAACTAGGCAATCCGTATGGGTAAACCCAAGGAGGATAAAATTCAGAGAGTTCAATGTAAATCCAGAGCAAATAATTTAAATAAAAGCAGACCACTTTAAGGTTCCATGTAATAAATTGTGGTGAAATAATTTAATTTACTACATGGAACCTTAAAGTGGTCTGTTTTTATTTAAATTATATATATATATATATATATATATATATATATATATATATATATATATATATCAGGAAGCCAGAAGAGGTTTACACAAGCGAGGGGTGTGAAAGAAGGCACTATTAACACAGAACTTACGGTTGCAACTAACAGTTTCAATAGTGAAATGATGAGACTTAACTGCCAATCTAGCACTGCGCTTAAATTCGTGAAGTCGATGTACGAACGAGGAAGTTTTATCAGAACAATTACCGTTAAAATATTTGTAGAAAATGCAAAAGGAAGCTACGTAACAGCGGGTGGAAAAGTGACTGACACTGTGATGGCAGATCAGGACCAATAACTCTGGCGAAACTTCAGATTTGGCTACGAATCTCGTGATAAAAAAGAGAATAACAAGATCAGTTGTGAAAGCAATATTGGATGTACGGACGAATGGTAGACTTATAAATCTCTAAGATATATTCTGGAGGAGGGAAAAACTGTCTCGCAACGAATAGTGAAAGGAGTTGCCTTTTGTGTTAAAATACTGTTTTTGTTTGGCTTCACCGATATGGTTAGAACGTTTTTTTTTTGTTTTTTTTTTCGCAAGCACGTTATTGTTTTATTCGAAGAACGCTTTCAGGAAAATTGAAGAAGATAAAACTGAAATAAAAGACAATAACAGTGTTTTGTTTTGTTTTTTTTAATTTTTATTTAATAAACAACATCATTATGTCGTCCAATGTTAACTGTTCTGTTTGTATTGCATACGTAATTATGAAATATGCTAATATATACTTACACCAACTCATATATAATATGCGTAGGTGTAAGTGCGAAGGATGTTAAAAGATAATTGCTGTAGATAAGCTGACCGCGTGTAGATAAGGTATATTTGATTGAGGCAAACGATCAATAATACAAATTCATCATAGGCAATACGTAGTCATACGCCTGTCACGTGATCCTAGGCAGAAAATTATACAGTTCAAGGCTAATTAAACAATTTCTGTTCGATATTCATTTTAGAAGAAATTTGTAAAATTAGAAACAATTTGTAAAAAGGACAAAATACACGCATGCCCCGATTGAAAAAGAAATGCGTACTGAAAAAAGAAAAGAAAAAAAGAACAACATTATATTGATTATTTTTTTCTTTTTTAATCGTCTCCAAAGAAGCTGTATGTTGATTACACAACAATATTTTCCACATTCCTGATTGGTTAAAAGGATTTGCTTAGCATTTCATTGGCTAGAAATGATGAGTAAAGTTCTTTTTAATCAGTGATCGTACGTTTGCACCAAATATATATAGAGGAAACTCGGTTCACGAATTTAATTTGTTACTGAAGGCCGTTCGTAACCCGAAAAGTTCGTAACCCGAAATGTTCGTAAGCCGAAACTATTTTCCAATAGGAATCAACATAGAGAAAAAAATGTCACAGTACAATAAGATTAAAAAAAAACAAAAAAAACGAAAACAAAAAAAAAACAAAAAAAACGAAAACAAAAAAAAAACAAAAACAAAAACAAAAACAAAAAACGAATGTATACAACACGTTGGTCGACTCAAATGATTTCGTTCGGGTGAACTCGGTTCGGCAATATTGTTCGAAAACCGAAATTTTGTTCGATAACCGAGTATTTTCATATTGAATTTTTTTTTATTATTTACATTATAATCTCAGAAATATAGACAGACATTGAATTTTCTGTTTTCATTTACTTTGTCACAACTTTTGTGCCTTGCTTATTTCATGTTAGTTTAGTTCTCCAGATCACAGAAGACAAACATTATGTGACCTCTCCTTCCAGGACGCAGGTGATCATGGCTCTCCACAACTTTTTGTCCGTAGTGCTTAATAAATAAATTAAAAAAGCTTACGATTTGTAGGTTGCTGCTTGTTACACGAAGGTTGCATGTTTTTTTCGTTCCTGTAGCAAATTGTAAGCTGAAATGATAAATTTCATATTTGGTTGATGCCACAAAACATTACGTTAGGTCGTCGTCCATTAATGGCCTGCTGGATTTGTTCTCTTAAATACCTGGGGCTTACTCTCTTTCTCTCTCCTCTCCTTATATATATATATTAGATTGTTTTTATAGTCATCAATTCCAAAATTTTTATACTTAAAGAAGAAAAACAAAAAATAAGCAAATGCACATATACTTCTTCAACGGAAAATCTATCTATCTATCTATCTATCTATCTATCTATCTATCTATCTATCTCTATTCATATCAATTTCTCTCTCTTTATCTATCTCCCTCTGGTCATATCTCTAAATAATTGTCTATGAGAAACAGAGGCAAATAGAATAACTGATGACGAGAATGTAAAAGTGTCTGCTGAAGCGTAGATTTTCGCTCTACCATATTGTCTCACATAGATTTAAAATGAAAAAAAAAAATCAATTTGTTTTCGTATAATCTCCATGAACGGAACGTGCGCAATTGGCAAAGTACAACTTAACGTCACGATGTGCACTCAAGAAAGCAAGTCACAAGCAAACTTCGAAACTGCATGCATGGTCGTGTGAGAAAGAATTTTTTTTAATCTATAATGCGTATTTGGTTTATTAAGTAAAAATAAAAGGCTTTTTTTATTCAATATTAACTTTATTGTACAGCAACTTATCCATTTTAGTTCACTATCATCTTCTCTCTTGCAGAAAACATTATCATTCTATACTCATAGACCATTTTTTTCACTTTTTAAAAATTATCTCACCTAACCAAGGCGATAAAGCTGCTAAGGTGTTACTGAATGTGAAAGAATCTATGAAAATAAAATTATTAAGGAGAGTGACCTATAAACACACAAGAATTAAAGAAGCAGAAGATGACCATTGATAATGCATTTTAATTTTTGAAGATCAAACTTAACTGGTAAGCAAGAAGCCGGGATAGAGTTCCACAAACGAGAAGGGCGAGAAGGGACATTGTTAGCATAACATTTATAGACATATCTGGCAATGTCAACTGAAAAATGATGAGACCTAGCTGCCAATCTAGTACTATGCTTAAATTCGTAAAGGAGTAACAAAAATGGGAAACTCGTCAAACAATTGCTAAGAAAATATTTACTGAAAAAGTCGGAGGGAAGCTACATTACGCCAGTGAGAAAGTAACTGAAGCCGAGATGCCAGTTCAGGACAGATAACGTTGCCAGTTCTTCATCGTATTTTATCAAGAGTCTCTAAATGCATAGCAGATGCACCGGACCAGATGTCACAGCAATATTAAATACATGGAAAAATGGTTGACTTATAAATGTGTAAGATAAATTCTGGTGGGAAAATTTTTTTTAGTATGACACAGTGAACTAAATTTCCTAGCAGTGAACCTAACAAATTATTCAATAAGACTGCCAGTCATGAAATGATCGAATTACCTTTCGAAGTTTTACACAGAATTGAATTTTTTCTTCAAAAGAAACAAAGAAAAATGGCAATTGGTTGATACAATATCTTGAAAAAATTGCCAGCGAGTGAAAATTCCACAGCCAAATTATAACAATGTTCACCAATTCCCCCAAATACGTTATGATCCAAGATTATTAAAATTCTTCTATTGACTAATACAAGAGTCTGTTTTTTTTTGTTTTTTTTTTTCGTATATTACTATCTTCACTGGGTCTGAATGGGTAAAGAAACTCATACGGAGGAAAGTGGGCTTGGAGAATTATTCACGCACAGGATATGTGCATCTATAGTGAAGGAAATGCTTGTTTTTTTTATTTTCCACAGTTACCCCATATATAAAGACACATGTCTTAATCACTTTATATTCAGAAAAAAAAATACTTGTACGAATGCGAGAAAAATTGAATGAAAATATTAATCGCAGTACCTTGTCAATCGTCTTTAATGATAGAGGAATTACTGTCCAAAAATTATATATATATATATATATATATATATATATATATATATATATATATATGTGTGTGTGTGTGTGTGTGTATTTACTCAAACCCCCTAACCCGAGGTCAGGTTGTGACACAAGGTCAGTTTAATGTGAGGAGCTAGAGCGCTTACACCCGGGCCAGGAACAAACATTCCCCGAGTCCCCACTACCGTCGGTTGCGCTGTCCTCGGTGCGTGCACCGATCCTTCTCTCTAGTGCAAAGAGAAGGCGCGGCCTCGGGCAGTTGTTCCCCAGGACCGGCACCTCTCAGTATAATTTTCCTCAATTGCAACTTTGTCCTTTGACGAAACTCAGTTGCGAGAGATGATAAATAGATGTGTTAGAAACTACGCGAGAGAGTAATTTACACACACACACGCACACACTATATATATATATATATATATATATATAGTGTGTGTAAATTACTCTTTCGCGTAGTTTTATATATATATATATATATTTATATATATATATATAAAACATATATATATATAGTTTATATATATATATATATATAAAAACTATATATATATATATATATATAAATATATATATATATATATATGAAACTTATATATATCTATATAAAACTTTTTTTCCCGCGGTTTCTATCAATTAGGCATCGCCAGAAAAAAAAAATGAAGCGTTAGAAAATCCATTGACCTAAATCACCTGAACATACGAAAAGGTTGAAACCAAAAGTAGCGAATTCGGCTGATTATCTAATTTTCTATGCTTAAAAGCTGTACATGTTTATTTTTTTTATTTTTTTTATGTACATTGAGCACTTTGTCAATACTGCTGTTCCCTGGTCTAATTCAACTTAGATCATTAACTTCTTTATTCTCTCTCTCTCTCTCTCTCTCTCTCTATATATATATATATATATATATATATATATATAGTTTATGCAAACTTAGGTAATCCGTATGGGTAGACCCGAGGAGGATGATATCCGGAGAGCTCAATGTAAAATTCAGAGCAGATATGTTTGAATAAAAACAGACCACGTTAAGGTACAACAGAGAGCTCAACTTAGCCATCTATACCTTGAGACTAGACACAATAAATTCGAACAACATCTAGCCGACACATTGTAGTTAAAAATTAAAAATAAGAATTTGAAATGCTACATATGACACATTCATATCCTCTTTCCCACCTCACTTCCTCACTTCGTTAATTTTACGTATACTTGATGATGTCCGTCAAAAATGTGTGAATTTCTTTTCATTTTTCATTTTTCATTTCAATTTTTGGAAGTAAAGTCTGATGATCCAGAGCCCTGTTAAAGGGGTTATGGTGAAATAATTTATTACATGGAACATTAACGTGGTCTGTTTTTATTAAAAATATATATATATATATATATATATATATATATATATATATATATATATATATATATAATGTAATGAAAAACAAACCACTTTAAGGTACCATTACGATAATTTATTTCACCTAAATCCTTTTCTAAGGATTCAGGATCATCAGGTAAAACTTCCAACAACGAATTGAGAGGAAAAATGGGATTAGAAATTGGTGGGTAGTGTAATTTTTGTAATTTAATAGAGGGAGTTGAGAGTGGCAGTTAAACAGACAATATAAAGTATAGGGAGGGTTTAATTTTATATCTCTCTTAAGTATGTTTTATATTGGAGTATATATATATATACATACAAGTATAGGATTGGTGTATGCAGAATAAATTCCAATAACCAACAAATACTATTCTTAAAAGAGTGCTCAATACTGAGTAGAGCAAATATAACCATTTATTCGAAAATTATGACATACATATGTTATAAAATCATTACAAAAATAGCCATTTTGTTTCAGCACTTCTGGTATCTTATCAAGTGATGGTGTTGAATGTAGATTCTACATTCAACACCGTCACTTGATATATCACCTTATATTTTATCCACCGAATAACGGCCGAAACGTCGTGAGTAAATTCCTTTCATATTGTCTGATAAGCTTAATAACATTATCATTTAAAGACGAAAGAAAGTCACAAATATTGAGACAGGTTTTTTAATGCAATCTAATACTTCTCGTTTTCACACTCGCGTGGTCATGTGTGACGTCACGAGCTGCGGTGCGATTTTCGCTTCTGCGTCACGTATACACAAGTTTGTCGTTACCTGGAAAACTTTCATGCAAAAAAAAAAACAAAAAAACAACAGATTATCATTGTCTTGTCCGTGTATTGGTTAATGTATTGTAAGGTAATTGTCATCTTTGATAATGGCTTATGTAATCTGCAAGCTTAGATAGGATTAAAAAAAAACCTGTATCAATATGGTGATTTTCTTTTGTCTTTCAATGATAATGTTATTAAGCTTACCAAACAATATGAAAGAAATTTACTTAAAATAGACAAAACTTGTCTATATTATTTAATGAAACATTCATCAATGAAAAAATGCTGCCTACATACATACACACGCACACACACACATATATGTGTGTGTGTGTGCGTGTGTGTATATATGTATATATATATATATATATATATATATGTGTGTGTGTGTGTGTGTCTGTGTATGTGTGTGTGAGTGTGTGTGTGTGTGTATTATTGAGATAGTAATTTTCTTTTATATTGAATAAAACAGACAATAAATATTCCTTTATCTTTTTATGTAGTTTCACTTTTGCTGCATAAGTATATGTAAAGATTATCCGTGTTTTTTCTTCGCTTCGAGAGAATTTCTCCCATTTTCTGGTTATCCTCAGGATTTTTTCATGAGAAGATTAAATGATAAACTGATGTCGAAGTGATTGGCGTTTCTGTTACAAGACGTCATGGATTAACAATTGTTAATCAGAAGACGCCAGTGGAAACATCAAAGAAAAGTTTGCTTACTGTGTCGCTATATTTAGACATTTAACAGAAATTCTTTTGAAAATATATTTTTGTTCACTTTTTATTTATTAATTCAATATATTCAAAGTTCCACGCTGGTGACAAAAAAATGTATATATTGTTCCTGATGATGACCAGAAATTGATCGGAACTTCTAGAACTGACAGTAAGATCTAAAGGGAATGCCAGCATTGTCGTGAGCCTCTTTTTTTTTTGGAGAAAATAAGAAAAAAATTAATAAAAATATGAAGAAAATAACTACTGTCAGTTGTAAATTTTGCGTTATTTATAACAGAAAAAAACTAAATATCGAAGCTAGATCTGTTGTATATATAGCCAGTATGGTTATAGGAATCAACACTGCATTAGCATTGCCAGTTTCATGCCTCAAGTAAACTCCAGACCATCAACCGACGAGAAACTAAAAATCACCATGTAGTGTCAATTCCTCTGTTCATATCATAACTCTCACTATCTCCCTCTTTTATATATACTGGGCGTAACAACAAATTTATCCAAATCGTGTAACTGCAAAAATGTCTAATTTTTAGATTAAGCTTTGAGCCGTTTTATCTTAGAAATGATGAAAAACATCTCACTGGAATTCTCAAAGGTTTTTATACTACTACTGCAGTCTACTTTGAGCAATACGAATGTATAATTACTCGCCAAGCTTAACAGAATAATTGTGATGAAATCGATCAAAAACGAAAATGGTAAATTCAACATTAATTGGAGTAATCAGGTGCCTTAACATTTCACGTACGGTTTCATTTTCAAATGTTTTTTTCGTTGCTTTTTGGGATGTCATGGGTAAAACTTCTCTCTCAAGTGCCTAACGTCTTAGGGATTGAGTTGGATCTTTTCTTGTTGCTGCTATTACTGAAGACTTGAATGATTTTTCCACTCACCATTGCTCAGTTGAGAAGACAGTGGGACTGACACAAAATGCTTTTAACCTGTTCTTATTCTAGCTGAATTATTCCAAAGGTTTTTCAGTGATTCTTAGGACAAATGGTATCAAGATGGCTAAATGTCTTATCTGAAAACCTGGGAAAAAGAAACTCCAATACTTTAGTGTTTTTCATATTGAACATTTTGTGGGTATGACAATTATGCTGTAACACGAATTGGACAATGTTGCTGCTACCCCTAGTGTGTGTGTGTATATATATATATATATATATATATATATATATATATATATATATATATACACACGCACACACACACATATATATATATATATATACACACAAGCACACACACACACACACACACACACACACATATATATATATATATATGGAGGGTGTCCATAAAGTTCGTGTGCACCTTAAAAAATTTATAACTTTATTTGTATTTACGATAGAAATATTTTCTAAAAAGGATTGGAAAGAAGTAAATCTATATTATTTAAGGTTTCATTGAAATTTTATTTAAGTTTCCACATGTCCTCCATCATTAGCAATACAAAGGGTAATACGATTTAGCAGGTCACGGAAAACATTTGCCAACAGTAATGCCTGAAATCACATTAGTTATTTTAGCTATACTTAAAACTAGGTACATTAAACCTTATAACATTTTTTACTGATTATTTTTTTCGCAAATACAAAGAAAGTTATAAATTTTTAAAGGGCAAACGAACTTTAATGGACACCCTGTATATATATATATATATATATATATATATATATATATATATATATACACAGAGACACACATGCATATACACACACACACACATACACACACACACACACACACACACACATATATATATATATATATATATATATATATATATATATATATATATATATATATATATACAGGCATCCCTCAATAATTGCGCATTCGATTAATGCGTGTTCTATTAGTGCGCTAATTTTTTTTACATACGAAAATTCGATTATCGCATACATAAAACTCGATAAGTGCGCTAAAACATTCTCCAGTTTAATCATAGTAATTGAAAATTGATCTTTTTTGTAGTTACCGACTAATTAAATATTTTCTAAAATTTAAAAATGGAAAATGGGTAAGTATTTTGTTTGTCAATTATTACGTTACCTAAGTAATTACAGTCGTGTTAAAAAAATGGACGGTTATAAATAGATAAATTTTATAATATAAACTGATAATAAAAATACATATTTGAATATTTGTCTCTATTAAACATCTTTTTCATGTTTATTTTGGAAGTCTTAAAAGGAAATTTCTGATATTTTGTTAAAAATATGGACGATTTAATGGATACAGAAATGAAGAATATTGAAATATACAAGATCTATGCATTTACTATAGAAAGATTATAAATAGCAGGTTCAGGTTAAAAGACTAATGATTATTGGTATGTTTGTAAAATTTGAAGGGACAATTTTTTTTTAGTACCGCCAATTATATAAAGAACGGAAAAATACCATACTGCAAGCTACTTTAACTAATTTTTTCATAAAAAAAAAAACAGATTAATAAACATTAATTAAGAGAATTTATAAAAGGAAATCTAAAATAAAAAGTCGTAATCCACGTTTAAAATAAGAAAATATAAAAATAAAATCTAAAAAATCTAAAATAAAAAATCTAAAAAAGAAATATAAAAAAAAAAAAATATTGCCTGTGCCAGTATGACGTTAACCAGATAATTTTTATTAAAATTTACATTATGTAACGGTCAGTCCCAGCACTTGAAGATTGCCTTGTGCATGAAACTCCGAGTCGTGTTACCGCTGAGGGATAATGTGTATATTCATTATATATACTCAATAGCTCTCATATATTACATCGAGCACTATTTTATTAGCACTCAATGTACGATGTTTTATATATATATATATATATATATATATATATATATATATATATATATGTGTGTGTATGTATGTTTGTGCGTGTGTGTGCATATGAGTGTTTATATATATATATATATATATATATATATATAAATGAGACAAAAACACATTTATTCATACCGACTGGATGACACCATTGTATCAATCTTATAAAAGAAAACTATCAAAAAACAAAAACAAAAAAAACAAAAAAAAACACTGTGTGTGTATCTATCTCTCTTTATATATATATATATATATATATATATATATATATATATATATATATATATATAAAAGAAAAATGCTAATGTCCAGAGTTGAAGCAGACCAGGAAACAGCAGTATTAAAAAATGCTCAAAACACGTGTGAAAAAGAATAAATAAATAAAATTAAAAATAACCTGTAGAACTTTTAACTTTAAGAATTAGTGGGTCACCTGAATCCGCTACGGTATCCTACGTTGTTTATCTAAAAAAAAAAAAAAAAATACGCCGGAGATTTTCCCGTTAGGTTATCAGCTCAAGGGAAGGTGAATTTTTAGGTATTTATTTTGAATAAACATGCTAGTGATATAACGAAGTAAATAAACACTAAATTAGTTAAATTAGTTTAGTTAAAAATGCTAAATTACTGTGTGTTAAAAAGTTCTTAATATTTAGTTAGAAAAATCAAATTTGTAGAAAAATTTAATATCCTGAAAAAATAAAACGCTGAGTGAAACACTACCGCGGTTTCGACGCCAAAGTCTCATCAGGTTGTTAAGTCAGCGAAATAACACAACAAAAAATTAAATTTCTTGATGCAGCATGGGAAGTAATGAGGGGGAGTGGAAGAGGAAAATGTTTTCCAACATAAATCAGGTCCATATAATCCTAAAGACAATTTTCTCATTTGTCTACATTTTACCATAATTTCGTTCCTCTCATTCAATAACTCAACACCACCCTTGAATGTTGCAATGGCCAACTTCTCCTGACACAGCCTATAGGAGCTGCTATTCATTTTATGAGCTTTTACTTTAAAAAAAAATATATCCCATTTAATGGCTGGACTTCTTTCATATATATATATATATATATATATATATATATATATATATATATATGTATATAGTTTTAAGGTATGCCATATTTATGAGATAAAGTGCTCAATATCAGAGACAGAGCTTATGTGAATATAAAAGTGAACATTGAAGTCAACACTCAGAGGCGACAGACAGTTTCATGCTAAACGCAATCATCAGGCCTGCGTTTAGCATGAAACCGTCTAACACCTTTGACTGTTGATTTCAATGTTCATATATATATATATATATATATATATTCTATTCTCGGTAGTGGATGCACACTGCTGATGAGTCCCAAATACAGGACGAAACGTCCGTCCAGTGCTTTCTGCATTCTGTTGAGGTTTCTTCTACACCCGATGAATTAATTATGATTATCTCAAATCCTCCTAATAATTTCTATCTGTACATCCTTGCTTGAACCGTCTTCTAAAGCTCTGGATGGAGCGGCATAGGGATAGTAGTCGTGGCTCGTGGGGATCATAGTCCTGTGGTTAGAAGAGAGACTCGGATGAGTTCCACCACGGAATATGTGATCGAGCGGCGCTATATCGAGTCTGATTTGATACTTCTTCCTCACCGTGGCTCGTTGGTCCAATTGGTATGGCGTTTGCCTCCTATTAGAACTGTTCGTGTTTCATTTCCCGGTAGTGGATGCGCACTACTGATGAGTCCTAAATATAGGACGAAACGGCTGTCCAGTGCATTCTGTTGAGGTTTCTTCCTAACTCGAGGTATTGCTTAATTATGATTATTTCAAATCTTTCTAATTATTTCTCTCTATCTCTCTCTCTATATATGTATCGGTGTGTGTGTGTAATGTAATTATGCAAAATGTACATTATTATATATTTATGACAGGTAGGCCCTACCTTGATATAATATTTTGCGTGAAATATTTGGAATCATTGGAGAGCTCAAAATTTGGCCAACAATTTTCAAATAAATACTCAGAATTAGTATGTAATCGTATCGGATCAGTTTTAGTTTGTGATGTCCAGAACAGTATCCTTATTGTACATCTATCTTCATCTCAGTCTCATTTTTTATTTCTAATTATACGTATCTACATAAATCAATCCGTAGCTTAATGGGGAAAAGTCATTCATTCAGATAGTTGTAATTTAATAAAAATACCATTTTTATTACAAATGCAACTAATTCCCTAATTATTCACAATTTTCAAGCAAAATACAGTTAAAGTTCTGTTCGGTACTTTCTGTGTGCGTACCGTTGTATCTATGTGTGCGTTCGTGTCTGCACGCGCACATGTCTGTGTACTAGTGTGTGTCTGCATGTAAAAATTCAGTTATAAATATTTCGTTTTGCCTAATAATCAAAGTGATTAAGTGATATATTCGGACTATTGTCTTCATCTTTGTTGTTGTTATCACAACGTTTTATTTTATTTCAGTTGATATCACTTACAATTCTCACAGCGTCCTTTCCTAAAAAAGAAATCTTTTCGAATATTTTAGAGCGGTCTCAAATTTCGAAATTTTAAAATATTTTTACTTAAGCAAGTTAAACATATAACTTTACAAAAAAATTTTAAAAATCCTCCTTTACCTTGATAAAGTACTTCAAGGAACGAAAAGTATTGTTCTTTTTTTGGCTTTTTATTTTATTTCATTCTGTTGTGACCAAGTAAATAGTTAAAGACATAGCAAAACAAGAGTTACAGATATATATATATTAAACAGTAAGTACGACAGAAGAGTATTACACGACTAGTGAGTAGGTGTCGGATTACCGAGCGTTCAGTGTACTCGACTGTTCCTCCAAGGCCTTCTCTCCTACTAAATAGACTCTGTAGAGGGAGAACACCACACACACACACACACACACACACACACACACACACACACACACACACACATATATATATATATATATATATATATATATATATATATATATATATATATATATAAAAGATTGAAGTCAACACTCGGAGGCGTTAGACTGTTTCATGCTAAACGTAGTCAGCAGGCCTGACGATTGCGTCCAGCATGAAACAGCCTGTCGCCTCTGATTGTTGACTTCAATGTTCAGTTTTATATTTATATTTACATACGCTCTATCTCTGATATTGAGCAATTTTCCCATAAAAATAGCACACTTTAAAACTATATTTCTTTATATATATATATATATATATATATATATATATATATATATATATATGTGAGAAATACTTTTACAAATTTTTTATCCGGTTCTTCACCCCAAAACAAGGAAAAATGCCTATATTATTACATGTCCGAAAATACTTCGTTTTTGAGTTATTAAGTTTAAAAAAAAGTTTACGGTAGAGGGCGCTGTGTTGGCATGAAGACTAGGTTACATTTGTCATTCGTATACATTTGTGGCTTGTCTGTCTTCAACGTTTAACGTATATAGTAGAGAGTTAACCGAGAAGTGTTCCGTTTACTAATGGCACCATATTCATATCATGTGCAGGCAGATATGATTTTTACATACGATCGTGCGAATGGTAATGGACACGAGGCTGCACGGCTGTATCAAACTACGTTTCCAGAATGAAGGTAGCTGAGTCATCCAAATTTTGCTGTTGTTCATCGTCTTGTTGGTGACACAGAAACCGTGACACCACAAACGATGCATCGAGGAAGACCGAGATCCGCTCGTGAGCCTGACTGCGAAGAACATATTCTACCTGCTATCGGAGATGGTCCAGTGGCCCTAACACCTCGTAAATCCCATACTACCGTATGGTAGGTACTTCAAGAGCAGCTCCTCTATTCATATTATTTGCAACGTGTGCAGGATCTTTCGTCTTCTAGTAACTCACAACGAGAGAACTTTTGATGATGCTTTATTGCACAAACTGCCAATCTTTTGTTTCTTTTGAGTTTTGTTTATGGATGAGGAAACACTTGGAAGAGATAGAAAAAAAATTACACAACTAACATTTGTGGGCGGATCAGTATCCCCATGGGTCAATACAGGCGAGACACTAGCATCAGTTTATGATTAATGTGTGGACTGGAATTGTAGGTGACTGTCTAGTAGGTCCATATGTTCTTCAAACATGTCTTACAGGACCTGTCGATAGGGGACTTATTTCTAATACTCTTCCAGATATGCTAACGGATGTATCCCTGCTAATACGAAGACGCACGCAATGTGGTTTATGCATGGTGTGACCCAACACATTTTAATCATTGTTAGCGATGCGCTGGCTTACATCTACCAGCTGAATAGGCAGGGAAAGACCGGTTAGATAGCCTACACGTTCCCCGATCTCAATCCCTTGGACGATTATCTGTTGGGACACCTAAAGCAATTGGTTTATGTAACAGATTAATAATGCAGAGATGCTTCATCAACGTGTCATGCGGGCCTACGAAACCATTCGACGCCGTGTGCGAGTATATTAAAGGGTCTGCCAATCAATGATCCGACGGGATAATGCGTGTGTAGAAGGAAGCGGAGGATATTTTGAACATTTTTTATGAGTTGCTGTGTTGAGGTACAACGATGGTCTTTTGCCCGAATGTTTACATAGATAGTTTATCTTGTTTAGTGTGAGGAACCTGTCCCCAAAGTTTATAAAATTGTTTTTGGATTGCATCTTCTATTGTGCATTTAACATTGTCTACTGTAAACTTTAAACATAATAACGTAAAAACAGAAGGATTTGCGGACATATGTTTATGTGGATTTTTTCCTACTAAGTTTGTAAAATTATTTTTGATAGACCATATATATATATATATATATATATATATATATATATATATATATATATATATATATATATATATATATAAAGAAAGAAAGAAAGAAAGAACAGTAAGATATATAATCCGGTGCTCTTGTAGATATTTTTATTTTTACAAAATAGTGCTCAATGTAAATTTACAGAGCATTAATATTATAAATTAATTGATAGTTTTTTGAAACATGGTTAGAACTGTGTAAACGAAAAACATATTTTAAATCAATTAATTTATAATATATATAATATATATGTATATATATATATGTAGTATTTTTATGTAGTGTTTTTATAATATATTTGTGTTATTTTCGAATATATATATATATATATATATATATATATATATATATATATATATATATATCTTATCATTTCTGTTTAATCATCAAGCGAATTTTGGAATAAGATATTTTTAAAAATTACTGATTTTTAAACACACATACAATTCATAATTTTTTGTTTCCAAAGATACAGGGAAATGATAAAATTTCTGTGTATCAAAAAAAAAAAAAAAAGAATGAATGTATGTGCTTTTAAATCTCAGTAAATTTAAATATCAGTTATTCCAAAATTAGCTTGAAGATGACACAGAACTAATGCTTATAATTTAATTATATAATTAAATTTGAAGTTTTAGTTTCGGTTTTTGAAATATGGTAATTCCTGTGTAGCGAAGGAAGCATATTTTTAAACCAGTTAAGTTATAATATTTATGGTCCGAAAATTTACATTGAGCACTGTTTTGTAAGAATAAAAATATCAATTAAAATATCGGATTATATATCTTACTGTTCTTTCTTTTTTACTATATATATATATATATATATATATATATATATATATATATATATATATATATATATATATATATATATATATATATAAACAATTACCGACGTTTTAGTATCAAAATTCTTCTTATCACTATAATGATGATACGTGTTTTCCCCCTTTTTTTTAGTGTTACTGACGCAAACCGACTTGTGCGATCGAAAACCTTGGAAAATTTGGTTTCAAAGACAATTTCTTTTCTAATATGATTTCGATTTCTCAGGTTGGGTGATACCAGTTTCGGTGTATATTTCTTTTAATAAGCTAATAATTAAATAAATAAATAAAGAGGGTTATCTTCTTAAACAATTGTACTCACTGAGTATAGCATTTAGAGTAATAAACTGTATGTGTGTGTACGTGCGTCTGTCTGTAGGAACAGATCCTATATAATTTCGCATACAGAAAGCAGAGAAAATATACAATTGGCAAAAACACGAATCCGGTTCATACACACGCACACACACAAACGCACTCACATCCACACCGACACTCAGAGACCCATATATATATATATATATATATATATATATATATATATATATATATATATATATATATATATATATATAGGTACCTCCAAAGAATCGGTGAAAAATCAGCATACGTGATGAAAAGAAGCCCAAATCTTCATAAAAGTATTTTATTGTCAAAATCTTTCTGTTATTATCAAGAGGAAACACTTAGGATTTTCTTGATTGTCAAATTGTATTTTTTAAATCTTTTTAAGAACCTTGGTTAAAAATCTTATTTTCCTGGCGTCAAGTTGGCTGGGACCATAAATTAATATAACAAATTTGATCGTCTTTTTGCCGTGAAAAATACCTTGGTTTGGAAATTCTTACAAAAATCAGATAATTGTCGAATTTTAATGATACTTTGAAGACTTATTCAAAATAGTATAGAATTATTTATGAAATATTTCTTTTTTGTTTTGAAAATCTTGGTAAATATATATATATATATATATATATATATATATATATATATATATATATATATATATATATATATATATATATATATATTTTACATCTGTTTCCCCAACTAATTTAATCTTATGAAAGAAATTCTTTTTTGAATGTTTTTTATATTAGTTATAACTACAAGACGTCGAAGAATTTAACTCTTAAATTTATTTTATCAAACAGAATCCCCAGTTATAGAAAATCTATTCCGAATCGTAAAATCAGAAAATTCAATAAAAAATATTACATTATATAATTAGAAAGCTTTTGATTGGATTTTGTTATTAAAATATATTATGGATACTATTGTCTTGTGATTTCTTTTTTTTTTTTTTTTTTTTTTTTTTTTGTTTTGTGAATAATGAAGTAAAAAAAATTCAATTCATCGACTGCTATTATTTTAAGAAAAGAATTTTGGAATTTCTCTGTGTGTATAAACGTGCCATTTTTTTTTGTAATTACGGACGTCCATCCACAACATTCTCAGAAAATACGAGCGGTAACTATAGTAAATGTAACATTTATTGCTAATTTTCTAACATTTCCTCAACAAGCTGCTTCGTAATTAAGACTACAAAATCAATGTACCTAAAATTCAGTAAAATATAAAATTACTCAAAATATTTTTAATTTTACAGATTGCTGGGTAGTTAAAAATGTTGTATTCGTCACGTAATTTTATAACAATTATGTCCCTCCTTAGATAAATTTACCAAACGTCAGGTTTTCGATAAATGATGACGTGGCTCCCCTCTGTCTTTTCTACAAATATTTTCAATGAAACTACTCTGAATAGCTTTTTCCCTGGTACTCCAACTATATGAATTTAAGTGACCTACTAGATTGACATCCAGGTCACACTTTTTACTGTTGAAATAGTTAAAATTAACCGCCAATTCTACTCCACCAGTTTCTTTTCTCGCACATCTCTCCTGTGGCATTCCCTTCCGTTTACTTGCTTCTCTGATAATTAAAATCTTCCAAAATTTAAATGCAACGTCAATCGCCATATTGTGATATCTTGAACCGCATTCATCTTTTTTTCCTTTCCTCAATCCCCCTTTAGAGTCTTTCTCTCACCTTCAATCTATGTAACCCCCTTGCGAACCAGTGTTACTGCCGCCTTGCTTGGGGGGAAATGCTTAAAAAAATGCGTCAACACCTCATACAAACATGCATTTTCGTGTTAAAAATTATTTTCTGCTATATTTTAAACTAAAAGGAAGTTATATTTGTTTAAATTCAGATTAAATCGACTTTAAATCAACTTACATTTCTCTTAAATATGTTTTGAGCAAAGTACATTTTATTCAGGATTTCTTTTTAATAAAGATAATTATATTGTGTTGGTAGATTTGTCAATATGGACGATTTGATCAATTTCACGCATGGCCAGATAAAAAAAAATCGATTCCAATCAATGTAAATTCAATTTGAAATACCACAAAATATATTGCTTATTGAAAATATTACATTTAAGTTATTAGCCTGCAATTAAAACTAAAAAAAAAAAAAGAATTCAAGACAGATTTTTTATTATTAAACTGCATTTTGAACTTTAGGCATCACTTTCTTTTTAGAGGTCGCACTAAATATGAATGATATTGTTGAAATTTAATTTCCAGCCTTCTCCACCAAAGCCATGCGGACACAAGCACATGCACACAACCACCCCTCCATAATGAACACCATATATATATATATATATATATATATATATATATATATATATATATATATATATATATGCGAAGAAAATTCTTGTGAGAGAATTTGTAGATATACACAGGGAAAAATAAACCCCGCATACAGGCTGTCAATATCACGCTTAAAGAGACTCTCCGTGGGCAAGTGTGGGATAATGGGAAACCGTCCTTTCTAACGTTTTTATGGGCGATTTCTTCGGTTATTTATAGTCCTCACCTTCAGCTACACACACACACGTACACACACACAAATACATACATACATACATACATACATATATATATATATATATATATATATATATATATATATATATATATCAGAATCCAATAAAACACCAGCAGTAAATTGGAAATTAATGAAAAAACAAAAAAATATTCGTGGATCTTTAAATGACCCATGTCCTTTTTGCATGCTTGAAAGTTAAATATTATCAAGTTTCTGAAAAATAAAAATCTATTAGATCAAAAAAATGAAATAGCGAGTTTTTGTAGACATTGCCAATTTTTTCCTTAATTTAATACCTATTTTTCAAAAAATTAAACTAACATATTTATATTTAATAATAAATAACATAGTTTATGAATACATAATTAGATTGTAATATATTAATTTTAACATCACCATATATGTACTCAATTAGTAAATGCATTAAATATAACATCTTAAGTCGGTACGAATAAAAATATAAATATTAAAAATGTGACTAAGTAATATTTGAATGCTCCTTTTGAAAAATCGTAATTGAAATTTATAAAAATGAAAATTAAATAAAAAATTAAAAATAAAATACCAAATTGAAAACCAGACGATGCGTTGGGAAATAGACACTACCACAAATTTCTGTTTGAAATAAGAAAGTTTGTATCGATGCATGAGTTTTCTAAATAAGTTAAATCTTAACATCACTAAAATAAAATAAAAAGATGGAATTTTCCTTAAAATATCAAATAGGTTTGGACATTATAAATGAAGTTCTAAAAAGTTATTCTTAGTATCGCTTGATAATGGAACGTAACTTTGTATTTTAAGTTTAATTCGTATGATTGAATGTTAATTGACGTTTCAGTTTTGAAACATGAAAGTTTCGGTGTGGCGATTATAATATAAAAAAAAACCAATTATGATATTATGCTCTACTGTTGTATCGAGCATTGTTTTTTTAAAAAGATAAAATAAAATAAATGCTAAACACTCTGAATTATAAATTTCATTGTTCTTTCCTATTATTTTAATATATATATATATATATATATATATATATATATATATATATATATATATATATATATATATGTATTGATGTGTATTTGGGCATCAGACATTCTTTCATGCATCTTTCATCAAAAAACGCCGACAAGGAAAATTTAATTAGTCTTTTATTGAGTTTTTTCAGCAATATAATCTAGGCAAAAATAGGTGTCTTGCCCTGGTTAACTGGCCGCGCATAGCACGTGACCGCAAAGAAGCATACAAACCGCTCCGAATCTACAGTGCAAAATATACAAAAGAAATTACAGCCACACACAGAATTTCACAATCCAAAAAACACAGCCTTAAAAGCACTTGGAACAATTACAAATATGACCAATTGCTATATTCTTTAACCCCTGAAAAATAGGAAAATGTTAGACTGCTTGAAAATCTCAGTAAAAGATAACTTAAATCAAACATGTCTGTCATTTTCAAAGAGAGATGCACACACACACACACACACACACATATTTGTGTTTGTGCATTAAGGAAGGAATTCTTCATTTATGCATGTTTCATTAAAAAGGACAAGTAAGGTGCGACGATTAAGCTTTTTATTTAATTTTTCTTTTGTTCTAACAAGTGTCTTCTATTTTTGGACACAGAATGTGCAGAAACTGTCCAAATGTCCTATAATTCCGACTGCTTTCGGCTATACTTTTAGCCATCATCAAGGATGATTTTATTTTTTCAATTTACTAGGTGTACGTTGTGTGTATGTTTTTAGTGCTATAGAGATGTTTTATTTTTCGAACACAGTCGTGGCCGTGTGCGTAGTTAATATTATTAAGTGATTTCTTTTTCTTCTTTATTAAAAAGACACCCATTATTTTTAATGTTTTACACATATTATATATATATATATATATATATATATATATATATATATATATATATATATATATATATATATTATTTATTTATATATATATATATAGTACACACAAAAATCCCAAATTACCTCATATGGGTAATAGGCCTATTTCAACCAAGGAAAAAGTTTATATACCAACGGATTTATTACCTTTAATATATATATATATATATATATATATATATATATATATTGAGAGAAAATCGTTCAGATTATCTCGACATGTGGAATCTTTTCAGGTTTCTAAAATAATTTATGAATTTTAATTTTTAAGCCGATATATTTTTTTACTTCAAAAGTTACTTTTCGTGGAGACATGCATTTGACTCGACGCGACGTTTTATATATATATACATCACACACACACACACACACACACACACACACACACACACACACACACACATATATATATATATATATATGTGTGTGTGTGTGTGTGACACACATATATATATATATATATATATATATATATATATATATATGTGTGTGTGTGTGTGTGTGTGATGTATGTACCAGCAGGATCTACAGTAATTTTAGTTTGATAAATTTCTGAAAGTTGTACAGTATATTTCAGTTAGCGTTTGTGGGGATGAGTAAACTTGATGCTAACCCCAAAGTTTACCGTGTAGGATGCAAGGTCACTTTCAGTCTAACGCTTACGATATAAGTGTGCTTTAAAAAGAGCCGACCGTAGTCGGGGCTATCGAGTGAATGCGAACGATTTTTTCTTTAGCCGCAGTATTTACTCTGTCCCCCCAATAGCACGAGATGTGACACAAAGGTGGTGACCCGAGCGCGTGTCACCCAGGACAGGAACAAAAATTCCCCATAGCCCCTGCAACCGTCGGTTTCAATGGCCTCGGTGCGAGCACCGATCCCTCCCTCTGGTGAATGGGTGGGCGGGGCCTTGGGCAGCTGTTCCCCAGAGCTTGGCACATCTCAGTATTATTTTCTTAGTTACCCGTCTGTCGTTTGACAGAGAAGCCCCTGAGCGCACTCTCTCCAAGGACAGAGACGCAACTGAGAGATGAGAAGTAGACGTGTACGTACTCAAAAAAATTCAGTTACACGCTGCAGAGTATATGCTCCGTCAGTGCTACGTACAGTTTTGAATTCATAGTTTTCCTTCTCATAGACTGGTTGCCATCCAAGGTTGTAGAATCCAGTCTGTCCTACTATATATCCACAGCGGAGAGAAGAAGATTTGCAATTATAACTTTCTAAGTCGTATTAGCACATAAACGAATGAAACATCTCAAGTGGAATTCAAACTTGGTCTTTAACTGATTTCCCCAATCCGTTCCTCTAGCATGCCCCCACCCCGTTTATAAGGCGTAGAATACGGCAAACTGAGTTTTAAAGATGGAATAAAATATCCGTTCAAATGTAGCAAATTTTAATGTTCTTTGCAAAAGATATGACCAGTGTGGATCGGGTTGCTCTAGAATGAATGCCTCTTATTTTTTACCTCAAAGAGAAACAGAAATGGAAGGAAATGTTGGATAAAGTCGAAAAAAAAATTATATTGTTCACAATAATTAACAGAAACCGACACACATTTTTTCAGGGGTTACCTGCTGTCTTAACAACAAATATGCGGAAATATACAAGCAAAAGTTTAACTATGCTCCCATCCATTGTTTGGTCTCCATAAGCGTCGGAGACATGACACTGAATTTAATCCATGTGGAAGATATCATTAATTCGCACTAAAGAACATTTCAGAAAACACACACACACACATCTATCTATCTATCTATCTATCTATCTATATATATATATATATATATATATATATATATATATATATATTGCGTCTGCAATAGGGATTGACTAGCCGCCCGGGTATCCTCGAGTATGAATGGCCAGCGAATACTATATATATATTAAAAACATACGTATATATTTAAAAATATTAAGTATTTTTATATCACAAATAAAATTTCAGTTGTACACGTTCTGTGAATTTTTTTTATTATTAACAGCAACTTCAGTATCTACCGGTAGATTTATCTAAAGTTTTATTAAGTAAAATGTAAATCCCGTCAGGAATCGAACCTCTACCCAATAAAT
>OZ010583.1:26266837-26284337 GCA_963932145.1 Acanthosepion lycidas | reverse complement strand
TTCCGTTTAAGCGTGGTCACGTTGTCGTCAAATGGGCGACGCTTCAAAACGTATTCCTAAAATTTAAGTATTTTGAATGAAAACGAAAAAATGAAAAGAATTCTATTATGATGGAAAATTGTATGTACGCTTATCGAGCATTAATCTTGCTAAAAAAGGGGAAATACTAAAGAAACCAGGTCTAGTATTCACCGTGCGTGAGATGGATATTATACCTGCTTCATAAATCCTCCTAAGATTTTTATTATGAAAATATTTTAAAATCTTCACGGAATCAAAATCGAAATTATGATCTGCTTTAGTTATGTGTACAACTAAAGCATTGTTCAAATTTCCGAGGCGAATATCTCGTTTATGTTCGAAAACACGAGATTTTACGGACCTACATGTTTCACCCACATATTTTAGGTGACAGTTTTTGCATGAGATTTGGTAGATGCAAGCATCGGATGTGATATGTTGTTTGCTGGTGCTATTTAATAAATTACGGATAGTTCTAGTAGGTAATATTGTAGTTTTAATTTTTAACGCGTTTAAATTATTGGAAATACGTTCGGTCAAATGATTATTTGGAAGAAAGATGCGATCAAAAGAATTCTTATCAGGAGCAGCTGAAAGTGTACCTTTCATTGCTGTAGTCGTAGTGGCCTTCGGGGGGTCATTCTGCGCTGATGAGTAAATTTTCAACGCTTTATTTTTAGCTTTCTGTAATAATTGTCTCGGATACGAAAGATTTGAAAAGATATCCTCAATATATGTGAATTCATCATCTAAATATTTTGCTGAACAGATGCGAAGAGCCCTTAAATAGAATCCAATAATAATGCCCCTCTTAGTGTTAGTATCATGGTGAGAGTAAAAATGTAAATAGTCATTTTTACATGTGGGTTTACGATATACTTTAAATTCTAATTTATTTTTATTTTTAATGAGTAGTATGTCTAAAAAGGGTAAAGAATTATTAGACTCAAGTTCATAGGTAAATTCTATAGTAGGTTCTATTTTATTTAATCTATCAGTAATCTTGTTTAAATCATGTTTATGTGGGTAGATAAATAAAATGTCATCGATGTATCGGAAGTAATGTGTATCAGGTGGAATGACATTTTTAAAAGGTCCAGATTCAAGAAATTCTAGAAATATGCATGCTAGGAATCCAGAGAGAGGACTCCCCATCGGTAAACCAAATTTTTGTTTATAATAAATATTATTATACTGGAAGAAACAATGTGAAGTGCAAAGTATGCATAATTTGATGCATTTCGAGATAGAGATAGGTAGCTTAAAGTCAATTTTCTTAAGGTGGTTCTCTAATTGTTTAATACATTTATTAACAGGTATATTAGTAAATAACGATTTGATGTCTAAGCTAGCTAGGGATTTGTTACCTATATCAATATTTCTCAACCTATTTAAAAGAGAGCCTGAATTCTTTATATGTGCGTTACTTACAGTGCCCAGAATTGGAGTTAGAAATTTAGTTAAATATCTAGCGATATTATGAGGAGCTGAGCCTATACCCGAGATGATGGGCCTTAATGGAATGTTAGGCTTATGGGTTTTGGGGAGGCCATAAATTTTAGGGACGGTGGGGTGGTAGTTAATAAGGGAAAGCCAAATTTTATCTTCATTACATATGAGTTTCTTATAGGACCTGTTGAATTCTTTTAGATTCTTAGAAACTTGTATAGGGGAGATCTGTTCATAAGTGTCTCTATCATTAAGCAAGTCCAACATTTTCTGGTTGTAAACAGTGGTATCCATGACAACAACACCGCCTCCTTTATCAGAAGGAGATATAATGATATTATTATTCAATGACAAGGATTTTAAGGCATTCATATACCTCTTAGGTAAAGTGAATTCCATATTTTGGCCATCAATAGAGGCAGCTAAAATGCCTTGGGTAAAACCTTTATGGAAGTCAGAATCACTGTGTTTGTAGTTTATATTTATAAGTTTGGTAATATTGAAGTCTTTTGAACCAGTTGCAAACTTTAGACCAAAGCTAAGGGCTTCAGTCTCTAAAGTGCTAAGTGTGGTATTGGAGATATTGGTGACCAGATCCATTCTACCCATATTCTTCCAACAGCTACGATCACATAAAGTATGGAGTTTTAGTTTTAAACTCCTGATGTGTTTATGATTAATTCTGGTCACTTCGGATCGAAGTCTCTCAGCATGTCTCGCATCACAGCTGAGAGACTTCGATCCGAAGTGACCAGAATTAATCATAAACACATCAGGAGTTTAAAACTAAAACTCCATACTTTATGTGATCGTAGCTGTTGGAAGAATATGGGTAGAATGGATCTGGTCACCAATATCTCCAATACCACACTTAGCACTTTAGAGACTGAAGCCCTTAGCTTTGGTCTAAAGTTTGCAACTGGTTCAAAAGACTTCAATATTACCAAACTTATAAATATAAACTACAAACACAGTGATTCTGACTTCCATAAAGGTTTTACCCAAGGCATTTTAGCTGCCTCTATTGATGGCCAAAATATGGAATTCACTTTACCTAAGAGGTATATGAATGCCTTAAAATCCTTGTCATTGAATAATAATATCATTATATCTCCTTCTGATAAAGGAGGCGGTGTTGTTGTCATGGATACCACTGTTTACAACCAGAAAATGTTGGACTTGCTTAATGATAGAGACACTTATGAACAGATCTCCCCTATACAAGTTTCTAAGAATCTAAAAGAATTCAACAGGTCCTATAAGAAACTCATATGTAATGAAGATAAAATTTGGCTTTCCCTTATTAACTACCACCCCACCGTCCCTAAAATTTATGGCCTCCCCAAAACCCATAAGCCTAACATTCCATTAAGGCCCATCATCTCGGGTATAGGCTCAGCTCCTCATAATATCGCTAGATATTTAACTAAATTTCTAACTCCAATTCTGGGCACTGTAAGTAACGCACATATAAAGAATTCAGGCTCTCTTTTAAATAGGTTGAGAAATATTGATATAGGTAACAAATCCCTAGCTAGCTTAGACATCAAATCGTTATTTACTAATATACCTGTTAATAAATGTATTAAACAATTAGAGAACCACCTTAAGAAAATTGACTTTAAGCTACCTATCTCTATCTCGAAATGCATCAAATTATGCATACTTTGCACTTCACATTGTTTCTTCCAGTATAATAATATTTATTATAAACAAAAATTTGGTTTACCGATGGGGAGTCCTCTCTCTGGATTCCTAGCATGCATATTTCTAGAATTTCTTGAATCTGGACCTTTTAAAAATGTCATTCCACCTGATACACATTACTTCCGATACATCGATGACATTTTATTTATCTACCCACATAAACATGATTTAAACAAGATTACTGATAGATTAAATAAAATAGAACCTACTATAGAATTTACCTATGAACTTGAGTCTAATAATTCTTTACCCTTTTTAGACATACTACTCATTAAAAATAAAAATAAATTAGAATTTAAAGTATATCGTAAACCCACATGTAAAAATGACTATTTACATTTTTACTCTCACCATGATACTAACACTAAGAGGGGCATTATTATTGGATTCTATTTAAGGGCTCTTCGCATCTGTTCAGCAAAATATTTAGATGATGAATTCACATATATTGAGGATATCTTTTCAAATCTTTCGTATCCGAGACAATTATTACAGAAAGCTAAAAATAAAGCGTTGAAAATTTACTCATCAGCGCAGAATGACCCCCCGAAGGCCACTACGACTACAGCAATGAAAGGTACACTTTCAGCTGCTCCTGATAAAAATTCTTTTGATCGCATCTTTCTTCCAAATAATCATTTGACCGAACGTATTTCCAATAATTTAAACGCGTTAAAAATTAAAACTACAATATTACCTACTAGAACTATCCGTAATTTATTAAATAGCACCAGCAAACAACATATCACATCCGATGCTTGCATCTACCAAATCTCATGCAAAAACTGTCACCTAAAATATGTGGGTGAAACATGTAGGTCCGTAAAATCTCGTGTTTTCGAACATAAACGAGATATTCGCCTCGGAAATTTGAACAATGCTTTAGTTGTACACATAACTAAAGCAGATCATAATTTCGATTTTGATTCCGTGAAGATTTTAAAATATTTTCATAATAAAAATCTTAGGAGGATTTATGAAGCAGGTATAATATCCATCTCACGCACGGTGAATACTAGACCTGGTTTCTTTAGTATTTCCCCTTTTTTAGCAAGATTAATGCTCGATAAGCGTACATACAATTTTCCATCATAATAGAATTCTTTTCATTTTTTCGTTTTCATTCAAAATACTTAAATTTTAGGAATACGTTTTGAAGCGTCGCCCATTTGACGACAACGTGACCACGCTTAAACGGAAAGCTGATCATTTAAAATTTTCAGTTATCTGTTTTGGATAAGTTTTGTTTTTATGTCCATCGTCTTTGTCATGTTGAACTGAATATGTTAATTGCATTTTAATGAATATTGTCCTGATGAAGGTTTATTAAACCGAAACGTCAGACGTTGACATTTCATTCATATTAAAACAACTTAATTGCATTTAAGGATTTTTGTTTGTTTTTTCCAAATATTTTTCTCCATTCTGTCGGATTTATATCCATTTATATTTGCTTACATATATATATATATATATATATATATATATATATATATATATATACACACACACATATATATATATATATATAGCTAGCTAGCTAGATATTAGGTTGGTGCAAAAATAATATCGTTTTTGACGTATTTTTTAACGTAAAAAAACGATATTATTTTTGCACCAACCTAATAGAAAGATAGATATGAACTGGCTAATAAATAAAGAAGGAAATAATTCAATTTATAGAATTAGAGATTGATAGATGGATATGAGCAAAGTGCGGCAGATACATAATTTATATAAATGTATATATTATTGTATATATATATATATATATATATATATATATATATATATATATATATATATATATATATATATATATATGTGTGTGTGTATGCGTCTGTGTACAATATGAAATTATACCTCGTTCTCAATGATTGATAGAATAGAACTCCTGTTGGTACTTACGAAGGATCCGCTCTTGACAATGACCCTATCTTCTAACATTCATATGTTAGAGTAATTGCTCAATATCGGCAAAGAAATTCTGGCCAAAGAATAGTTTGCTTTATGCATTACCCAATGTACTAGTGTAATATGATACGAATAATAATAATAATAATAATAATAATAATAATAATAATAATAATAATAATAATAAATGTTCGACGCTTAGATAGTAGTCTTGTATACAAGAATGTCCGTGAATGGGTCCTGATAGACATTACAGTACCTTGGGAGGAGAACATCGTGTTGGCAGAGCAGGCGTATATACAGAGCTTGTATGACCTTGTTAGGCAAAATTAGAGAATTATACCAAGCAACAGCCGGACTTGTCACTTTTATGTATGGCACCCTCGGAACTTTGAAGCTTTCAGCCTTGTAGAGTGCCATGCGGATACCTGACATCTTTAAGAGTGGGCAGGTGAGAGTACTGCTTGCAACCTTTCAATTCCTGAGGAAAGTATTGTGCTGCGTGTAGGAGCTGAATTTTGATAATCATGACGATCTTTTTCATCTATGCACCATGTCCCTTCACTAAGTTTTCGATAATGTCTCGCCGTTGTATTCTGTCTTTTGTAGCTCTTAACAAAATTTGTCTTTTAGCTATCTCTCCTAATCACCTTTCTACCAACCATTTGCCAGAGCGCGTTTGATAAGTTATTCACTGCCTTCGTTTGTTCTTCTTGTCTTTAATATGTCATATTTTCGGAGCCCTCCTTTCTCATTATTTGCCCTAGTAATTTCTACTGCTTCTTTCTTGTGGTCACCCAGCTGTAATATCTTATATGAGATGTGAGAGGGGACCCAAGTGTATGCATATTCATTTCATCTGTTTTTAAGGCTGACCCCATTTTAATAGATTGCTGTAAGAATATCGAGGAGTCAGCTTTCAAACGAAGTGCAGCATGTACAAATCGCTGGTAGTCTCCATTCTTCTATATGGATATGAAAAGTGGACATTGTTGAAAGAATGAATTTGTGAGGAAACGGGTTGAAAGTTTTGTGGGCCACCAGGAACCTCTTCTCGTCGCTGTCAAACGGAGAAAAAGGGCATAGTTTGGACACATTACAAGGCACAACAGTCAGTGCAAGACAGTCATGTAAGGTAGACGTCAACTTAAAAACTGGTTGGACAACGTAAAAACAATGGACAGCTATAACTATACCAGAATTGCTGATGGCTGTCGTTGATAGACCTTTGTAGAGGAAATTTATTGTGGCTTCTGCATTCCTATCACCCCTACAATTAAAACTTAAGGGGATGATGCTTCTGCTGTTTCTGCTGCTTCTGCTGCTGCTGCTGCTGATGATGATGATGATGTAGAGCTGAGAGACAATAAAAAGGGAGATCATTATCTTACCAGAGATCAGATGTAGTTGTGAAACATAAAAGAGACAGCTGTACCAGTGATTATCAGAGCACTAGCATGATCATGAAGAGACCGAGAAAACTGGAATAGCTAGTGACTAGGAAAAAAGTTGGAATCATACAGCCAACGACATTATTGACAACAATTAGAATCCCAAGAAGTGTCTTGGAGTTCTGAGCTGTTTTGCTGTAATTTCAGCTAAAGTGGCGTGAAGAGTGTAATGGTTATCGGCGCGAAAAGTGAATTAGGTGTGCCGAGTTCAATTCCCGCTCGATTCTATTTATCGTTCACTTTTCGCTAGGAAAAGATATGAATCCATTTGTTATGGATTAAATTTAAGGACAGACTGGAATTTCTTGCCTAGAGGTGGCAAATAAGCCAGAAGAAGGAAAACACTGAATTCAAAACCAGCCTGGAGAGAGGGTTGCGCTCTGTCAGGCTAGAGACACCATTCTTACTATGGTTGCAGTAAATGCCTCTACGAAACCTAATGTGTTACAGGACAGAGAAAAAGGGAACGTAATTAGTTACTAATGGACTTCTTACTTAAAATAATTAAATCAATAAAGATGACTTATATTTACCTGTATCTCTCCGTGATAAGAGCAATGGCGTAAATCGAGGAGCGAAAGTAGAGAATGGCACGCCAAAACGGCGATGAACGTTGTCAAGTTATGGCTGTCGATTCGTTAAACTAGTATGACCAATCTACGGTTACAGTTTTGAATTTGTAGTTGTTCTTCTCCTATAGTGGTTACTAATCACAGCTAGAACGCCCAGTCTACTCAGCAATTTAACTTATACCAAGAATAGCTTTATACTCTTCACAACAGTATTGTCGCTTGAGCAAACGTAACTAATTCCTCTGGAATTCGATTACTCAATACGAGTGTCTATCCATTACACCTGATACTTGGGCACTTCTATATGGTGTAAATGGGTAGCAAGCTTGCCTTGCTAGATCGACTTCGATTGAGTAGGGAGTTCGATCCTCACTGGGTGCTCCACACATTCAGGCTTGTGTCACATCTGAAGCATTACGAACTTCGACTTGGTGAAGTGGTTAACCAACTTGTCTCATTAGAATAATTACAACGGAAAATTCGATCCTTAGTGGGTGCCGCCATACTTTCGGCCTTGTCCCACTTTTAAACTAGTCTTAGAAAATCACCATAACACCAGACACACATCCACAAAAATGTTATGAGGTCAACAAATCTCAATGCTTGCACAACCACGAACCGATTCACACCAACAGCGTTAATGAGACTTTTAGACGTTCAAAGCATAAAACAGACTGTCACCACTGGGTGTAGATTTCGATGGCTATTTATATATATGTACATCTAAAAATTCGCTAAAATGAACATGCATGATGGAAAAATGCCCCCAAATTATTAAAAACAAAATTTTATCCTTAAAATATTTAAGTTATTATTAAGAGAAAGGACATTTTGTACCTTAAATTATATTTTTTAATCCATCAAAATTTTGGTTTAATACTTTGAGCCCTGCGTTCCTGAATAATTTTAACCCTTCGAGCGCTGCTTTTCTCAACAGTTTTAACCCTTTGAACCCAGCGTTTCTGAACAGTTTTAACCTTTTGAGCCGTGAGTTCTTGAACAATTTTAACCTTTTTCCCTGAGCTCCTGAGTCAAAATTCGCAAATAATTGTTAAGTAATGCTTCACGGCAGATATAATAATAGCTTAGTGTTTAGCCACCGTTCAACCGGTGGATGGGCATGAAATCATTTTCTCTACCACCGTTCAACCGGCAGCTCGGCATTACATTTTCCCTACACCAGTAAAGGATTAACACATTTTCTTGCGTTATCGGATGACCATGAATTTTTGCGATGAAAATACATTGATCTAGAAATTCTTGAAAAAGTCAGATAATTTTCGGATTTACACCCTTGTGCAAATTACTTGAAACAAAATGCATAATTCTGTTATTATTTACCTTTTTCGTATATTTTTCTAATGAAACATGATCCAGTGCACGTGTTGGCACTTCGTATGTTCATTTCACGAAGTCGTTCCTTGCAGATTCACCACAGATTCTCGATTGCATTTACATCAGGAGAGTTTCCGGGCCAGTCTATAGTACTATGATTTGCTCACGGGTAAGGCTTGCCAGTGTATTCGGGCAGCGTTACAAATTTTCGTAGGCTTCCTTGGAGTAACGTCCATCACAGACAATGGCCGTAGAACAACTAATCGACAGTCGAGACAATAGTGTCTGGGCATGATGAAAATCCGATGCAATCACGGAAGACGCAATATATTTTAGGGCCAAACAAATTTCATCATACACTACGAAAACAGATTCATATTACTGCACGCCGCAGCAAATGACCTAAGCTGAGGAAAAAGTAGAAATTAATTACACCCTCTCACACATGGGGGTCTAAAACTGATCGTATGCTGGAAGAAAGTGAATTAAAGCGGTTGTTTCAATCAACTGGCTCAAGAGTGTAATGTAATATAGATCTAGTATCACATATTCCTTAGAGACCCGTCTCTCAAGAATTATCTACTGTTACATTAAAGTAATACTGACAGACAGCAAGGTATTATGCTCGCGGTTGCAAAGCCAATAGTATTCAGCATGTTACATTTTGGGATCATGAAGAGGCAATTAGAAACTGTCCATGCCCTTATCTTTATTTCTGCTGCACGTTTAAAGTCCAATATTTAGAGGGCACGATATAAGCTTTAACTGTCATGCATGTTCCTGAATAAAATTATCATGGTTTTCCACATATTGCTTTTCTTTATTATCTGTGAAGTACAATGAATTAATAAGGAATATGGTGGTAGGCTTTCACCATTACATAGAATTTTCCTTCTGTTAGCCACTTAAGGATAAACAGTTCATTATACCTTTTATTTAATCCATAGGAAGGGCTGTGAGAAAAGATGGATGGATTATTTCCTGGGCGTATTACTGCGATTGTGAAAGCAATAATCAAGGACGGACTTTGAACTCGAGTGACGAATACAAGTTTCTGATAATTATTTTTCTTCACATTCTGTCAGATATTTATTTGCGTTAAACGTAAAAGCAAATCCCCTCCTATAGCATCTTCGGCTATATTGAAATTAGCACGTATTTAATTAATTCTTTTTTTTTAAATCTCTATAGGAGTCCTCATGAATATATATATAGTTGGATTGATTTGAGTTTGTGACCCTGGGTTTCACGCTATTTGCGATCGTCGTATAAACAATCCAACTGAATATGTTAGCTCTATCACTGATATTGAGCGCTTTCCAAAAAGTACGGCGCATATATAATATATAATAATATATATATATATATATATATATATATATATATATATATATATATATATATATATATGTGTGTGTGTGTAATTATTTAAAAAAAAAGATTATTTATCTAACTAGTTCTTTCCTATTTTCTATATATTTCATATATATATATATATATATATATATATATATATATATATATATATATATATATATATATATATATATACACACACATTTTACACACACACACATATATATATATGGTGGACTTCTATCGTGAACAATAAATGAGGGTCAGCAGTGGATGGTGCCTTTCGTTATATATATATATATATATATATATATATATATATATATATATATATATATATATATGCGCAGTACTTTCGTTTTAAACTTATGCATTTCTAGGAGCTATTGTGGAGAAAATCAGGTAAGCCAAAGGAATTTTTCATTTGTGTTTTCTTAAATGTGATACTAGCCCAGCCTTGCTGCGGGCTACAAACCACACTGACAGATGAAATTTGTTAAAGAAGGATTTTGATAGCGTCTCTGCTTCAGAACCTGGCGAAGCTGATCATGATCCTTCAGTCTACTGTCTTCAAAAGCCTTTAACTGAATGAAACATCTCTTACGCTACTACTTTCGGTTTGATGCTTGGGCTTCTCAGGTTTTCAGATCAAAGTTGTGATTTTTCATATTGTCATTCAATTTGTCTCTGTAGCGTAAGAGTGTACGTCCAACTGAATGCTTAGAGTTTGGTAGCTGTCCATACAGCACCTTTTTGGAGGCCTAAGCTTAAACCATTCTCACAACATGACAAGCCCACCTAAGTTGTATCATTGCTAGAATGGTTGCAACCTTAGATGGGAAAAGGGTTAAATTGCGACAATAGTATAAGGATGCTTCAATTGTCCATTTGCATAAGTGCAAAGGGAACAGGTGTAAGTGTGACAACCATAGAGGAATATCTCTTCTTTTGGTTGCTGGCAAGATCCTTGCTCATATCATCCTGAATGAATTTGTCTCTGAATCGGAACTACCAGAGACTCAGTGCGGTTTTCGGTCCGTCACAGGGACCGTCGATATGATCTTTTGCCTCCGGCAGGCTCAGAAGAAGACATGAGACCATACAAGTATTTGTTATTTTTGTAGTCTTCACAAAGTCTTTCAGTACTCTACCTCGATCTGCTTTTTGGAAAGTTTTGTTAAAATTAGCTGTTCCAAAAATGCTCCATATTATCTCCTTTCACTAAGGAATGTCAGGCCGGGAAATGAGCAATCGGGCGCCTTTTTTGTCTCCAACAGTACACTGCAAGGTTGCGTTCTTGCTCCGTTTTTCTATTGAAAAAGAATACTCTGACCTAAGTGAAGGAGTCAATGTTGAATTCAGAACAAGTGGAGGTCTATACAATCAGCAACATTTTAAAGAACAATCGAAACTTGGTCTGCAGCTGCTACACGATCTTCTCTTTTCAGATGATGTCACTCTATTATCACCAGGTCGAGAAGACATTCAAACTCTCCTTGATAAATTCTTTGAGACAGAGAAAGTATTTGGACTCACTATCAACAAAAAGAATACTTAGTTAATGTACCAGCCCGTACCAGGCATTATATATATATATATATATATATATATATATATATATATATATATATATATGCAAATTAGTATTTAAATTATTCTGGACTTGGGTTGAAATTTTGAAAAACCAATAACAAATTCTCTTTTATATGTGTCTAGATAAAGTCACTCAGAGGACGAAACGCGCTGGTTAAGTTTTCCTGTTATTTTTATTTATATTGTCCTTTTACAGACATACACTATCTAAAAATTTTACACACGCGCACACACGCGCGCGCGCACACACACACACACACACATATATATATATATATATATATATATATATATATATATATATGTTTATGTGTGTGTGTGTGGATTTACATTGTTATCGTGAGTATAACAGATGTGTTAATTCTTCAGTTGTATAATAACCCTGTAGATTCCCAGTGAAGTGTAAGTTCCCACCCTTACTACTTAAGGTGTTACTGTTTTTGTTTTCATATCAAGTCCAACCAAAACTAGAGAGACCAGTCTACCCTGCTATTAACTACTAGCCGAGGCGAAAACCGATAGATTCATACCTTTTCCAAGGTTACATATGGGACAAAGTGAATGCAACGACCAACGTTAAAATTTAAACATGGTACGCCATTCCTATTTTCCGTGCAGATAACGTCTACGTTACGAGTAAGTGTTAAAAAAAAAGAAACTTTTTCCCGGTATCTTCAATGGTGACTGAAATATACGGTTTCTTCTTAATGTCTTGTGTGAGCTTGCTTCTCAACTTGCAAGGACACCAGTCTCTTGCACAGGTCAGTCAGTTATGTGCCATGCGTGATACACGCTTAGGCGATCATGTATCTTTCAATACATGACTGACGAGGTAGATTTTTTTTCTTGCAGTAGGTGGTCATTTCTTTCTACAGTAGACCAGTTGCCATACAAGGCTACAGAACCTGGTCTGTCCTGCTATTTACCCATAGCTGGTGGGAGAAGACGAGGATTCATACCTTTCCCCAGGGTATTAGCACGTAAGGGAATTTCAATCAGTTATGTTCTATGCATGATACACGCTTAGGCGATCATGTATGTTTCAATACATGACTGACGATTTTTTCCCGCAGGAAGTTGCCATTTCTTTCTGCAGTAGGCCAGTTGCCATTCATTATAAATATAATAATAGTAATAATAATAATAATTATTATTATTATTTACATTATTCGGACTATTGTCTTCATCTTTGTCGCCATGCCTTCAGAAACACATGGCACAGTGGATAAAGGCGTTAGTTAGATCCAGTGGCAGGACCCAAAGAGTGTGAGTTCAATAACTGGTTACGGCTGCGGAGAACTTTTAACTAACGCCTTTATCCACTGTATCATGTGCCCTTGAGGACATCTGTGTATGCATTTCTGGTTATTACAAACCTAAAGTCTTCAGCAACCTTTTTTTACCAGTGCTCATATTGCAGAGAAAAGTGATAATAACAACAAAAATTGGAATATGAGCTCTGGTAAAAAACATGAAATTATAACAGCAAAACATGGCGACAAAGATGAGGACAATAGTCCGAATAATGTAAATATTGTACATAATACATTATCTCAGAAATATAGACAGATACTGAAGAAGGCCAGAGCGTAGAACGGCCGAATCTTTGTAATAAATATGGTGACAAAGATAAGGACAATATTCTGAATAATGTAAATAGTGTACATAATACCTCATCTCAGAAATATAGAGAGATACTGAAGAAGGCCTGAGCGTACAATGGCCGAAACGTGGCAATAAATATGGTGACGAAGATGAGGACAATACTCTGAATAATCTAAATAGTGTTTTTACAGAAATTGTCTTTTTCAAAAACGAACGAATAAACACGTCCAAAACGTAACATTCAAAAACCATCAACAGATGTGTATACATCGATCTTGATACTTTTTAGGCCTTTCTGGGCTTAAAAAAAGTCCAGTTGTCAACACATACGTCTGGTAGAGATGTTAATGACCGCTCGCTTACTTCAAGGTGCACCAATTTCTTAGTTGCTATATTAAAAACAAATAAAAGAAAACTTCGTCTGAAAATGAAATGTTTTTCCCAAAATAAAATATCCCCTCCGTATTCTGGGGTGAAAAAAAACTGTGTTTCTAATGTTGCTAGCCATAGCAAGAATGGTAATCTGGATGATGCGAGGGGGGGTTCTTGCGACACGAACGCTATTCTCATCATGCTCTGATCGGATTCTTTCAGCATGAGTTGAAAATGAAAATCAGAACTGACAGAAAGCGTTTGGTGTCGACAGATTTCAACGAAAGGTGGGTGAAAGTAGCGAGCTTGGTTCGTATGACTTCCTTTCTTAAGCCCTGTTCGTCACAACGGGGTGGTTTCCTGTGAACCACACCTGGTTAAGTTAGAGTCTCTTTTTTGTACCTGAATGAGTGTCGTTCCCTGCCTGTTCCCAGCTCTTTACTTCTGTTATGAACCAAGTTGAGATTCCCAGCCTACCAAGTTTGTTTTTTTGCCTCCTTTTCATCTCGACTGTTTCAAATTTGATTTCACCACGCCCACATTTATTTTACCTTACCTATTCCGTTAGAGAGTTAGCTTCTTGATTCTGTCTGATAACAGAATACAGCGGCAACTCTTAGTTTTGTTGGCGGGGGATCCTACTAATATCTGTTATTTTCTGTTTTACGTTCTTTATATTTGTTTGTTATTGGGATTCGTATCCTCCCCACTCATTTCATATCATCCTCATATATATATATATATATATATTAGGTTGGTGCAAAAATAATGACGTAATAATGTCGTTTTTGACATATTTTTTAACGTCAAAAAACGACATTATTACGTCATTATTTTTGCACCAACCTAATATATATATATATATATATATATATATATATATATATATATATATATTACAAATATTTGAACATAGGAAATTTATACTGAAGAAATTTTTAAATCATGATGTTTATTTTGTAGGTTCACTTTGTGTATGGGCTATGTGGTATATGTAGGTGTAAAAGGCGAAGGATGTCTTATGGCATATTATTAGGTTGGTGCAAAAATAATGACGTAATAATGTCGTTTTTGACGTATAACGTCAAAAACGACATTATTACGTCATTATTTTTGCACAAACCTAATATGTTATTTGTAATGAATGAATGGTTCGTGAATCGGATTAGGTAGATATAGGATATTTAATGATGACCAGCCTCATCCCGCTCCCTACTTTTTTTGACCATATGCCACAATTATTGTATTTTACAATAATAAATATTTACATCATTAGCAAAGGGAAAAATAAAGCTTCAGAAATATTTCGATTTTGAACCTTTATAACGTATATGATAAAATCGAATTTTTGGTTTGATGGTGACCTTTTATAAGAACTAAAACAAAGTCATGCCTTTTTCATCTCTGAGTTTCATGCAAGTCTTCAGGTGCTGATTATAGACTGACCGTTACGTAATTTAAATTTTAATAAAAATATCTGTGTATCGCAATGTTGGCGGGGTTACAGTTTTTATTGAAAATATATTTTACATTTAAAATAAACGGGATTTATGTTATATATATATATATATATACATACATTAATAAAAATACCAAGCCACAGCAATGGTGAACCAAAACTTGGAGAATTGAGTTAAAGGGAAATAACTGAGACACCCGGAAGAGGCATGGCACGTGGAACGAGAACAATCTACTCCAGTGAACGAAATAAAGGGCTCGGTTCGAAATTCCAATCCAGGAAGACAGGAGTGTACAAAAGCCGAAACGTTGTGAATATGGCAATAAAGATGAGGATAACAGTCCGAATAATGTAAATAATGCAAGCAATCATAATATCTTATTTCAGCGATATAGACAAACCCTGAAGAAGTCCGGTGCGGACAACGGCCGAAACGTTGTGAATATGGCAATGCAGATGAGGATAACAGTGCGAATAATGTATATAATACAAAAGATCGTATTTTTTCGGCAGTTGTATTAATTAAAAAAACTTTGTTGATTTGCTGGACATGTATCTGTTTAATATAATATTCTTATACTGGAATAGTGATTTATCGATCTTATTAACGCATCTATAGCTGATTTTAACATTACATTTTTTAAAAATCTTCATCCAGAAGAGGCATGGCACGTGGAACTACAAAATTCTACCACGTTGAACGAAATAAAGGGTTGGTTTCGAAATTTCAATTACCTGGAGAAGGCCGGAGTATACAAGAGCCGAAACGTTGTGAATATGGCAATGGAGTTGAGGATAACAGTCCGAATAATTTAGATAATACAAGAGATCGTATTTTTCCGGCAGTTGCCTTTATTTAAAAAAAATAACTTTGTTGACTTTACTGGCCATGTCTGTTTAATATAATATTGTTATACTGGAATATTGATTTATCGATTTTATTAATGCAGCTGTAGCTGATCTTAAGATTATTTTTGTTAAAACAACTTTTTTAGTGTTGGTGAATGATAAAAGTGTTTATGAATTAAATTTGGGTTAAACCATGTAAGGTTACACCTGCGGTGTTTCTACTTATTTTTACCTTTTTATTTATTTCCTAAATACGTTAAATTTTCTTTACGCTTGCTTTTTTTTCTTTTTTTTTTCTTTTAATCAGTATCAACCCAAGCAAGGCAGTACAGCCACTAAGATAACTGGATTATGGAAGACATTTATTTTTATGCCTCCATGTAACCATCAATTTATTTCTATTGCTTAGGATTGTTAAAGTGTTAAGATAACTCATTTTTACAAGACATAAACTACATTTGTTGCCTTTCCCATTGCCAGATTCGGATCTTGCCAGAAGTTTCTACGTAATAATGGGTGTAATGCCACCATTCTTTAATTATCAGAAATGTTTAGAGAGAGCAATTCTATTTTGTATTTTGTATTGCCTACAGTCATTCGATGATGGTAGAAATCAGATTTCCAAGGATTTTCCGTGGAACCAAAATAGAATTTGACATCTTTACCGGAAAGTATGCGAGCTCGGTATCCAATATTGTTAGCCATACATTGACCGTTTAAGGGACAGATTGCATTTTTTCGGTAGTTGCATTTATTTATTTTTTAAATAACTTTATTGTCTTCGTTGGATATGTATCAGTTTAATATAATATCGTGATATTTGGATATAAACTTATCAATGTTACTATAGCGGATCTTAATATTATTTTTGTTAAAAATATTTTTTTAGTGTTGATGAATGATTAAACTATTTATGAATTAAATTTAAAACAATTCTTCAGATGTCCGTTTGAAAAATTACGATTAAAAGGTGAGTTAACCCATATAAGGTTACACCTGCTGTGCTTCTAATTATTTTACCTTCTTTGTTTTTTTTTGTAAATACTGTAAATTTACTTTACGCTTGTTTTTTTTTCTTTTATGCAGTATCAACCCAAGCAAGGCAGTACAGCCACTAAGACACAAGGAGTTACAGGATGTAGAAAATTAGGAACAGAAACATTAGCAATGAGGAGAAAGAGGAAAGATGAATCAAGAGAACAGTAGATAGCGATTGACATTGCATTTAATTTTTTGTAGATTAAAGTTGGTTGGAAAGCATGGCGCCAAGAGGGAGTTCCACCAGCGAGAAGTGCGGTAAATAAACTTTTAGCATAGAATTTACGACTACATCTAGATAGCTTAACTGTAAATTGATCAAATCTCGCCACCAGTCTAGTATTGCGCTTAAATTCAAAAAGTCTAGGTACCATAGCATAGAACTCATCCAAACAGTTACCATGAAAGTATTTAGAGTTAAAAAAAAAGCACATAGAGGCTACCTTACGGTGGTTGTTCTAAAGATTTTATATATTTAATTTTATTATTATCAAATATTTCCATATTACTGGAATTGATAGATAATCTACCTTGGACTGATTTATGTAAATTATCCAGATTCTTATTAGGATGTTTGTCTTATTTATTAACGTATCTGTAGTTATATAGATATTTGATATATGGTTTGTAATAAACAGTATTCAAGTCAAGGTCATATTAAGAAAGTTGATCACTCTAGAATTGGTAGTAATGATATTTGAAAGATTTTATCAGGTCTTTTCTCAATCGGTCTATATTTCTTGTACTTGTTTTACGGAGGAGGATTACATTCTTATCTG
>OZ010583.1:26249337-26261837 GCA_963932145.1 Acanthosepion lycidas | reverse complement strand
AATTTCCGTTTGGCTAATATATTTATCTGAAATAATTCTTTAATATTTAATCTGAGGCTAGAACAGGGATTTTTTATTTGTTTATTTTATTTATTTATATATTTTATCTGTAGTCGAAGGCATACACTCGTATTCAAGATATATTTAGGTTGACGCCATAAAATTTTATTCAAAATAATTAGATTTTGCCATTAAATAACCCATAGAGGTGTTGATATGCCACTCTACCAAATCAAACAACCAGTATGATTAAAAAGAAAACATACTTTGCTATTCTTCGGAGGTCAACATGCCTTACCATAGCTTCTATTTATTTACTTCTGTGAGTTACCATGATATTTTTTGGGAATAGTCATGGAATGGTTTCTTCTCGTTTCGGAAATTAGAAATCTACTTTTTTTATGTGGTTTTCAGCCAGGATTAAGGCGTCCATACTGGTCCTTTATTTAATCCATGGAAGATATTAGAAGGAATAGATGTATTAACGCATTCTCAAAAGCTATTAATACTAAGCGAACGGTCGGATTTTTAAGACGAGATCATGATTCTCTTTTCTGAGACAATAATAATTACACCAGCAATACGCGATCTGATCAAAAAGTATCTGGGCTGTTGCTATTCTAGCGGAGCTAATGTATGTAGAGTGAAACAGCTTGGCACCGACTGACCTTGAAATCACACATTAAGTTATACCGTTCCCGTTTTGTTTTCTATTGCTGATTCTTCTTTGAATTTTATAAAGGATTTCTAAATATATAGTGGGAGAACAAGACCACATTCAAAGCATGGACGAATGGTAGACTTATAAATATGCAAGATAGATTCAGGTAGAGAAAAATTGTCTAGCGTCAACCGAGTAAACCAAATTTAGCTATATATATGTCATTTATATATGTATGTATGTATGCATATATGTTGTCGAGAGCAGATTATGTAAACCATGTGAAACACAACAAAGCACAAGCGAACTATGCAAACCTGTTTCACCATTCTGCCGACAATACTTGCTTTGTTTGTCACATTGAGAAGACATATGATGGTACACAGCGGAGTTATACGACATGCAGATCCAATCAACCGGATCAAGGATACAGACTATATCTGTCATATATGCCTGGTACCTGTGAAATCGAATGCTGGTCTCAAGGGACATCTTAAGGGACATGGACGACGAAACGAGATAGAAGCCATCACAGATTATGTGAGAGGCGAGAGGGGCGGCTTTCGTCCCCATGCATATATGTATTAGGTTGGTACAAAAATAATGTCGTTTTCTCACATACGTTACTATGTGAGAAAACGACATTATTTTTGCACCAACCTAATATATATATGTGTATATGTGTATCAAAGAAGCTGCAGAAAACTCTTTGATCCCACTCGTCAATTGAAATCTCACGAGCCAACTGAACAGACTTTACAAAACAAGACAAGCCCTGTACAAAACAACTTTGCCAAGTCGGTAAAAAAATATTGCTATTAAGTTACTTTTTCGTTATCATGAGAAACAAAAGCATTGAACAAACTTGTCAGCGATGGTCATACCCGTTTAAGGAGTCCATAGCTATCATGTATATATGTATGTATATATGTATGTATGACATTTGGGTCTAGTCACTGGATCTAACCAACGATTTTATCCATTGGACCATGTGAGTTGCGAGTTCAATACCAGACCACAGCAGTGGTGAACCAAAACTTGGAGAATTGAGTTAAAGAGAAATAACTGAGACATCCGGAAGAGGCATGGCACGTGAAACTAGAACCATCTACCCCGGAGGACGAAATAAAAGCTTCAGTTCGAAATTTCAATCACCTGAAGAAGGCCGGATCGTACAACGGCCGAAACGTTGTGAATATGGCAGTGAAGATGTGGATAACAGTCCGAATACTGTAAACAATATAAATAATTATAATGCCTCATCTCAGAGATATAGACAGAAAATTCATATTATTATCATTATTATTATTGTATCCTGTGGTGGAATCTTGGCAGAGTGTAATTTTAAGCGCCTAATTACCAAGCCCCCACTGGTGTCTATGATTAAAAAGGGCCCTGAAGGAGAGGTATCTATGCACATTTGGGACGGTTCATTTAGATGGAGAAAGTTTTGCGGATGATATCTGCAGTTCCACAGAGAGTAATCTTTTTGTAGCTCTGAGATGCTGATATGTCCAGGAATAGTACTCCCATGATTTTTGCTATCCTTCTTTATCATAACCAACGCCCTTATCACAACAGGGATAATTGTAATGCTAAATTTCCACGTTTTTTTTCACTTCGATTTTCATGTCCTTATCTTTTGACAATCTTCTAAATTATTTTTAGAAGCATTGCAATCCTGTGGGAAAGTCATGCCAATTGGTCGGCATGTCCCTTTTTTGAAATCTTTTATAATTATGCCTGATCAATTTGCACCAATGTCCCAGTCTGTGAGGATTCGGAAATTCTACATTATGGTTATTCCATCACCATTTTTGACAATATATCGTGTATCTGAGACTTCAATAACATAGTTCGGATAGATATGCTAATGTCCTAGCTTTTCATCAAATAACGTATTCTTTCTGTGTATCCTGATACAATATAGTCAAGAATTTCATCAAATGTATGGCATAGGCGACAGGCGAGATTTGAGTCATCTTTCTTGATTTTAGCCTTCTAGGTATTAGTCGGAAGACATTGGTCTTGTGCTGCCATAACTTCTGACCCGCTCTTAAGACCACTGCTTCTAAATAATAGATAGGTATGGCGAGCATCGATGCCTGGCTCATCCAGACGATTTGGGTAAATTTCCAAACAAGGGTTTAGATGTCTATTTTTGTTCAAGCGTCATCATATAAGCAGATTTTGGCAGTAACATAATTTACTTTCTTGCAGCGGTGGAAGGTTCAGAATATTTTTTGTCTTGAGTATCTATTACAACTAAGGTGTTATTATTATTATTTTTTTTTATTTCCTTTGATTTCTGGTGTGTACACATTTTTTCCGGGTCCCACCCAGAGACCTAAGGTTAAAATGGCATCATGACAATTTCGACTGACAAAAAAATCAAAAATCAAAGAAATTGTACATAGATAAAGCCCTTCGTAAAGTGTGAGCTGTACTTGTGAGAATAAATTTTTGTATTTCTTTGGGCATGGGCTTCCAGGAATCCCTTCACTTAGTCTACTGGAATCTTTTTTCAACCAATCCTAGGGCTCTAACTACAACAGGGATTGTTGATGTTCCCACGTGCCATACTTTTGAGATTTCGATTTAATTATTATTATTATTATTATTATTATTATTATTATTATTATTATTATTATTATTTGTGTATGTTTCCTACTTTGTATCCTGTAGAGCCGGGTCCAGACTATGGAACTTAGGACTGATAAGAGAATTGTCATTTAATTGATAGTACTTTTCTTAGTATCTGGTATGCTCCTGGTAGGGCGGTCTTTTGAGCAATTTATATGTTACCTGGGACATTGTTAGTAAAACTGTCCATTCCTTATCTCATATGGGTCCAGAGTTGCGATTACTGTTAGGAAAGTCTGCGTTTTCATTCCCCACACACTGTTAATTTCTCGATGTATTTCTCGATGTATTTTTCTCAGATAATACTAAGTATGTCCACTGTTTTCGCGGAAAAACAGCATAGCGTAAATGAAAAATGCCACAAACTTAAAGAAAATAAAATATTATCGTCAAAATGCTTATGTTATTATTAAGATGAAAGAAAAAAGTATTTTTTAATTATTTTTTGATATTTTTTATTATTTTCTAACACGTTCGAAATTTTGGTTAAAGTCTTCTTTTATTTACGTCATCGCGGTGACGTAAAAATAACAGTTTTTTTTGCGCTTTTTTCCCGTTGAAAACACATTGATTTGGAAATTCTTGTAAAAATCAAATAATTGTCCGATCTTAATGAAATTTTCAGGACTTATTCACAAATGAATGAAATTATTTTTGCAATATTTTGTTTTTAGAAAAGTTTGGTAAAATTTTTTTTTTTTAAATATGTTACCCCCCACATTTAATTTCATGAAATTTCGTCCAAAACCTTTTTGGCTCCTCAATTTTTTTTTTTTGTTAAAAGAAGGAGTCTTTGGAGATGTTAAATAACCTACTTTTTTTTTTCAAATTTGAGTTATTTAACTGAAAATCTTGTCTGAATTGAAAAATAATGAATCCAATAAAACTATGATATTACTTAATTAGAAAAGCTTTTAATTGCTTTTGTAAATAAGTAATATTAAGGACATTATTGTCTGAAGAAATAATTTTTTTCTGATGAATAATTAATTTTTACAAGAATATTTTCGTTTTTTAAGAAATTTTAATTATAATAATTTATAATAGTTTAACATCGTGTAAAGCTCTGTATTAGGAGGGCTCCTCGATATTATGTAGTAATTAAGTAGAAAAAAAATTGACGAATCCAAAATTGCTAAGTTTAATAAATTTAGTTGAGCTACTTTTTTTAAAAATAATTTTTTATGTTGTATTTTTTTACTTAATACATTCCTTATTTCCATGTATGATATACTAAAATTGTCAGTATTATTACAAAGTCACGTGATTTAAGGGTTTTGTCCCTTTACGCGGCCTTTTCAACATTTCTTATTTTCCGTTCAATTTTAAAAGTGTAAACTTTAAATTTTAAAGTAATTTTTCTTTTTTTCATTTACTATTTCACTAAATAATTTTATTTTATGTATTGTATTTCCATTAGTGTGGGTCATACTCAAATAGAATAATTTTTTTAAAACTCAGACTTTTAAAAATTATGTCATTTATGGTAATCCGTAGTAGCTGTCATCGCTTCGTCAGTCAACAATCCATCAATAGTTGGGTCAGATTAACAGGATCGATTGTTAATAATTGGTTGTATATTATTTTTTTATGCTATAAGTAAGAAAAATTTCTTGCAAATCAGATTACTTTAACTTTAATTTTTTTAATTTTACTAAAATAACGTGTCAGAATTTTTTTTAAATATTTTCAAAATCGATAAATTTGTGTTTGTTTACAAATTTCTTAAAATTAAGAAAATGGCCGTTTTTAAGAAAATTTAAAAATGTAAAATTAAATTTGACAATCAAATGTATATAGTTTCTATCTGAAATACACCAGAATTGTTTAATTAATAGAAATCGTAAATTTAATTATTAAACTTTTAATTAAAGCTAAAATGAAATCTTCAAGAATGTTTTTTCGTTGTAAAAAATTCATTTTAAACTTTAATATAGAAAATTTATGCCGAAATAGTGGACATACCTAGATAATACTGCTATGTCCATAAGCATATACTTCTTCAATTCCTTGTATTTATAATAATATCAGGTATATTGGCTTTTATTTCCCTGTCAGTTTGAATGCCAGAGGATAGTTACATCGTTCTTTTGTATAGCTGTGTCTTGTTGGTGCTCATACCATCCTTCAGTGGTTTCGATTTTGTACTTCTTGCATATCTTCAAGTGCACCTATGTCGCTATCTTTTTTGTCTGTGGCTATATTCATTTTTGCTAGTTCCGGATATCCTGGGATAATATGGTCGACGGTTTCATCTTTTTTCCGCAGATCCTGCATATTGGGTTAGTTCCATCATCGATTATGTGAGTGTAATAAGATCTGGTTGCGACGATTTGGTCCTGAGTTGCAATATTTATGCCTTTTTGTCTCAGTTTTCAGTCTGGTGCTCCTCAGCCCCTAATGTGTTTTCTGTTGGTCTATATCTGCTTCTTTTGTTTTTTGTAGATATTGCCTGTGTAAAGCCTTGTCTTCCTAGTTTTTTTTTTTCGTAATTTCATTTGGCTAAATTATTTTGCTTTCTTTTTTACTCGTTTTGCATAGATGATATTCACTTCGTTTTTGGTAGATTTTCAGGTATATTAAGCTGTTTCTTGAAGAGGGAAAATTCTTTGTTGATGGGGTGGAATTGATGTTTTACCATTTGTAGGAGAGGGTCATTGGTTTCAGTGAGGTATGGTTCCCATCCGATTGTTGTAGTTTTTAGTGTTAGTTCAAGTTGGATTAGACCTCGACCTTCTAAATCTCTTGGTACGTACAGCCTATCAACATCAGATTTCGGGTGGTGCACCCTCATAAGGGTAAGCATTTTTCAGGTGTGGGGGTCAAATCTTTTAATGTCATTCAACTTCCATTTAATAATGTTGAAGCTGTATGTTACTACATGTAGAGCTAAAGTATTGATAGGCTTCATTTTATTGGTCCCCAGTAAATTCGATTTCTAGTATTAAACGCCCTCTCCTATAATATAATTTTCGGATCTTTTTCTTCATAATTGAATTTTGAATTCTGTCTCCTTCATTAATTCCTAAGTATTTGTATGTTCCATCTTGGTCTACTTCCCTAATCCTGTTGCTGGTATCAACATCTAAATCTGTAGTTTTCGTTAACTTAATGAGTTTGAAGATGTCTTTAGAACATTTTGCGATTCGGAACACCATCCTAATGTCTTCGCTGAAGATTTTGACAATGGTGAGAAGGTTTTTCTGCTCGTTGTCGTCCTTGGAAAAAGTTTTAAGTTCATCAGTATCGAATAGGTGATTCAGTTTGCCATTCTGTGGCTTGTATCCGTTGCTACTGTTGTTCATTTGGCAGCTGAGTGGCCCTAATTCAAGGCAGCAGAGTAATTGTGACACTGAATCTTCTTGGAAAATCCTGCTTTTGATGATGATTGGTCTCGATGTTAATGATCCGTTTGTAGGGTTTAGGTCTTATTATTATTATGTTTCTTTTGGTTTTTGGTGTATACTCATTTCTTTCCGGGTCCCAACCAGAGACCTAACATCAGAAATGGCATCTTGATAATTTCCACAAAGCATTTTTGAGGCCAACCATCCCTACCCCGCCCCAGATCACACATATTTTGCATAGATAAAGCTCTCTGTAACATTTGGGCTGTGCTTGTGAGTAGGAATTTTTTTTTCTTTAAAGCTTGGGCCATCAGAAACACCTCCAATGCGTCAATCAGAATCATTTCCTATCAATACAAGGGCTTCAACTACAACTGGAATTTTTGATATCCTCATGTACCACATATGTGAGATTCTGATTTATTATTATTATTATTATTATTAATTGCATTCTCGCTCAACTAGATTTTAATGAAAAGAAAATGACAGAAATTTCAAAATTATAGCACTCACGCTATTTTCGCAAATATTAGTAATATTGTCTTTTGCACGCTTTCACGAGTTTCCAGTTATTTTAAGATATTTATATTATAAGTTTTCCTTATTGTCGAAACCATTTTTTTTTCTCTCGGTTTTTTACTTGCTTTTATAATTGCTGTTTGATTTACTGAAACATCAAGAGCCCAAATTTGATATATGCTGTTTTTATTTACGATGTGTGGATCTGGTCTTCTGGTTTGGATTGAGAGAGTCGATTGAATTTCAGACTTCCTGATAATTCTATGTCTTTTATTCTTAAAGATACATTTGGCTTTGTGCATATACACTAGTTTCTCGCAATCCTATCTCGGTCGCTTGCATTGTTCCTAGCGGCTCACCCTTCCCAACCAATTATGCCTCTTTTTGCAATCCATCTGAACCAACTCGTATGATACGAATCACAACTTCACCTAGATCAGCCTTTCGTGTGTATTCATTATTATTATTATTATTATTATTATTATTATTGGATGCATTTTCAAGGAATTGTATTTCAATAATTATTGTTTCACATTTTATTATTATTCATAATCTTTGATTAATTGATTGATTCGTTTTCCACCGCTTATTAACCTTTTACAGGTTATTTAAAGCCAGAAAATATTTTTACATTGTAAGAATTTGGCTTGGAGATAATAATAGTTTAGGGATGAAAGTCTTACTAATTAAACAATAGCTGGGAGGGGAAGAGTTGGATTCATGCCTTTCCTAAGGGTTTGTGCAGGTAAGTGAATGTAACAAACCCAACCAGAATTGGAACTCGGCTCTCCGATTAACAATTCCGAGCCGTTATTCATTACATCACCTGCATATCCAAGATTTCATCACTGGTAATCCCAAGTGATTACCCATTTTGGTACTGACCAGGCTTGACGTTGCTTTACTACGGTATTTCTAAGCGATGCGGCCGTACGTGTTCGTAATCTTTTAGAAGATGTCGTAAGGAAATAAGAACAACTGGTAATGTTATTCTTACAATCCAGAAGAGTTGAAATTTCTGGGAAATGTAGTGAAGTAAGCCAGCCTAGAGAATTGAATACTCAGAGGACATACTGCATTCAAAAGAAGCATGGGGTGGGGTAAGCAACGAATGTCCTTAATGAGATTGAGTGGATGGATAGTAAAACAAGGGCAAAGAATGATGCTCTAGATTTCTTAGAGCAACAAAAGACTGGAAGCTGTGGAGAGTCTTGATCACCCATGTCCGAAAAGCGGTTAAAACAAACAAGAAGTAGAAGAATCTTGTAGAAGAGAGTTTGTTCTCCCCGTTCGAAACATGGGGTTGCCTAAATCAGGGAGATGAATTCTTGGTAATATCAATCAAGGTGACTTAATATTAAACACTAAAAGATAACTTCTCATCACAGAAATCAAGACAAACACCCCCATATATATATATATATATATATATATATATATATATATATATATATATATATATATATATATATAGAGAGAGAGAGAGAGAGAGAGAGAGAGCACTACACTCGTTTCGGAAAAGCTTCGTTTTCTTGATTTGCTAATGGTCAAATCAATCTCAAAGGAAAAAAAAAGTTTAAAAAAAAGAAAGAGCTATGAACATGAACGTCTGTCGAAAATAATCGTACAGCATACAGGTCCAAAGCCCAAATAAAAAAATCCCTGATACGAGTAATCAACTAACTAAAAAGTGCTCAATACAAAAGTAGAGTAGAGCTAGTCAAACTTAGAGAGCCAGACAAACCTACCAAGGTTTCACCTAAGCGGATCGTCAGGGATATATATATATATATATATATATATATATATATATATATATATATATATATATATATATATAATATATATATATATATATATATATATATATATATATATATATATGTATATATATATATATATTAGGTTGGTGCAAAAATAATGTCGTTTTTTGACGATTTTTTTTTGATTATCGTTCACCCATTTATCCAACTTTTTTGACTTCCCTATTTGCTTTAAATGGCGAACGACTGTTGAGTGGTCAACCTCGAGTTCAACAGCAACTTCTCGTGTGGTTTTGCGAGGATCGGCTTCAATTAAGGCTTTCAAATGTTCGTTATCAACCGCAGTCGGTCGGCCGCGACCGTCTTCATCTTCGAGGCTCTCGTCACCATTGCGAAATTTCTTGAACAACCGTTGTGCCACACGTTCGTTAGTGGTTCTTGGGCCAAACGCATCATTGATATCACGAGCTGTCTCGGCAGCTTTTCGGCCTAGTTTGAACTGGAACAAGAAAATCGTGCGGATTTGAATTTTGTCCATGCTGTCGAAAAGCCTGCCAAAAAATGAATGAAGAGATTGAGAACGGTAACAAATAACACGATTCGATAGAGCGAAAAACGGGCTTCAAAATGATATATAACATGGCTATATATATATCAATGAATTAATTCAGAAATCATATATAAAATTAACATATGTGAGAAAACGACATTATTTTTGCACCAACCTAATATATATATATATATATATATATATATATATATATATATATATATATATCGAGAGAGAGAGGGGTAGGCGAGACGGAGAGGGGGGCAAAAAATAACTATACAGTTACTTACAATAACAATTAAGACAAAACAATTAATCAACAGTCCTGAAATGCATTTTGGTTTGTTTTATGACAATAAAATTTGAAATGGTTTTGGTTTGTTTTATGACAATAAAATGCTATGGTAAGCAATAGTAAATTAATTACCGATACTGTTCAAACTGCAAGCCACCTGCTTCAATTCTTGGCTTTTTTTTTGTCTATAGTGACTTTATTGCCACCCAGTATAATCAATTCACCTGACATTATTTCTCCTTGTTAATCTGTTGTGCAAATTCAGTTGGTTAAATCGCATTTCTCCTCATTATTTTTATCATTTTTTACCGCTGTATATTTTTTTCGTAGTATTGTTGTTGTTTTCTTTGAGTTGCCGTTGTTGTTGTTAATACTGCAATCTTTATCCATATTCTTCTGCCGACATTATTTGTCTAAATTGTTATCATTATTTATAAAATTATAAGAAATGCTGTTTTATTTTCTATATCTTTTTATATATTTCAAGTGATTTTTCTCAAAAAAATATATTGTTGCCTTCAATGTTTCTTTTCCTTCTTCTTCTTCTTCTTCTTCTTCTTCTTCTTCTACTACTACTACTACTACATCTACTTCCTATTATTATTATTATTATTATTATTATTATTATTATTATTATTATTATTATTACTATTTCTGTGATCTTTATTAATGTTTTTCTCTTTATCTTATCTTTCTATAATAATTATCATTAATATTATTAATGCTATTATTATTATTAGTAATAATAACAATACTAATAATATACATTATCATTATCGTTGTCATTAATATTATTATTTATCGAATTCACAACGAAAGCCATAATTATGATGTTACTCATGAAACAAATTTAAAGTTTATTTGCATTTTGCTCTCTCTCTCTCTCTCTCATTTCCAATTGCCATAATTCTTTGACTTTCTCTTTTGCCCGGATCAATTTTTTCGTCAATTTCTGCTCATTAGAAAGGTTATTCAAAATTCCAAACGCTTCTCTTCGTAATTAACTTGGGATTTTTTTTGCCTCTAATAAGAATCGTCGTATCTCATTCTTTTTTCCGTTTTTTTCTGTTAAGCAAACAATCAAAACGGGTTTTTAATCATTCTTCATTAGTTACAGAAATATCTGTCACCCACCCTCTACCACATTTCTCAGCCTCCTTCAGCTCTTCATCCTCTTTTATAATCAGTTGACTTTCTTGTGTACCCGCTTTCCACCCTTTTCTTTCCTAATCTTTCTTTCTTTGGAATAATTACATTTGCCATATTACATATATTTGCCTTACCTTCTATTGGATTTTGTACTTTTTCTTTATTTTCATCACCATCTTTCTTTTTTTTTTCTTTAGTTTCATCATTCTTTTTTTCTTTCTTTCTTTCTTTCTTTCTTTCTTTCTTTCTTTCTTTCTGTCTTTGGTACATCTGTATTTAGTAATATTTCTTGTAGTTTCTTGTCTGCCTGGCTTTCTTTCTTTTTTTCTTTTTTCTTTCTTTCTTTGGTACATCTATATTTAATAATATTTCTTGTAATTAATTGTCTGCCTGATTTCAATGCATTTCTTTCTTTCTCTCTTTTTCTCTTTCTTTTTCTCTTTCTTTCTTTGGCATATCTATATTTGGTAATATTTCTTGTAATTTCTTGCCTGCCTGTCTTCAATGTCTTTCTTTCTCTCTTTTTTTTTTTCTTTGGTACATCTATATTTGGAAATATTTCTTGTAGTTTCTTGTCTGCCTGGCTTTCTTTCTTTCTTTCTTTCTTTCTTTCTTTCTTTCTTTCTCACGATAATTATTTACTTTTACTTTTTCTTTATATGTACCGTCCCTCCTTTAATTTTTTTAATTTCATTTCTTAATCTCGTTTTCTTCGTCTTCTTCTTCAAGATTTCATCTTCTTTTGACTCTTCTTCGCTTTTGCTTTATTTATTTGCTATATTTTTTATCTCCCATATTCTCTTGTTTCAAATCCATCTCATTCTTTTTTTTCCTTCCCTTTTATTCTCTTTGTAGTCTTCATTTCACCTTCAATTTCTGTTTTTTCTTCTTTCTTTTTCATCTTTATTTGTTTTGTTTTTTTATTGCGTTTTTCCATTTTTCTTCTTTTATTCCATCAATGGTTTGTCAGCTTTTCTTTTCAGTCTACAATTTAAGGCAGTTGTTCAAATTCTCTTTCTTTTTTTCTTTCTTCATTTATTCGGTTATTTTATTTTAAATTGTTTTTCTCTGTCTTATTTCAAAAATGTTTTTCTCCGTGTAATTGAAGCATATTCTTTGTTATTTTGTAAATAGTTTTTCCTTCTACTTTCAAACGCATCCACACACCTACACATAGACTTACAATTTTAATGTACTTATATTTTTTCGCAAAAAAAAAAAAAAAAAAAATGTAAAAAAATTCTGGGTAGGACACGCGCATACACTCGCATGCACAAATTATGTAAATATATATATATATATAAATAGATAGATATTGATATAGATATTTATTTAAAAAAATAATTTCTTTTCTTTTCGCGGGGAAAGAGATTATTATTTGTAAGTTTCCTTGTAAAGGTCATATGAAACACATTTATAAATAATTCACGTAAGAAACGTTTGCATCGGAGGATTGGGAAATATTAAAAAAGAAGAAGAAGAAGAAACAACAACAACAACAGGAAAAAGAATAACGATTCGAAAACGAAGGACAGAAATAACAAAAAGATGGTTGTCAAAAAAGAAGAAGAAG
>OZ010583.1:26236837-26246837 GCA_963932145.1 Acanthosepion lycidas | reverse complement strand
GTGTCTCTCGGGCCTTGTATTGAGTGAGAAATTATTAAAACATTATACGTTAATATAAGATATTGCCATTTTATAAACTTCTATTTTTCAACCATTTTTCCAATTTAATTTCCCCTGTAACAGTTTTATTGCATTCTAGAAGTATTTGAATACTGATTTTGGTTCTCGTATATATCGATCTTAATGCATAACTATAAAATTTCTATTTTTAAAAAATCGTATTTACCCCAAGCAAGGCTGCAAAGCGACTAAGACACGAAGGGTTATTAGGTAAGAAATAATTAGAAATCTTAAACATTATTAAGAAACGAGAACAATAGAAGAGTAAACAAGAAGAGAATAGATAAAGATTGACATTGCATTTAATCTTTTGAAGATTAACATTAACGAAAAACAGCACGCAGCCAGAAAAGAGTTCAACAAGAGAATAGTGCGAGAAAAGAAATTGCGTCTTGCGGTTACATTTAAAGCGTAAATCATATCTTTTTGCCAACCTAATACTGCATTTAAATTCATAAAGATTAGGTACCATAGCGAAGAGCGATATTTATTTATTCCGCTTATATACAAAAATGTGGCACAAGGCCAAAATGGTGAATAGGGAAAAGGACGGTCATCTTCTGTCTTAGTATTAAATTTAGCTAGCCACAAATACTGACCCAAACATAGCAATATTTCTTACACCAAAACAGTACATTCTTATCTACCTTTCGTACTACATTCACCATAATACCTCATTGTCTCTATGAAAGTCCTAACTAAACCCCTTATGTACAAATCCTTATCTGTGGGGAGAAATGAGTACAACAACAATTAAAAACTGTTAAAAAACATAGCGAAGAGCGTTATTTCTTTGTAATATATAAAAATGTGGCACAAGGCCAAAATGGGGAATGGGGAAAGAACGGTCTTCATTTGTCTTAATATTAAACTTAGCTAACTACAAACACTGAAACAGAACATACAAACAATATTCCTAACACCAAAACAACACATTCTTACCTACCATTCTTACGACATCCACCATAATACCTCATTGTCTCTATGAAAATCCTAAATAGACCCCTTATGTACAATTCAGTACATGTGGGGAGAGGGGAGTAAAACAGGAATTAAAACTTAAAAAAAAACATAGCGAAGAGTTCATCCGAACAATTACCATGAAAATATTTATAGAAAAAGAAGCAACTTCACGACGGTGGGGAAGTGACTGACGCCGAGATAACAGCTCATGACCAATAATATTACTCATTCTTCTTTTGAACTTATCAGCAAAATTGAATTAATATTTGGAGATGTTGGTCGCTGTTGCATTAAGCTGATGTCTTAGAAATCATTCTTGGCATTGTTTTTTGTATGTAGACTCTGCAGTCCCAAACTTATTTGTTGTGATTCATACCAGTTAAAACACCTTGTCCAAGAAATTATCTCAATGCCGATATTAGGATTCAACGGACCTCTTGTGTCAGTACTTACAATACTAACTCAAGACTTAAATTTAGACCCGCGTAAGAAAAAAAAAACAAAAAAAAAACTTAGCAATCGTCTCAAAATCCATCATTAAAATTTAGGGTTGCAAATCAGTTTTCAAGTACAATAAACACGTTTCCCTTTGTGAATGTCCGTTAAAGTTGGTAGTTTATTTGTTTTCATGTCTTCAGCCAATGTTTCCATTTTACCTTAGGATTTTCATTAGCTTCTTTTAAATTCCAAATATATTTAGAAAGATATCTAATAATTTTATACGTATTATTGTTGAAGGATAAGATATGTTGGTACCACCTAGTGTAAAAGAATTCTTAGTACTACCTACAGTCGGATTCTCTATTGTAGAATTAGTACTTTGATAAACAAGAGAGTTGGCTAAACCTTTATTTCATAATGGGCATTCGTTAGAATTCTTACAATTGCATTGGTTAATATTATCAACAGTATTTATCTTGGAATGTGCATTATTACCAAAACTTTTAAATTGGTTTAAAATTTTATTATTGTGTTTCTTTATAATCTTAAGATTATCAGTGCAATTATAAATTAGTTTTAGTGTTAAATATTTCAATAAGATGATTACTTTTAGGAAAATGTTTATCAATTAAGTGGAGGAAATTTTGGTCTAACTTAGTACTGACCTATTGGGTAATGGCGGTGTTACCAAATGATTTTACTATTCTTAATTCTTTTCCTTAGATCAGTATTATCATATTTTCTATGTTTGATTCAAGCGTACTTGTAACCACTATTTTTAAAGTAGTGTTATAAAAAACGCTATATTTATCAAAGAGATCTTTGTCAGATGAGTTGCTGCTAATTCTACATTCTATAGAAAAGGAGGGTATATGTTGGACTAGAGGTGGAGGGTAGTTGGAATTGGGGTTAATATATATTGGATTAGCAATATTTTTCAAATGTAACATCAAAGAAATCTACTCGTTTAGCATTAGTATCTAAGATTTAATCTTTTTAATTCTCTATGAAATTTGTCATATATATATATATATGTATATATATATAAACGTGTCACAAGAATTTTCCAGTTTGTCATGATATATATATATATATATATATATATATATATATATATATATATATATATATATATATATATTAGAGTTTGTCATAGTTTTCTAAATAATCTTTGTTGATATAAGAAATTATACAAAATTATATACCGTTATATTTTATATATATATATATATATATATATATATATGAGAAATATAGCTTTATATTATGCTATATTTATGGAAAAAAGTGCTCAAAATAAGGAATACAGTGTATGTAAATATAAAAGTGGAAACTGAGGACAAGACCAAGTGTTGCCAAAAGCGATAGTTTAAGAAACAACGAAACCGGGTTTCATAATTACCCAAATGTAAAAATAATGTCCATGAATTCTCATGCATCTCCAAAACTAACAATAATAAAAAAAAGCAAAATTAACAGTCACAATGGACACATTCTTTCGCAGATACACTGATCATCTGTCGAAACCCAGTGCAATCCCTGCACACTTTGACTAGCACATCATGAATGATCAACATTTAACTCTCAACACAAGACAAATATTAGCAAAAATCACCAACATACACTACAGCACCCAACGCTCGGAAAGATTAAAAACTCTATAAGCTATTATATATATATATATATATATATATATATATAATTTTTAATCATTTTTATCTTTGTATATTCGCTCGCTTAAGTTATAACTAGTTTGTACATATATATATATATATATATATATATATATATATATATATATATATATATATATATATATATATCATAAAAGGTTAGAGTTGAATCAGATCCGAAAACTTAAAAAGTGTTCAATACACGTTTTAAAAAACAAAAGTAAAAATAATATGTAGAGCTTTTAAAATCTAAGTTCAGGTGGTCATCTGGATCCGCTATCTTGGTTTCAACCTTACCGTATCTTCAAGCGTTTTCTATTAAATTACCAACAAACGCTTTTTTATTAGTGATTATGACATTTCCAGATCGAAAGAAACATTTAAATAAAAAATCCGAAGTCTTAAGTCCTTGCTTACATAGAAAAATTTTCGTAACTGCATATGAAGCCGGATAAAAAAATATATTTTAGCCCCATTAATACATTTGCAATACACTTTCTTTCTTTCTTTCTTTCTTTCTTTCTTTCTTTCTTTCTTTCTTTCTTCTTCTTCTTCTTCTTCTTCTTCTACATCCTCATCCTCCCTTTCTATTACACCCAATATCGGGCGTTTGTTTATTTTTGAAAATAATAATGTAGCATTATTTAGTGTTTTTTAAAAAAATAAAAAAGTGTTTGGTGGTCATTTGATAAAAATCGCCTGAGAATACCATAAAACAAAGTAGCGGATTCCTCTGTCCTGCTGATTTTTACAGCATATATATATATATATATATATATATATATATATATATATATATATATATATAGTTGGATTGATGTGAGTTTGTGACCCAAGGTTTCACGTGAAACCCAAGGTCACAAACTTACATCAATCCAACTAAATATGTTAGCTTTATCTCTGATATTGAGCGCTTCCCAATAAGTACCGCGCATATAATATATAAATATTAGGTTGGTGCAAAAATAATGACGTAATAATATCGTTTTTTGACGTATTTTTTAACGTCAAAAAACGACATTATTACGTCCTTATTTTTGCACCAACCTAATAATAGATATATATATAATATATTGCATATATATATATATATATATATATATATATATATATATATATATATATATACACACTTTTCACAAACATATATATACGTGTGTGTAGAATAATAGGGGGGGCGGGAAAGGTAAGGGTTTCTAATATATGACGATATGAGGGGAACGTATCAGGATAGAATTCTTTAAAAATTGAACTCACACCTTAACATATAAACGTGTGAGATGTGTTCGCCATCTTTCCTGCTCCGTTGTTAATTTCTTTAGTATCAATGTATGTTTCATGTAGACAATTTTTCTTTCTTTATTCTCGTTTTTTAAAGTCTGTATTTAAAAAAAAAAAAAAATTTTTTTTTGATTTTTGTATACTTACAATAAGAATAATGCTTGGACATGTAGGATTATTTGCGTATTGATTGATACGTCTGTGTAAGCGAACGTCTCGCACACCGGCCCAATGTTTATGAATCAGAGTGTCGTATATGTGATCTGTGTTAAATATTATCCGCACAAAAATATTTCTTGAATCTGGTTTCATTCATATTCTTCTTTCTTTCCACTGATGAAAATGCATGTAGAATTGTGATTTGTTTACATTTCGGAGACAAAACAGAGCAGATATGCCTTTCGAGAAAATCTGAACGAGTGTGTGTACTTGAAAGGCAAAATAGAAACTTGTTTTATTGTGAAGTTCTTCGTAGCCGTGAGGTTAAACACACCGGATCATACATGATAAATGATAGATAGAAATGATTACTTAACATCAGGAAGAGGCAGCTGAAGTTTCTAGCAGACATAGAGGTTAGGAAGAGACAAAGGGAAACAACGCATGACATATCTAGCGGGCTTGAGCAAGTAGATGACAGACCGTGGTCTTGGGGAGACGGCAGAGCGAAGGTGCTTATTTAGAGCTGTAAGGGATAGAGGGAGGTGGAGAGCTATGACCGCCTACATCCTGAAAGGACAGGGCACAGAAAAAGAAAGAAATAGGGAATATACCCTCCTCCCCGAAGTATATTTTCTATTTTCACCTATATGCAGGACGGTAGATGAAATAAACGTTGCTTAAAATAAAAAAGGAGCGTCTACGGATATCTACTAAAAATACACACTCATGCACACACATTATATATATATATATATATATATATATATATATATATATATATATATTGTATATTTAGGCAGCAATCCTTCCTTTATGCATGTTTCATTAAAAACGACAGAAAAGGTACAACGGTTAAGCTTTTTATTTAATTTTTCTTGTGTTCTAACAAGAGCTTTCTTTTCTGGACAAAGAGTGTGTAAGAACTGTCCAAATGTTTTATATTTCCGAACGGTTTCGGCTATACCTTTAGCCATTATCAAGAATGATTCGATTTTTCAGCTTCATTGAGTGTGTGTATTATGGACATTTTTATATTTGGTCAGTTCCTACACACCCTTTGTGCAGAAGAGAAAGCTCTTGATAGAACGCAAGAAAAATTAAATAAAAACTTCAACCGTAGTACCTTGTCTGTCGTTTTTAATGAAACATTATATATATATATATATATATATATATATATATATATATGAAACATTATATATATATATATATATATATATATATATTGATGTAATAGGAAAACAATAGTTAGATTAATGATACAAATTTATTTAGTATTTATGTTTTTATTTAAAAAAAACAGTGTCGATTCAGAAGTAGAGCTTAAATTATGTTCCATAGATACACAGAAATTACTGTTTCGAAACTTGACTCAAGTCCTAAAGTTTAATTTCAATATTAAACTTAACATTTAGAGTATAGTTTCAATGTCAAGCGATATTTAGAATAACTAAATAATGAAATGTTTTACTCATTTATAAGTTGGAGATGTAATCTCGGTTTTTTTCGTTCGTTGTCAAAATGTCACTACTGTGATGAATGTATGAATATTTATTATATGTCAAATTTTTGGAGTCGTGTAAGTTTCTGTAGGGGGATTTTTGTTTGGCTACAATGGCCTTTTTTCCATGCTCCGTTTTTTTATTACACTTTGCTAAAACTTACTGATTAAATAAGTTACAGAATATATATATATATATATATATATATATATATAGTTACAGAATATATATATATATATATATATATATATATATATATATATATATTTGTATATTTAGGCAGCAAATTCTCTTTTACGCATGTCTGATTAAATAAATTACAAACATTATGACTGTTTATTTAAAGCATAATCCTTTAATATTCACGAATATTTTTGCGTTTTTGTTTTTTACAATCAAATGAGGTAAGAAATACACTGTAACAATGAAGGTCACTTTTATTCCACAAGTACACATTACAGTGCCTATCTTGCCTTGTTTGAATGTAATGTGTGTAACTTATTTAATCACACACACACACACATACATACATACATATATATATATATATATATATATATATATATAATGACTAAAGGATGGTCGACAGATGTTGGGACAATACAGACAATATTTGTACTACCTTACTCCCACCAAACAGAAAATATAAGAATAATGGAAAAACTAAATAAAAAAAAAATTAGCTTTTCCTTGTCATATTCAACGAAATATGTTTTGAAAGAAGGCTACTGCCAAAATATGCATTAATATATATATATATATATATATATATATATATATATATATATATATATATATATTATGAGAGATACATAATATTTTACATTATAGATACCTAGATCTACCCATTCGGTTATATATATATATATATATATATATATATATATATATATATATATGTGTGTGTGTGTGTGTGTGTGTGTGCGCGTGTGTGTGCGTGTGTGTCTGTCTCTGTGTGTGTGTGTGTATATATATATATATATATATATATATATATATATATATATATAGATAGATAGATAGATAGATAGATAGGTAATAGGTCAGACTGTCGGAGGATAAAGTGTTGAAAGACCAAAAGACAAAATGACGAAACGACAAAATGTCGAACAAAGTGTCCAACTGACGAAGTAACGGACGAAAAAAGTGTCGAATGAACAAAAATGCATGCTTCGACGTGGTGCAATGGTTAACAAGCTTGTCTCATTAGATCAATTATGTTCCTTAATCTTGGCTTTGTGTCACAACTATGATATGCTTAGTAAATACCTATATATAGTAGTCATAAATAATTTATTTTTTTCTTTTTCAAGTTTATTCTTCTAAAAATAAAAAATAAAAAATAAAAATAAAGCGAAATTGCATTTATTCAATTATATAGTTACCATTATTTAGAATGACTTGTTGTCACTTTTCTGGAAGTTTTTGTTACCCCTTCGACAGGTTTTGATATGGAAAATTTGTCAATGAAGATTTGAATCTTAGAGAAAGTTTACGCATGAGAGCGTCATAGTCATCTGGTGCAAGATCAGTTTAATATCATTATTCGACCGTAGTCGGGATCATTGAACCAACGGAATCGAATCTTTCTTTAGCTGTATATTATATGCTACACCAGGGCTGCATACAGTTTTTTAAATTCAAAGTTACTTTCTCTTGGATAGGTTGCTACCCTATAGAATCCAGTCTGCTCTGCGATTTACCCATAGAAGATGATTCATACCTTTCCCTAGGGTAGTAGTACGTAAATGAATGTAATGGATTCGAATTACATTCAAATCCATTATATTCATTTACAGTCAACGTCTAAATTATTCGTACACCCATCGATTTTGAATATTTTTATCCATTTCTCAGAAACTAATACTCTTATGATGATAGAGTTTTTATATCTTAATAAGTACAAAAAGGAATTAAAACTCAATTTTCAGAGGAATACGTTATATACAGCAAATGTGACATGGGAATTATGCAAAATAGGAAAAGACATAATTATTCGTACAGTGTGAAAATAGAAAAAAAGTTTTCACAATATTAATAGACAAAAGCATGCACTCTCATTTTTATAACTTACTGCAATCGTTTTCTAAAGATTTTGATGAGATTTGAACAAGTCTTTTCTGGGATTTTCTTCCATGCTTCAATGGTTACACGAAGAAATTTTTGGTGACCGAGGATTTATTCGAACTTTCAATTCTTTCCATATATTTTCAATAGGATTCAAGTCAGGAATCATTGAAGGTCATGGCAGAACTGTAATCTTCTTTTTCTGAAGCCACGCAGTAATTGATTTAGTTGTATGTTTGGGATCATAATCGTGCTGGAAAGTAAATCCCCAACCAACATGAAGATTTTGCGCTGAGATCTTCAGCCAGAATTTTGATATAATCTTCAAATTTCATTATTCCTCATACTACAATTAAAGGTCTAGTCCCTCTTGAGCTAAAACAGCAACAACGCATCTTTTGGGCCACCTCTATGTATTAATGTTGCCACTGTATCCTTTGAGAAGAAAGCCTCACGTTTCTTGCTCCAAATCTGTACATTTTTATGGCAAAAAATCCCAATTTTTGTTTCATCTTTCTAGAGTACTTGTTACCAAAAGCAATTTTCTTTGTCCAAGAACGTTTTGTCAAAATTAAACCGAGCGAAAATGTGACATTGTTTGTGAAGATTGGTTCGTCGTGGTTGGTTTCCATACAACCCATTTCTATTTAGACAACGTTGTATTGTGCGAGTACTTCGTTGACACCCATCATATCCAAACTTTTGGCGACGTCTTTTTTTTTTTTTTTTTCTTAAAAAAAAACAACAAACACTTCGGTTTATATTAAACTCGCATCAAAGTTTTTGAAGACAATTTGAATTATATTCCACGCCCAGGCAAATTCTCTATCGTGCCAAACTGCTTAAACTTCTTTATACCGGACCGTAGATCTTTATATTTATCTTTAGATCTAGGGATAGCTAACCGGTTTGAAATAGAGCTGTAAATATTTCCAACTTGTGATAGTTAGTATTTCTGCGTCTCAACTCAACATTAAGCTCCTTTGTCTTACCCATCGCGTTGATAACATAAGAATAACAATGGTGACACTCTCTGCATCACGATATGTTCTTTGCTGGAATTATCACAAATAATCTACCAAATAAAATTTCCAGAAGACTTTAGCGATACATTAATTAAGTAAATTGCTTATACTTACACGAATCAATTTAAAACGCTAATTTTCTATGCCAATTTTGTCTTTTCCTACTTTTTATAATCCACCTCTCAAGTTTGTTGGATTTAACCTATTGTTCTGAAAATTGACTTTTCTATTCCTTTTTTGTGCTTAATAACATAAAAAAAACTAGCATCATACAGACATTAGATTCTGAGAAATGGATAAAAATATTCAAAATTGATGGGTTTACGAATAATTTCGTCGTTGACGGTACATGCTGAAATTAAAACTCGCTCTTCGATTAATCAATCTGAGCCGTCATCCATTATATTACCGTGCCTCCATATACATATGTATATATATATATATATATATATATATATATATATATATATAAAAGTGAATATTGAAGGAGACAGGCTGTTTCATGTTAGATGCAATCGGTTGCCTGAAGATTGCGTCTAGCATGAAACAGCTTGTCGCATCTAAGTATTGACTTCAATGTCCATTTTTACCACGCTCTATCTCTGATATTTAGCACTTTATCCCATAAATATAGCACACCTTAAGAGTATATTTCTTCCTACATATTTTAATCCTATCTAAGCTTTCGGCTTACAAAAGGCATTATCAAAGATGACAATTACATTACGATATATTAAACAATACACTGACAAAACAATGATGATTTTTATTTACATGGAAGATTTCCAAGCAACGACAAACTCGTGCATACAAGACGCTGGAAGCG
>OZ010583.1:26199337-26229337 GCA_963932145.1 Acanthosepion lycidas | reverse complement strand
AGGCAAGGACAAATAATGAACGGCATTCAAAAAGAAAGAATATTGAGATTGATGCTTCATTTAAATTTCTGGCGATTGTTGTTATCAGAGAAACAATTAAACAGAAGGAAGTTCCAGAAGTGGGAAGTCCGAGAAAATAAACCGATGGAGTGGAAGTGGCGATTACTTTTAACTATTTCATGATATATATATATATATATATATATATATATATATATATATATATATATATATATATATTTATGTGTGTATATATATATATATATATATATATATGTATAGATATATATATATATATATATGTATACATATATATATGTATATATATATGTATATATATATATATATACATATATATATATACATATATATATATACATATATATATATATGTATGTATATACACATATATATATATATACATATATACATATATGTATACATATATATATATATATATATATATATATATATATATATATATATAAAAGTGAACATAGATGTCAACGCTTAGAGGCAACTGTCTGATTCATGCCAGATGCAATCGTCAGGCCGGATTTATTTCAATTTTAATTTTAATTTTGGATTATTGGATTAGCACAGGTTTTGCTAAATTTCTGCTTATCGCGAGATACTTTATTGTTGAAGTGTAATATTTTTCTTGTTAACATATTTAAATGAATTGTGGCTTAATTTTGCATTTGAATTTAATCCAGACTAACATTTAAGATTATAAAGAATGTTTGAAACTGAGAATTCCAATTACGGAAATTGCAATAACCAGAAATTTTGTAAAACCGGTGTCAAACCAAAATAAAAATTAAAATGACAATAGATAAATCTACCGTCTCTTGATAATTGCTTCGACATGAAACTCATTGTTGTGCAATCACTTTAATATATTTTGTATATTCCTTAATATATATGAAATAGATCACTTCTTTGATATTGAGCACTGTTTTGTCTTACACTATAGAGTATTTATATTTATTTGTATACGATCGCTCGCTCGTACATCTACCTATATTTACCCATTCGTTTATATATATATATATATATATATATATATATATATATATATATATATATATATGTGTATATATATTGTGTATTAAAGCAGCAATCTTTCTTTTCTACGAATTTCGTTAATAACTGTGACAAGGTATTGCGGTTAAGTTTTTATTTAATTTTTCTTGTGTTTTTATAATTTTTTTTCTCTTCTGGTTTTAAATTGTAGGGAAATTAGCCACATCTTCTCTAAATCCGAACGCTCTCGGCTATTCTTTTAGCCATTATAGAGGATGATTTTATTTTTACTTTTAATATAATGTATGGATATTTTTTATGCTAGTATCTAGATTCATAGGAAAGTTTTATTTGCCAAACAGGATTAGCACATTGTAGTTGATGTTCTTAAGCGTTGGGTTTGTTCTTTTTTGTTTTTTAATAGTAATGCTTCCATTATTTTTATCTTTTTTTTTAAATGAGGCTACTAGATTTGTATTGACAACGAGTATGTAGGTGCCCGTGTGTGTTTAAATGCGATCTAACTTTGCTCTGTCCATACATATATATATATATATGAGTGAACATAGAAGTCAAAACTTCGAGGCGAGAGTCTGTTTCATGCTATATGCAATCGTCAGGCCACGAGTGTCCATATATATATATATATATATATATATATATATATATATATATATATATATATATATATGTGTGTGTGTGTGTGTGTGTATCTTAGGGAAATCTCTGAGAAAGTAGAAAAGATTTCGTGTGACGCGTTTCGTCATGTATATATATATCTACATATATATGTATGTATGAATATATATATATATTCATATATATTCATATATATATATATATATATGTAAATTCTCTTTATACGTTATTTGTATACATACAAATATCGAAGTAAATGCTCTGTTCATAATAAACACTATTAATAACATTTACAAGCCTTAATGTAATAATTTAAATAATTGTCGCCCGTAGTCCATTTCATAATCTATCTATCTATCTATATATATATATATTAAAGACATTTTTATGTTTAACGTTCTTTTTATAGATACAAGTATTTAAGTAAATGCTCTGTTTATAATAAACAGTATTACATAATATTTACCGGCCTGAATGTCCGAGAAATTTTCATAGAAAATATTCGTCCTTTGACAGGATTCGAACCTGCATCCTATACGGAACCGCCATTTATCCGGTCGTGCCTAACCGACTCGGCCACAAAGAAGCGTTCGGTTGGCAAGGTCGAATTTACTGCTTATAAACTTCAATCTTTCATGAATCTCCTACATTCATAACTGCTCATGGCGTATCAAATGTAAACAAATGACGTCATACATTAAGAAATGGACAAAGTCCGACAATTTATTTATTAAAGACATTTTTATGTTTAACGTTCTTTGTGGCCGAATCGGTTAGGCACGCCTGGATAAATGGCGGTTCCCTATAGGATGCAGGTTCGAATCCTGTCAAAGGACGAATATTTTCTATGAAAATTTCTCGGACATTCGGGCCGGTAAATGTTATTTAATACTGTTTATTATAAACAGAGCATTTACATAAATACTTGTATCTATAAAAAAAGAACGTTAAACATAAAAAATGTCTTTAATAAATAAATTGTCGGACTTTGTCCATTTCTTATATATATATATATATATATGTATGTATGTATATATATATATATATATAGTATAGGTAATTGATCCGTTGATATAAAATTCGGGTGGGTCCTAGTAATAATAGTTATTAAAACTGATCCACAGAGATCTCGATTAATTTATTATAACAGATCATATGTATTTTTGACAGCAAAAACAAAGAAGATAGTCTATTTCAAGACGTAATGTATGCGGTTATCATCAACCCTTAAGTCGGGCTTGATAATAGCCGCATACAAAACGGCTTGAAATAGACTATCCTCTATGTTGAGATAATATTTATTGCTGTAATATTCATTATATATATATATATATATATATATATATATATATATATATATATATATATATAAAGTTTTCGGCTCTTTTTTGAAACATGACACCTCTTATGTAGCGTATTGGAATCATATTTTTAAATAAATAATTATATTTATGCTCTACTTTTTTTTATCGAGCACTATTTTTTTAAAATAATAACAAAAATACTAAAGAACTTTGGATTATTTACCTAACGTGTTCTTTCCTATTTTCTATATATTTTTCACACACACACACACGCGCGCGCGCGCACACACACAGACTCACACACACACACACACACACACACACACACACACACATATATATATATATATATATATATATATATATATATATATATAGGCAGCATATCTTCATTCAAGGTTGTTTGGTTGAATAATCTAGAGATATTAAGTCTATTTATTTTTTATTTTAATCATCTCAAAATTACGGATTAATTTCTTAATGTTGTTGTTAAACTCGTTAAAGAAGTCTCCGTAGTTATTTTTTTCCATTTCTTTTATTTTCTCAGTTACATTCAGTCTTATCTAAAATCATAGTCAGTGAGATTTGCTAAAATAAAAACTTAATTTAATATATATATATATATATATATATATATATATGATTATTTGTGTTATAAAGTAGTCGACCTGCAATTTAAAAAATACAAAGAAGGCGAAAAATCCTAAAAAAAAACAAATAAAACAAAAAAACAAAACAAAAATAAACTCATAATTACTAATATAACCCCCACTGATCCTGGTAAAGAAATAAACCTATGATATACTAAGCTAAATTTAATACAACAAAATTAGTCATCTGCAATAACTCTTCTCATCAACTAATATTTTTCAAATGTACAACATTGTATATCAATTTAAAAGTCCTTTGAGAAAATAAACATATATGTTAGTTTCACTACAACAACATTATCAAGGAAGCCTACTTTACATATGTTGGATTCAAGTTCTTTTGCACACCATTTAAATGTCCACATTCAAGTTTTAAAGAAATACTAATTGGCAATACAAGTATACTCCAGCATGAAAGTGAAAAAAATAAAAAATAAAAGCCCTCAGTATAAAAAAATACAACCAACACTAAATAATTATGAATATAGAAACAATGTTTTAAAATATTTATAAAAGCAATGTTTTCAAATACTGAAATTGTAATTTTATGTTTTAAATTGAAGGTTGAGTATTGTAAAAGATTAATAATAAAAACATATAAACTAAATTACCTCACTTAGATACATAATATTCTTTACAGTTTATTTTTTTAAACGTTATGGTTGTAAAGTGTAATAAAACTATTTATTCTCCGCCGAACTTCGTCAATTAATATCAACGCAAGGATGTGTGGGTTTAGTGGAAGTTCTCCTGAGGTTATGAGAAAAATATTGGTCCTCATTCGAGTGGGACGCTTATATATATATTAGGTTGGTGCAAAAATAATGACGTAATCATGTCGTTTTTTGACGTTAAAAAATACGTCAAAAAACGACAATATTACGTCATTATTTTTGCACCAACCTAATATTCCGCTCATCCAGTTGTATATTTGCCTGTCGCAATTGCAACCGTGCCCGTAACATGTTCATTCGCCGAGATCAGCTCCTGGCGTTATGTAAGACGTGAATTTATGACGTCAACTTCCGGGTCAACTTTCAATTTCACCAGTCTATGTTGATGTTCTAGTCTGACATTGACTGCGATGTGAACGTTACTGTGGAGGTTCCAGTTTCTCCAGCAAAGGGGAACGCTCGTTCTAATTCTCCCGGAGTGCGTATTTATTATTTAATGAGATTTTTCGAATATTCGGGCTGGCAGGCGAGAATAAATTACTGTTTGAAAAAAATAAAAACAGCGCGTCTACTCAATTATGGATACCGACTAAAAATAACGTTTTTAAACGTATATCGAACTAATAAAACAGAAACATTAATTACTTCCGTAGAAATTGGCTTGTTAATGTTTCCGTTATGAACTTTCAAGAATCTAAACGAAAAGACCTCCTTTAAAACAGTATATAATCTTCCTTAACCGATCAACCACTTCGTGGTCGAACCCGTTAAAAGTACGGTCAAACGAAGGTTTTTCAACTCAAATATGGGTATCCACTAATACATACATACATACATACATATACACACACACACACATATATATATATATATATATATATATATATATATATATATATATATATATATATACTATCACCGCTTGGTGTTGGCCTCAATGTCATATATATATATATATATATATATATATATATATATATATGACACTGAGGCCAACACCAAGTGGCGATACTCTGGTCCAATACAATGATGCGCTCTGTTTCTGGTAGTGAACAAGTTTACCCATAAATATAGAATAGATTAAAACTATATATATATATATATATATATATATATATATATATATATATATATATATATATATATATATATATATATATATAGCATAGATTAAAACTATATATATGCATATATATATATATATATATATATATATATATGTGTGTGTGTGTGTGTGTGTGTTTGTTTCGAGGACTATCCAGGGTCATGTGACCGTCCTAGGTATGACGATAAACTACATCCACGTCCTGGGTAACACGATAAACTACACCCAACAGAAAAGCCTCTAATCAAGGAGGTTTTGAGGAGCGTGGAACCACCTCTTAATTGCTGGTGTTCCCAGGTCCACTGTGACTCGGGGTGGTAGCACCTTTTAGGGTCCCAGCTATGGGCAAATAAACCCCGAAATTTTAATCAAAACATTATAAATGTGTAAGAATAAATTTTCATACCCGAAATATTTTGTAAAAATTATTACCAGCGATACATATTTGAAGGAAAATTATTACTAGAAATATATTTCTGAAACAAAAATATTACCAACAATAAAAATTATGTCGGCATTAAATAACCCATTGAGGTTGATACGCTGTAAAACAAACCAAACCAAACCAAACCAAACCAAAACAGCGTCATCGGAAAATAATTTTATTTCACAAGAAAAAATACTATTAGCGAGACGAAATATATGATTCACATTAAACTTTGGAGTGCTTGATTTTTTTTTAATTTATCATTATAGAAATTACATTTGAACTCATCTCAACTCATTTTTCATGTTTTTTATCTAGTAAGAAAAAAGAATAAATTTAATACACACACACACACACACACACATATATATATATATATATATATATATATATATATATATATATATGGAGAGCAGGAGGAAGGGAGAGACACATTCATACGGGTGAGTCTAAGCGTGATTTATCGCTCCCTGCCCCTCCCCCTCCCTCTCTCTCTATACATATGTGCGTCTGTGTGTGCGTGTATGTGTGTGCATGTGTGTGTGTGTGTGTGTGTGTACATAAGTACAAACTCTTTCTAGAGATATGCATAGACGTATAGGCAAGATAGCTATTCAAACTTCATATTTAAATTTCAGAAGAAAACGAATATACTTATTGATATGGGTTTAGAAAGAATATTCAGTGTCTAAATCCAAAGTGCGTTGTCTGAGTTCACAATCTCGCCTTTTTAACTGGATTAAATCGTAAGACAAGAAGATCGAGAGTCTACTAGATTGGAAATATAGGTTACTGTAAACGAATAAAAACTAAGAAGAATATTTAAAAATAAGGTGAAAAGTATAATGGGGAAAAACAGAGAAAGATTAAGTTTAAAAGCAGAGGGAGAGTAAGGTAAAAATATAGAAAGACTAAGAGAAAATAGAGAGAGTAATTTGAAAAAAATATAAAGAAAGATGAAAGATAGAGGGAGAGTAAGGTGAAAATAGAGAGATAATAAGGTGAATAATAGAGAGATAATAAGATGAAATATAACGAGAGTGTAAGATGACAAATAAAGAGTTACGTGAAATATATATAGAGAGAGTAAGCTGAAAATTTAAAGAGAGTAATCTGAAAAATAGCTGTGAAATAGATTAATGAGTTGGGTGAAAAATATGTAGATCGTAAGGTGAAATATATAGAGTAAGGCGAAAATATAGAGAGTAAGGGTAAATATTTATAAAGAATAAGGTGAAAATATATAGAGAGGAAGGTGAATAAATTGAGAGAGTAAAGTATAAAATATGTAGAGCGTATGGTAGAATATATGGAAAGAGTAAGGCAAAAATATAGAGTGATTTAGGTGGAATTGTTATAAAGAGTAAGTTGAAATATATAGAGGGATGAAGGTGAAAAATAGTGATTGTAAGGTGAAAAATATGTAGAGCGTAAGGTGAAATATAGAGAGAGAGTAAGGCAAAAATATACAGAGATTAAGTTGAAAAATAGAGATAGTAAGGCCAAAAGTCTGTAGAGCGTAAGGTTGAATATATAGAGAGTAAGGCAAAATATAGAGAGATTGAGGTTAAAAATAGAGATAGTAAGGCAAAAAGTATGTAGAGCATAAGGTTAAATATATTGAGAGTAAGGCAAAATATAGAGAGATTAAGGTGAAAAATAGAGATAATAAGGCGAAAAGTATGTAGAGCGTAAGGTTAAATATATATAGAGATTAAGGTAAAAATATAGAGAGATTAAGGTGAAACACAGAGATAGTAAGGCGAAAAGTATGTAGAGCGTAATGTGAAATATATAGAGAGAGTAAGGCAAAAATATAGAGAGATTAAGGTGAATAAATTGAGAGAGAAGGGGAAAATGTATGATTTGTCAGCAAGAGAAAGAGCACAATATGCGAACTACGAATATGCAACCGTGGCACCAAAATGCGAACGCGCATTGGAATATCCAAAAGACGCCTTCCAAAAGCTAAGCAATGTACTAAGAAACTGGAAAATTTAATTAAAAACAAAAAAATGCTGAACTGTTATTTAAAATCAATCCATTTGTCAGACAGTGATTGCTCGACAGTCTTCTGACAGATGAAGAGAAAACTGAAGGCAGCAGAAATGTTGTTCTACAGAAGGATACTGAGAATTCTATCGACGGAGCGCATCAGCAACGCAGAAGGCTTACAGAAAATGGACACAAAATAACTCAGAATTTTAAATATGCAGTTGAAATTTCTTGAACACATAATGAGGAAGAAACGTTTGGAGAATTTGAGACGCATAGTAAATATCCTGAGAAAATTAGAGGTAACAGTTATCCATCTGACGAACTTTATGAATGGACGGCTTAACATAAGTTGAGAGTTTTATGAAAAGGACAAACATTGCTAAGGGTTATTTGCTGTGAGAGTCGTTATCACCCACGTCCTGCAGGAACACGGAGCATTGAAGAAGAACGGAGGAATAAACCTTCATATGTACAGACCGTAATAATTCATATATTTTCATTCTGCTTTTGTAACTCGTCTAGATCCTTTCGTAATAACACAAATGTCCCCCAAGGTCCCCTCCTTGTTCCTACCCTCCTTTTAATTTTCATTAACCCCGGCTCTCAATTTGGTATCTACGCTGATGGCGGAAATATTTACTCCTGCCTCAATAGTCCGACAATATCAAAATGTCCTCAAGTTTGTTGTTAACTAGGGCAAAAGATAGCTTGTTAATTTTAACGTCTACAAAACTAAACTTTTCTCAATTAATCATCTGAGATAGCTCCTCTCTGTCTTCCATCATCATATCTGATGCTAGCCTCCAGGAAAGTAACTCATTGAACCTTCTCGGGATAACGTTCTCAGCTTATATGTAGTGGAAAGACTATATTGAATCCATTGCTAGGTCAGTTGCTAAGAAATTTGGATCACGGTGTCGGGCGAGACAATTTTTCTCTCTAGAATCTATCTTACATATCTATAAATTTACCATTCGTCCATGTTTAGAATATTGCTACCATATATGGTTCGGTGCCCCTGCTATTTACCTTGAGCTCCTTAATAAAATCCAAAGAAGTATTATTGGTCCTGTTCTGTTGCTTCCCTGTGCCAGTTCTATAAATATTTTCATGTTAATTGTTCGGATGACCTCTACGCTATGGTACCTAGACTTTTGCAATTTAAGCGCAGATCTCATCAATTTACAGTTGAGCTGGCTAGGTGTAACCGTAAATTTTATGCTAACAATTTCTTTTCCAGCACTTGTCGCTTGTGGAAGTTTCTTTCAGCTCCATGCTCTCCAGCCAACTTTAATTTAAATGCAATGTCAATCGCTATTCACTGTCCTCCTGATTACTCTTTTCTCTTCCCTCTCATTATTAATGTCTCTGTTCTTAATTCTTCTACTTCATGTAACCCCTTGTGTCTTAGTGGCTTTAGTGCCTTGCATGGAGTGATAGCGATTTTGAAAATAATAACGAGGGAAAAAACACACCATTTCTCTGAAATGGTTCGATAGTATGGTGTGGAACGGAATTGGGCGGGAACCCCCTGTCGGCTAACGATGGTTAACAACACAGTTTCGTCCCCGTCCAAAGGGAATTCCATTCCATCTGTGGGAATGTTTTCTTGTGAAAGAGTAATTGCAACACATGATTTGAACTTTCGTTTAATCACCACCAAGAGAGCAACACGCTACGCCTTCTTAGCCTCACGTTTTCCTCTGAAGAAAAGCGACTGTATTGAATCAATTGCTACGTCTACTGTAAAGAAAAGTTGGCACAGTTCAACACTGAGTGAAGGTTAATTTCAAGAGCAGTTGCCAGATTTACTTTGTCAGATCTGTCGGATTTGATACTGAAACAGGAGTAAATGGTTATATCATCTGCATAAATACTAAATTGGTAATTGTTGACATCTGGGAGATCATTGATGAAACAGCGCAACGTCAGAGGATAAAGCACAGGATATGGAAGCAAGCGCGTTCAATAAGACTTTCATTTCGTGATTTGTTAGGAAGGACTGGATTAGACCAAACTATGTGCAAATATATAAATATTTGAGAACCACTGTGCAAAACCTTTTATTCCCATGCTGTGTCAGGGTGCAGAAGATCATAATCCCACCATAAATTCATTTTCTTTATCATCTGCGAAATACCGTAAACACTTGAGAAAGATAGTGAACTGGTTTGCCGTTGTCTATTCCAGGTGTAATTATGTTGTAATTCAGAATATTCCTTCTCAGAGACTGACTACGAACTAATGTTCGAGAGCAAGGATATCCTGCTATTTAAGCAATAAATAGAGTGGAAGAACAGATGGGTTAATTCCTTGTGATAGAAACGTTTCCTAGTGCTCGGTTCCTTCAGGACGTAAGGAGTCACAGTGGAGTAATGGATAGAGGCCCGGATTGAGGAATCCACTCGAATCCATTACATTCACTTACGAGCTAATAACCTTGGGAAAGGTATGGTTCGCTTCTTCTCCCTCCCCCCCCAGCTATGAGTAAATAGCAGGACAGACTTGGATGGCAACTGGTCTACTATAGAAAGAAATTGCAGCCTAGTGCAGAAAAAAAATATGCCTCGTCATGTATCACGCATTGGACATAACTGACTGATGTTTCCTCAGGACGTAGATGACCTTGGCTCTCCACACATAAGTTTATTTGAATTGACTTCTTGAGAAAGATAGTGGTACGATTTGTTGTTGCTTTCTTCATAGTTTGTAATTCAGAATTGGTTTTCTCCAATACTTACTGCCAACTAAGAAGGTCGGTCGAACCTGCTATTTGATCAACCGGTAGAGACTTGGAAAAGGGATGGTTTCACACGTTTCTCAATGGCATTAAAGATTCATCTGGACTTGTGCTGCTGAAACTGTTCCTAATTAGACTAAAAGACTAAGGAAGTGATTTAGACTTTCGTGAGATGCTTAATTAATATAGACTTGTGCCATATTTGGTATCTTCATGGGGCACCTAGCGCAGAGTAATGGTTAGCAACTCGAAATAAACCTGTTTCGGATTTTCACGCTTTTAACCCAGCACCTGAAGACAGATATGCGGTTATCAAACGGAAAATAGAATCAAGGTGCCACTTTCAAATTCCGGCATCTTCTGATGCGTTTTCTTCTCGCATTAATACATTTGAAAATACATTAAATCATCCTTAAAGATTAAATAGTTGAGCAAATTGGCATTTTTTTTGTTCTTTAGACCAGTTAGCCCAACAAGTCGAGGAGAAGGAAAACTCTGAATTCAAACTCATGTAAATAATAGCACATGCATTCTTCTTTTGGACGATTTAAGGCAACAGGACGAGGAGAATCGAACTTTGAAGTCAAACTCACGCAAATAATAGCAGATGGATGCTGTTATCATTCTATGTTTTTACCAGAGCTCATATTGCAATTATTATTGTTGTTATCGCTTTTCTCTGGCACTCCTTATTACTGGTTCCCATATTGTATTCATTTCTATACTTGGTCGGCTCAGGAGATTTTTGTGGCCGAAACGTTGTAATAAATATGGCGACAAAGATGAGGATAATAGTCCGAATAATGTAAATAATGTACATAATACCTCATCTCAGAAATATAAACAAATACGAAACTCGTCTTTCACAGAAATCCAGAACTTGCCCAGAGATAGATCTTTAAATCTTCTCTTGAATGAAAGATCACGCTGCAACTCACAATGTTCTTCCTCTTCTTTTAATGTCAGATTCACAGGATGACCAGCAGATTCAGAGAATGGATCCCGTACCAAATCATACACCTGTGTGAAAGGGAAGGAAAATAATTTTCAATTCTGGTATACAGTTCCTCCAGATGGAATTCGGTAAGACTTGAAGTTTCTGGTTTCTTTCTTTACTTTTATACTTTTTAATAACATAATGGCTAAGATACGATGATGTCTATACTACAATATTACAATAACCAAGAATATAGTGTGTGTATTTAGTAATAGTCTGTATATGAAATTAAATAAAAAGTCAAAAGTGCATTAGCTTATCTCACCTGTTCTCGCGGAAACCTTGGCGACCATTTGAGGAACCTTAGGGTCCCCGGTTGATAAACGCTGATCTAAACTATGGGAAAATAGTGAACAATACATTTTATCTGTAGTTCAAGGTATACAAAATATAGTTATGAAAAGTTTCTCAGAATTAACCTGTAGAAAAAGACAATATTTATAAATGTAAAAGACAATAGGAAAACTGTAACAGTTGCCGACGCGTTTCGTCCAATGTGGACTTTTTCAAGGCAAAAAAACGAAATGAATTTATTAAACAAAGTAACTAATAATAACAAAAACAAAATGTTCTTATCAACTGGAAGAATTCTATCAAAAAAGGTGAAATTACTACTCTCCCAAACAAACGTACACAACAATATCGTGAAATCAAAAGAAAATGGTTGAATCCGTCAACACAGCAATAAAGACAATATCTCCACACATGACAGTAAATGACGAAATATTTTGTTAACAGTATGAAAATAGCATTCTCTAGATTCTTCCAGTTTCTAAGGATATTTTGTTTTGTTATTATTAGTTACTTTGTTTTCCAATAAGACGTTCACAAGACGCAGGTTGTACAGATCATATAAAGGATATAATAAAGTTTTTATAAGCTCGTGTTATTTCTTTCCTATTATTTTCCGTTTAATTGTAATCATGGCTTGTTTAACCAAAATAATACCACATAAATATAGCCTAGGCTGTACCATTCACTAATAATTTTACTAATTACTATTTTTTTCTTGATTTGCCCTATTGAAATTGGGGTGCGTCTTATACACCCGTGCGTCTTATATGCCGTCAAATACGGTACATAAAATTTATGGGCAGAACTTTTTTATTTTTTGTGTGTGCATGCATTTATATAGAGAACGTTTTTGGTGAAATAAAAGTTTATTTCATTAAACTGATTTGGTTTTTAAAACAAGCAGTTTTGAATTTATATATCATAGAAATATCACCGTTTATTTGTTCTGGAAATTGTAGAATGAACTTTTTTTAATGTATTAGGTTGGTGCAAAAATAATATCGTTTTTGACGTTAAAAAATACGTCAAAAAACGATATTATTTCTGAACCAACCTAATAAATGGCTAGGAGAGGTCTATCAACAAGTTCGTCAATCAAAAAGGGATCGTGAATAAAAAGAAAAGGTGGAGAATCACCGTACTTCATAAATATCAATCGGTAGTTGGAGAGCAATCTTTAAGAAAGCTACAAGGCCACTGATCGTGAGATTGGACTTTTGTTCCCAGGTTCAAACTAACCCGGGGTAGTAGCACCTGTTAGGGTCCAAGCAAAAGGAAAAGATTGAACCCCCACCAAAAAAACAAAACATTATAAAAGTTTAAAAATATAATTTTTATGGTAAAAATCTCAGCAACATATTTTTATACAAAAACGACAAAACAATACCTATTTATAGTAACATTACCAACAATACAATTTCTCTGTATTTGAAGACATACAATTTCCACTATTTACATTATTCCGAATATTGTTCTCATCTTTGTCGACATGTTTATCACAACGTTTCGGCCGTTGTACGCTCCGGCCTTCTTCAGGTGGTTGGAATGTCAAACTGAACCCTTTATTTCGCTCACTAGGGTAGAGTGTTGGAACTAGAACAGTCTACCCCAGTGAGCGAAATAAAGGGTTCAGTTCGACATTCCAACCACCTGAAGAAGACCGGAGCGTACAACGGCCGAAATGTTGTGATAAACATGGCGACAAAGATGAGGACAATAGTCCCAATAATGTAAATAGTGTACATAATACCTCATCTCGGAAATATAGACACATACAATTTCGTTCAAAATATAACTGAAGCCATAAAATTCTCTTCAAAATATTTACATTTCGGCATTAAATGACCCACAGAGATGTTGATAGGCCGGTAAAGAAAATCAACCAATCATTTCATCAATGAAGAACGTTTCTAGTTTACATTTTAACCAATTACGTACAGTAAATTTATTTTCATAATCGGTTGGACAATGAATACCTTTCATCACCTCTTCTAATTTCAGGAACCAGTGAAATCGGGGCTATTCGATAAATAGGTAACAACAGAATTTCAGGTAAAATACACCATTTACTAATTAAAATATGGCCTTGCATTTTGTTATCTAACTTCAAGTTTCAAACCTGGTTCCGTACATCCGTTGTGTGAATGCTTGCAAGGAGTGCTTTTATATCTCTGCGATTGTTCACAACTTGCTTAGTGCAAAACCCTGTTCCTGCTTTAAACTGAGAATTCAAGACCAACTAGAATTATTAAACAATGCTGCCACTTTTGAACAGGACATTACATATTACAGAATACAGGTTAAAAAATCCTTATTAGCCACTATTAGCAACTCCACCTTAAACTTCCATTCAGTAATTTCCGATGATTTTGAGACTCATAAGAGGATTTTATATCGAAATATCATTCCGATTTAAATTAATCTTAATTAATCTCTACATTATGCATACACTTAGATGCATCGCCGTTAAGCAGCCTCGTAGATCATTAGTACGGTCATGAGTGTCCCCTACTGCCCCATATTTGTGGTCTCCAACTATACAAAACTAAGAATAGTTAACCTGAAATATCACCAATAAAATAGTCTCACAAATCATTGCTATTGTACCGAGTCTCCTTGGTAGTTCAAACTATGATTGCACCAAACACTACATATTAAATAGCTACAATTTATAATCTATGCAACTCCACAGAATCAGTAAACCAGTGGTGAAAGCTATCACTTCTTCTTGACGTGTACACGCAGTACGTGAATAATCATCTTCATCCACAATTTATTCTTTATAACTCTTAGTAATGTTTGTCTTTTTACCATATCAACCACTCTCCGATTTTTTTGTTGATTTTGTTTAGCCGCATAGCGACAACTCTATGGGTCATCCATTCACATAAGTTTGTTAGGTACGAGACTTACTGAGTAGACCTGTCCTTTCTGGCTTTGATATATCTTGATATAGGACGGTAAGGGCGACACTGAGATCCGTAGACGTATTGGGATGGTAATGGGCACATTGCAAAAGCTGGCCAGAGTACTGCGAGACAGGAGATTTCTTTGGTATTAAAGAAAAGTATACTGAGCTGTTAGGTTACATCCGTCCTACTTTACGACAGCGAATATTGGACGATCTCCGCAAAGATGAAGAAGAGACTCGAGTCGACGGAAATGTGGTTCTACAGAAGGATGCTGAGGATATCACGGACCGAGTGTATTAGCAACGATGAGGTCTTAGAGAGGTTGCAAACAAGGAGAAGGCTTATACTTAATATCAGAAAGAGGCAGTTGAAGTATCTGGGACACATAATGAGGAAGGAGGGCCTGGAGAATCTGATACTCGCGGGTCGAATAGAGGGAAAGAGAGACAAGGGAAAGCAGCGCGTGACTTACCTGACGAGCTTGAGAAGGTGGATGACAGAATGTGCGCTGGGGGAAGAAGCAGAGGGAATGAATTTACTGAGAGCTGCAAGGGATAGAGGGAGGTGGAGAGCCATGATCGACTACGTCCTGAAAGGAAATGGTACATAAAAAGAAGAAAGAAAATATATCTTTTTCTTCATTTTTCATGTCTCCTTGATTATGTCATTAACAAATTTCAGCTGTTTCTTTCTGATTCTAAGTACGTGTTTTTTTTGTCTCCTTTTTTATTAAAAAAAAATTCCCTATTTACTACTCTGTTTAATTATCACTGCCATTTGCATGCACTTAAACATCAAGATGGCGGAAAATGGGTCGTTCATTCCCTGGAAACGTACGCCTTCATGCACAATGTTTTCGTATTATTTCTAGCTTGATATTCGGCAGCAGCATCGAGCCCGAACTTAGACTGGTGGACCACTTGTAAACACCGGGTGTGGTAAGCAAACTCGTAAAATCCGAAATATGTTTCGGCTTTAAATAACACTCAAAGGGTTGATAAACCGTCAAAACACAAAACAAAATAAAACAACTAGACATCCAAAATGTGCTTTCTTTTTCCTTTTGTTTAGAAAAAAGTAAAAGAAAATTGAAGTATTTTTCATTCTTTTTTCTCACATACACTCTATAACCCCCTGTTTGCTAGTGGCACTCCCGCCCTGCTTTAAAAAAATTACAAACACGGGAACGGGGAGGTGCGAACAGAAAACGATATCTATCTATCTATCTATCTATCTATCTATCTATCTATATATATATATATATATATATATATATATATATATATATATATATATATATTAATGCGCGCATGTCCATGACATTATAACATGAAACAAATTCCATAATGGATAATTTTTTCACGTTCTAATGAACGCTCAGCATATTGTCAACCCTTATGCATTAGAAAAAAAAAAAGAAAATTGTAAAAAATCACAGTAATAGATAACAACGCACAGGTTTGTATAAATACTTGTTCTAATGAGCAACAAATAGTTTTATACTACTTGCACCCCTGAAAATGATCTTGGAAGAAGATCGAAAGTACTTGGCAAATAAAAATAAAAGAAATTTAAACAGCTATAGCACGTTTCTCTCATCCTTTACCATCAATACACAGAAGGTTATTTGTAAGTATGAACGGACTTAATGTCTGTAATTTATTCAGTTAGACATATCTACAAGATAATTTGCTGCCTAAATACACAAATTATAATATATAAAGTCGTTTGCGGTTACATTCTTCTTTTTATTATATATATATATATATATATATATATATATATATATATATATATATATATATATATATATATAATCATGTACAACAATCAACCCCAAAATTGAACAAATAGCTTTAATTAAATTCTCAAACCAAAACAAAACTGTTAAATAAGTTTTACTACGTTAATAAATAAATAAATAAATAAAAACAAGCAATATAATTTGACCTAAATAAATGAACAAACGACTTCCGGTAAAATAACCGCCATAATAGAATACCCACAATGCACCACTAACCCGTCTATATATAAATAGCCGAGAAAAATAACAGCATATGTGGCCTGACGATTGCATATAGCATGAAACAAACTGTCGCCTCTAAGTGTTGACTTCTATGTTCACTTTTATTTATATATATATATATATATATATATATATATATATATATATATATAAATGAATAGAGAAACCGCAAACGTCTTTGCTTGTAATGTGAATATTTGAAAGTGTGGCAAAGTGTGGATATTTCCACATATTATTAAAAGGAATTAATTTTCTTATGTTTCTCGATGTTAAATATTCTCGATATTAGACATTCTCTTTATTGTCTGTTAGTGACCCAAATGTTTTTATTGAACTGACAATGAAAGAATTCTGCATGAAGCGTAATAAAACAATTAAGACTGGTTCGAGAATGGGGGGAGAAAGATATCTATATTCTTATCTTTTAATGACCCCTGTGTGTTCTTGGATCTATTTCCATTTTTTGTTTTTTTGTCAGCATGCGTACGCATACGTATATTCCCTCTCCATATATATATATACTGTCTTCTTATAAGGAATTCGTATACACATATGTACACATACACATACACACGTACATGCACATACGCACAAACACAAGCTGAAAAATATACTAAAAACAATCAGAATAATTAAAAGCAAACGCCAATCTAAAAACCTAAAATATATACTAACCTCATCCAAATTTAACCAACACACAATACAGGGAGTCACAAAATGCAGCAAAAAAGATGTGGGGTTTGTAACATCATTATAGAAGGAAACTCTTACATTTTTGAAAACCCCAAAACAACATTCATAATAAAACTCCTAAAATGAAAACCCCAAAACGACATTCATAATAAATAAAAATTTAGACTGCAACACGAAAAATGTAATTTATGCACTCAAATGCACAAAATGCAATAAATCATATATAGGTATCAGCCAAAAATTAAACAACAGGGTCTGCTTACACCAAAGCAACATAAAATTACCCGACAGCAAAAAACTCTTTGTATCACAACACATCTTCAAATGTAACCAGGGTGAATTTAAAATTATGCCAATATATCAAACAATTATTCTTACCTACAAATACAAGAAAAAAATTTCATAAACAAATTTACACCAGCACTAAATAGATCATAACCCCACATACAAAAATATACAACATGCACACATCATAGCCAATACGGTGGTCAAACCACTCGCATCCATGCGCATACACTCAAACGCATGTATGTGGAGCACGAATATGTATACACATATTGGCAAAAACAATAGACTGTTCACAGGCACGCGCGCAAAATAGGAAGTGTGTGTGTGTGTGTGAGTATGTATGTATATAGGGATGTATATGTGTATACTAATTCCTTATAATAAGACAGTACGTGTGTATAGAGAGGGAATGCGTATGTACATGCGGGTACTGGTATATATATACACACATATTGACAAAAACAAAACTGCTCACGTGCACGAACGAGAAACCCTACACAACATAGGAAGTGTGTGTATGTTTATGTGTACATATGTGTATACTAATTCCTTATAATAAGACAGTATATATATATATATATATATATATATATATATATATATATATATATATATATATATATGGAGAGGGAATATACGTATGCGTACGCATGCTGACAAAAAAACAAAAATGGAAATAGATCCCAGAACACACAGGGGTTATTAAAAGATAAGAACATAGATATCTTTCTCACTCTTTCTCAGACCAGTCTTAATTGTTTTATTACCCTTCACGCAGAATTCTTTCACTGCCAGTTCAAGAAAGCTATTTGAGTCACTGACACACACACAAAAAAAGAATGTCTAACATCGAGAATATTTAACATCGAAAAACATAAGAAAAATGAATTCCTTTTATTAATATGTGGAAATATCCACTCTTTGCCTGATGAATGTCGCAACACCGGAAACCCGTGTAGCAAAATTATCGAAAATAAAGCATCATATATCTTTAAATAAAATCCAGATTACAAGCAAAGACAAGCAGTTTCTCTCTTCTTTTTATTATACACACTTTTCTCTCGTTGAAACTACTATAACCTCTTCCTTATATATATATATATATATATATATATATATATATATATATATATATATATATATATATAATATCACTTGATGTTTAGTAGGGATAATTTGAAGGAGCTTATAAATTCAAAGAGAGCCCAATGTAATAAGAGAGCAATATAAGAATATATACAGAATCCTTAGAAATCCATTTAGTCAGGTTAAAATTTATTTCGTTGACCTCAAATGTCAATCTCAAATGGTCTGAAGAGATGTACATTTGCGGTCAAGGAAATAAATTATAACCTAGCCGAATTTATTTTAAGGATTCCGTATTCATTATATATATATATATATATATATATATATATATATATATATATATATATATAATATCAGAAGAATCCATTACATTCACTAACGTAGTGATACCCTTTGGAAAGGTATTAATCCTCTTCTCCTCCCTCCAGCTATGGGCAAATAGCAGAACTGACTGCATTCTATAGCCTTGGATGGCAACTGGTCTAGAAGGATAACTCTGGATTCAAAACCTGCGGAGGGATGTTTGGGGACTTTGTGGCACGTAATGCAGCAGGTCTCTGTATTCGGCCTTTCAAAAATGTGGTTAGATTTAAATTAAGCCTTTACCACTATAATCAAGTCATATGTGCTGGTGTTTTTGGCTGTCGGTTGCTTGACCCTCATACGACGGGAGAGTTTCACCATATATATATATATATATATATATATATATATATATATCGAGAGACAGAGAGGGGAGCGAGAGAGATTGATATATATATACAGATAGGTAGAGAGAGAGAGATAGCGACAGAAAGAGGCGACAGGCAGACAGACAGACAGATAATCTGACAGGCAAATCTTCATCATTGAAACAAATATTTGAAATAAACAAAACAGTATAAAAAGACTCGCCTTTTAGATATTACTTTGTGAGAAATATTTCTTTCATTTTATTTCTTCTACGTTTTATTGCATCATTTATACAAAATGATCAGAAGGAAGAATGAAGCGGGAAAAATAACTCCCCTCTGCCTAGCCGGCTGAAGAATAACGAGCTATTTTTCTATGACAACAGAAAAGAAGATGAAAAAAAAAAAATGAAAAACCAGTGAAAATATAACATGAAATGCTGAAGAAAAGTTCTCTTCCCAACCATCTTTCTCACCACTGCAACATAGCTTCCCTCTGCCTTTTTTACAAATATTTTCATGGCAATCGTTTCGGCGAGCTTTTATTTTTGATACCTTGACCGCATGCAATTAAACGAAGTACTAGATTGGCAGTTAGGTCTCATCATTTTACAGTTAAAATTACTAGATATAACCGTAAGTTATATTATAATGATTTATTCTCTTACTTCTCGTCTGTGGAACGGTCTTCCGGCTTCTTGATTTCTTGTAAACTACAATCTTCAAGATTTTAAATCCGGCGTCAATCAGGAGCTGTCTTTTTGAATTCTGTTCTCTTATTGTGCTTTCTCTCAGTAGTGTTATTGCATTTTCCTTTATTCTCAGTAACACCAAAAGTTTTAGTGGATTTATCGCCTTGCTCTGAGGAAAACGATTAAAAGATGATAAAAAACAATAGCAAAACAGCGAAGACTAGAACGACAGTGTCTTTATTTTATAACTTCCTCTGTTCTTTGGTAAGATTGAGATACATATTTCACGTGTACATTTTTTTTCGGATTTTGTTCTTGGACTATGGAAACGGCGAAATTTATATCCAGGTAAGATCGATCTCTACTTGATTATGACGACGGAATCCTGGATCAATTCTTTACTACCTTGATAGGTTTTGTCTTCTTGTCAAGATTTTGGCTTTTGCATCTACCGTTAGTCTGGATGGTTGAAAAATAGTTGCTTGCACCATTTCTAGTAGAACATTCCCATAATTCTTTCTTGCTATTTTATTTCATATTTCTTAAAATGTATTTTATTTCTTTGTTCCTTAGAATTTCAAGTGTATTCCTTCTTTTCCTTATTTCTTTTATTCAAAATTCTTTATCTTTCTTCCGACTTTTTCATATCACGCATAACCAATTTTCTTTCTTTTCTTCATTCTTTCCTTCCTTCTATCCTTCTTTTTTCCTTCTTTCCTTCATTCTCTCTTTCTTTCTTTCTTTCTTTCCTTCCTTCATTCCTTCGTGTTTTACTTTCTTTTTTATTCAAGTCTTGTCCTTCCTTCCAATGTTCCTATATTTCATATGATGCAGAATAAGTTCTATCTATCTATCTATCTATCTATCTATCTATCTATCTATCTATCTATCTATCTATCAGCATGTTCTTTCTTTCTTTCTTCCTTTCTTTCTATCTATCTATCTATCTATCTATCTATCTATCTATTCACTCATTCATTTTCTTTCTTTCTTTCTTTCTTTCTTTCTTTCTTTCTTTCTTCCTTTCATTGGTGTTTTACTTTCTCACTTTTATTCAAGTCCTCTCATTCCTTCCTTACTTTTATCGTATTTTTTATATCACGCAAAATCATTTTTGTTTCTTTTTATTCTTTCTTTCTTTTTTCTTTCTTTCTTTCTTTTTTCTTTCTTTCTTTCAAATTGCATTTCTTGTCCTTTCTTTTTCTTACTCTGTCGTTTTTTCAAGTCTTGTTCTTTTTTCCTTTCCTATTTTTTCGTAATCAATTTTCTTTCTTTCTTTTCTAAATTTTCAAGTCTTTTTCTTTCCTTTTTTTACCAGTTTTGTTTTTTTCTTCTTTCTTCCTATTTTTTTATATCTCGCTAAACTAATTCTTTCATTTTTCCATTACAATTTCAAGTCTTCCTTCTCTTTCCCGTCTCCTTTTTTTTTTCATATGCTTTACACCAACGTATCAGATTCTTCAGTTAATTTCATTTTCATTCAATCTTCATTCTTTTATCACAGCGCAATGACATTCGTGTTATTTCTTTTTTTTTCTTTCATCCTTTCTTTCATTATTTAGTTATCGTTCGATCATTGTTATTTTTCTATCATTCCGACAGTTCCTTCTTCTTTTTATCAACTACATTATTTATCATTCAATATTTCCGTTTTTCTTCTTCTTCCTTTCTCCATTTACATTTTGACTTGACAGCTTCTGTTTATTTTATTCACACTGACAACCTGCTTTCAGATTCTTCCTTGTTTGATATCCCGCCTTTTTTTGTGTTTTCTTTCTCATTTTGTTTAGAAAAAAAAAAAAAAATTAACTATATTTCATTCTTTTTCTTTTAGTTTCTTTCTTTTCTGCTGCGCCTCTTTCTTCTTCTCTAACCCGTTCCCTGATATTTTTTTTTATTTGCTAAAACAATTTTCTTCATCGCTTTTGGTTTTTGAATTTTATTTTTATTTTAACAGCAAAGAAAATAGTTTCCTAGCATTTTAGTAAAAACAGTTTTCTTCCACGACTACTTTATTACATTTTTTTTTTTTTTAACTCAGTTACATATTCGGTTGGTGCAAAAATAATGACGTAATAATGTCGTTTTTAGACGTTAAAAAATACGTCAAAAAACGACATTATTACGTCATTATTTTTATTTCTGCCTTTTTTTCCTTTTTCTTTTCGAAGTGTTTTTTTTTTTTATCCTTATTTTTTTTTTCTCCCTTATTTTTATATTCTCCATTTATTTTATGCACTGTACGTTGATTTTCAACTTGTTTCTTTTTCCGGCCTTTCAACATTTGCTCTTTTTTAAAAAATGTTTTTCTTCCTCTTCATCCCGTTCACTTTTTAACTCTCTTTTTTTTTCCTTCGTACTTTTCATTCTTTCTTCTTTTTCTTTCTTCTTTTCAGGTTTTTTTTTCCTTTATAATTTCACTCTCCATGTCACTATCCTCTTTCTTCGTTTTCACTTATTTACACTCTCCTTTATTTTTATTCTACTTCTCTTTCATTCTTTATCCATCTTTTTCTTCCTTTTTTTCACTCTTTAAACATCTCACTATATTATTCTTCACTTTCTTCCTTTTCATCTAGCTTTCTTTTTTCTTATTTCCCTTTGTTTCCTTCCTTCCTTTCTTCTTTTCTTCCTTTCTCTTTTATTCAAGTCCCGTCTTTCCTTTCATTGTTCTTATTTTTCATATGATGATTCAGAATCAGTTTTCTTTCTTTCTTTCTTTCTTTCTTTCTTCTAATATCTTACATTATTTAGCTCCCCACTTCTTCTTCCCCTCCCCCTTTCTTTTTTCTTTCTCTTCACGATTTTCACTCCTTATTCCACTCTCTTTTTTATTCTCTTTCATCCTTTTCACTTATTATCCCACACACACTCTCTCTCTTCTTCTCAGCTTCTCCTTCATCCTTTTCATTTTTCATCTCACACTCTTTTTTTCATTTCTCTTCATCCTTTTCCCTATTTCCCACACTCTCCCCTTTCTTATTTTCTTTTCAAACTTTTCTTTTTTAGCGCCCTCTCTCTCTTTTAATCTTGCCTACCTTTTCATCATTCTGTCTTTTTTTCGCAGTCCCTTCCTCTCTTTTCACTCTATCCCTCTCTTTTTCGCACTTCCTATTTTCTATCTTTGACCATTACTCTTTTTTCTCCTTCCTCTTTATTGCAACTTACTCCCATTCCTCTCTCTCTCTCGTTTTCTTCGGCCTGTCTCTCTTTATATTTTACCACGCTTTTCTTCCCCACCGTCATTTTATTAGTCTTTATTCATCTCTCTTCTTTTTCCTCCATTCGTGTTTATTATATTTAATCTTTCTTTTCTTTTTCTTTCTTATACCCCTCCTATTTTCCCCTCTGTTTCTCCTTCTTTTCTTTTTTCCTCCCCTTCATTTTTACTACTCTTTACTGCTTTCTAACTCTCTTTTCCGTCCTTTTATTTTTGTCCCACTTTCCCCACACTCTCTTCTTTTATTTTTCTCCTCTTCATCTTCATTACTATGTATGCCTCATTATTTTTCCTCTTCTTTTCCTTCGCTTATTACTCAATCTTTCTCTCTGCTTTCTACTACTCCTTCATCTTTTCACTCTATCCTTTACCCGTTTCTCTTTTCATTCTCTTCATCTTTTCCCATCATCCTCCTCGATATTTATTGCTTTTTATTCCTCCTTTTCTCTGTCATTTTTCCACTATCCTACACTCTGTACTTTTTTTCTTCCTCTTCCTCTTTAATGCTTTTCCTATCCCTCTCCCTCCCCCTTTCTCTCCTCTCCGTCATTATTATTAGTTTTTATCCCTCTCTCTTCATTTCTCTTTCTTCATCTTTATTACTATTTATCCCTCACTCTATATCTTTCTTTTTTTCTTTCCTTCATTTGTATTATTCTTAATCTTTATTTCTTCTTTTTTCTACCCCCTTCTTCTTTTCACTCTATTCCTCTCCCTCTTCTCTATTTTTGCCCCCGTCACCTTTATTACTCTCTACTATTTTCTATTGCTCTCTTCATTACTCTGTCCTTTCATCTTTTTCCAGCTATCCCGGTCTCTCTTATCGTCCATTTTGTCATTGTTAGTTTATATCTCCCTCTTCATTTTCTTCCCTTTTTATTACATCTTATCCTTCACTCTCTTTTTTTCCTTTTACCCTCCTCTCTTTATTACTCTTCATTTTGCTGTCTTCTTTTTATCCCCTTCCCAATCATTCTACTCTGTTCCTCTCTTCTCTTTTCGTTCTTTCTTCATCTTCATTACTTTTTATCGTTTTATCTCTACTATTTTCTTCGCCTACACTTTTCACGTCTTATCTATCTCTTTTTTGTTTTTCCTTCATTTTTTTTCACTAATTCCTTAATTCTCTCTTCCCCGCCCTTCGACGTTATTACTGTCAATCTTTCTTTCTTTCTTTTCCAACTATTCATCTGCTCACACTATTCCTCCATCTCTTCTATTTTCCTCCCTACATCTTTATTACTCTTTTTTTTTCTCCTTTTTCTTTTCCTCCCCGCCTCTATTCACTCTTTTGTCCTTTCTCTTTCTTTTTTTCCTACCCTCATCTTTTTTCATTCATTGCCTAAATCTCTCTTCTTTTCACCCTTTCCTATTCGTTAATCTTTATATCCTCTTTCTTTCATTTCATCTCGTTTTTCTTTTCTTTAACTTTCGCTCTCTTTGTCTACCCTCTCTCTTTCTCTCCCACCTTTTTTTTCACTTTTTGCACATCGTTTCTATCCCTTTTCCCCTTTCATCTTTATTAATCTTAATCTCTCTATTCTTTTTTTCTTTATTATTTCCTTTCCTCTTTTCCGTCAATCTTTTCTTTTTTTTCGGCTTATTCACTCTTCTCCACTTTCATCCATTACCACTCTCTATTTATCTCTTCTGTTTTCTTCTCCTTCGTCTCTATGACACTTTATACCATTCTCTTTCTTTTCCTTTTTATTACTGATGATCTCTCTTTATCTTCTAATTTGACACCATTTCATATTTATTACTCTCCAAACTTCTAACTTTTTTTCTTCTTCCTCCTCGATTATCATTTTTTTATCTCTTTATTCAGCTAACTCTTTCTTTCTTTCCTCCTCCTATTCTTTTCGATCACGCTTTTCTTTTTTTCTTTTCTTTTTTTCTCACGTTCGCTGCGAGAAATGACTGAAAAGCGATCTTTCAAAAAGAAAACGAAATCGCTCCAAAGACGCTCGGTTTGTGACTCATCAATCGTGTACGTCGGCTTTATCGATTGGAAACTTCAATGTATGCGAAGCTAAACTGAAAAAGACGGCGGAAGTGATGCGAAGAAAAGAGGCGGGGGTTGAGGGACGGTGATCGCATGGCTGGCGTTAGTTAAACGTGAGGTGGGCGTTGTCTGTGGGAGGAGCTATGGAATCAAGGAGGAGTAGGAGGGCAACCGGAAGGAATTTGGTAAAACGGAGTTTGAGATCCTAGTGAGGTGAAAGAGAGGATCAAATAAACAGAAAGGGGTTTAGACTGTAACAAGAAAGGAGAAAGAAAAGTAAGAAGGAAAAGGCGAAAGAGAAGAGGGAGAAAGGAAGGAGAGTACAGATTGATGACGTAATGCTTTGTAAATTAGATGGAAAAGAAAGAAAGAGGAAGAGTAGATGTGCAAAATTAAAAAAAAAGAGACGAGGAAGAAAAAATGGTTAATTTACACTAATGGGTATACGCTTGTATATATATATATATATATATATATATATATATATATATATATATATATATATATACATATATATATATATATATATATATATATATATATATATATATACATATATATATATATATATATATATATATATATATATATATATATAGATAGATAGATAGATAGATAGATAGATAGATAGATAGATATAATACATATATGAGTGTGAGGGAAGGAGGAGAGAGAAGTTAAGAACAATGACATAATTCACCCTCATTCTCCTAAGCAAAAAGGCGGGTTTTCAAAAGTAGAAAAAAAACTACATCACAAACAAAAGCGAAGAAAAATATTTCGTAAGAAAAGGAGGAAGAGAAAATGAGAATGGATCTGGGAAAAAAGAACGAAAAACGATGAAAAACAAATCGAGAAATGAATGAAATATAGACGGAAATAAAAAAAGAAAAAAAGAAGTAGATTCAAAAATAAGAGAAAAGAACGACAGTAAGAGTGTAAAGAAGAAAGAAAGAGCGAAGAAAAGAAAGAAAGAAAGAATAAAAAATGTGAAAAAGAAGACGAAGAAGAAGTAGTAGGAGGAGATGAAGGAGAAGAAAAAGAAGAAGGAAAAGATGGAGAAAGAGAAGTAGAGCGAAGAAAAGGAGAAATCAGAATAAAAATGGTGAAAAATAAAAAGAAGAAGAAGAAAAAGAAGAAAAAGAAAAAGAAGAAGAAGAAGAAGAAGAAGAAAAGAAAATGAAGAAGGAAAATAAGTAGAAGTAGAGAGAAGAAAAGAGAAATAATCTGAATAAAAAAGTGAAAAATAAAAAGAAAATAAAGAAATAAAATCAAGTAAATTAGAAAAGACGGAAGAATAATTAAGAATGGAAGGATTAAGATTAAGATTAAGATTAAGATTAAGATTAATGCGACAGAAGAAAAACAAGAAATAAACGAATTGCAATGAAATAAGAAAGAAATAGAAGGAAGAACAAATGAAAAACAAAAGAATGACAATGAAGAAAAGAAAAAAAAACAGAAAATTTTCAAAAAGAAAATCTGAAAGGATGATGAATTTCCAACATAAACGAAAAGAAAGAATTAAATCGAAAGAAATGGAACAAGAAATACAGAGAGAAAGTGAACGAGAATGAGAAGGAGAGACAAAGAAAAAGAAAAGGAAAGGTCATATATATATATATATTTAAATATATATATTTGTGTGTGTGTGTATGTAAAACGAAAATTAAGCGCTTTTATTAAACAGGGCTTTTATCAAACTATTTTGTATTCATACATTATATTATCTATCTACGCCCAATTCTCTCTCTTTCTCTCGTTCTCTCAATCTCTCAATATATATATATATATATATATATATATATATATATATATATGTGTGTGTGTGTGCGTATGTGTGTGAGTGTGTATGTGTGTTTGTACGTATCTGTCTATGTCTCTGTAGGTAAAAAACAGAAGAAAGACGGAAATTAGAAGATATATTTAAGCATTTAAATACTACACACACACACACACACACACACACATATATATATATATATATTTATTTATTTATATATATATATGAATATTACAGAGATAATGTGAATTAATTATTTTTATTAAAGAAAATATGAATCAAATTACGTTCGGACATGATCCATCTATCTATCTATATGTGTGTTTATTTGTGTGTGTATTTTGTATGCCTGGAAATGACGAAAGAAAGAAAATGTTAATTGATAAATTAGATAACTTTGTATTTACGAGATGCATCTTTAGTCTGGATTTGAACCTTGGTAAATAGCAGACGTTTGTAACGGTGATTATAATTCAAATTCAGCGGGAATAGAATCGTTACACCCACACCCGACACTGAATTTGTGCCAGATTTGGTACATACCTTCTTTCTTACCTATCTATATACCTACCTATTGATGCCAGATTGTAAAATGAATTGTGCCCTGCTCACCAGCATGAACACTAGGTTTTTGAGCGCAGATTATGATCGGGCCATAGAGTCATGATTTTTAAAGGTACGCAAATCGGCACAGTATTCTTGTCACATAGAAGAATATTGGAGCCCACATCCAGTAATATTCAAGCTTGTGAAGGACTAAGCTTAGTAGATATCAATAAAGTTATGCGTAAGTGCTGGCCTGCTGACTAAGCACAAGGTCTTTCTCTATATTGACTATCTACACAGTCTCGAAAATGGCGTTGAAAAAGTCTCTCCAAGGATTTTTTAAAAATCCCCAGAGAGAATTGAGGTGAAAATGTTAAGCTTTAAGCATCTATATATCTATATCTATACATACATATAGGAGTATGTGTTTCATTATATGAATACATTATATGAATACATTATGTGTGTTTATATATATATATATATATATATATATATATATATATATATATATATATATATACTATAGAGTGTATAGTATATATACATATGTAGATATACACTATGAAATAGTACATATAAATGTAAATATAAATGTATGTATATATTAGCGTACTCATGTATTTTATAAATAAACCGTATATAACCTATCGAGTAACAATATATATATATATATATATGTGTGTGTGTGTGTGTGTGTGTGCGTGTTTGTGTGTGTGTGTGTGCATGTGTGTTTATGCGTGTGAGTGTGTGTCTATAAAACAGATATATATATATATATATATATATACATATATTCACTTATATATATTCATAATCACAGAAGTAAACATATATATATATATATATATATATATATATATATATATATATATATATATATATATATATAATTCAGGACATAATTATGCATATATATGTGGGTAGGTGTGTTTAGATTATTTATACATCTATGTATCTAATTATCTGTTCAATAGATTAAGAAACGTTCATGCGATATCTTGATTGCAGCAGACGTTTTGCGAGTCCTCATGTTTAAACAGATGTCCTGTTTTTACTTTATTTTTAAACAGTGTTAATTACGTATAACGTCCTGGGCATTCGAGCGACTTTATAAATGAGATGTACTCTCTGAAGAGCACAACACTAACCTTGATCCCCCTCTGTAGGAGAAACAACCAACTCTCTCTCTTTTTCACACCCCATATATATATATATATATATATATATATATATATATATATATATATATATATATATATATATATATATCTGTGGGCGTTTGTATGATGTCGGTGTTCAGACCTAGGTCAAAGACGTCATTTCGATTGACGATTTTCAAGGAAGATACAGCCACCACTACTCCCGTATTCTGCCTTTGGCGGATCTAATCTATACGAATCTAATCTTGTCCCATTATAAAAAGAAACAGCTATACGAACGAAAGAAAGATGTATGAATAATTAAATGAAAATAATTAGTGAAATAAAAGAGTTAGATACAGTGAGAAAAAGGAAAATACTCCATTCATATAGTAATGAATTATAGTAATGTCGATGCATTTAATGTGTGTAAGCATGTCGGAGTTTCAAGCAGATGTTTGTGTAGGTGAAAGTGGAAAAGGGCAGGATACACGTGGAACAAAATTCTATAAAGAAAGAAAGAAAGAAAGAAAGAAAGAAAGAAAGACCACGTATACAAGAACAAAAATGCACATACACATTCGTGAGTATATCTATATGGATGTTATTTATTAAGTTAGACAACATGGGCTCAAAGTGTTTTCAAGATAGAAATCACGAAGATATACCAGAAGAGATTTCTAATACTTACTCCGGGACATGTTAAGCCCTATAATACGAAGATAATCAGCTACATGTGTGTGGCAAAGTACATATCGAACTCACAATGCAATCTTAGATTATTCACAGATTATTTCGTTAAACATTACTCCACGAAGGGATACTATTTTGCAAGTAGGTGATGACACTAGATAACTAAATAGATAGGGAATTATATATATATATATATATATATATATATATATATATATATATATGTATGTATATGTATATATATATATATATTTATATATATATATATGTATATGTATATATATATAGATATATCTATTTATATATATATATATGTATATATATATATTATTAGATAGATAGAGAGAGAGATAGATACATGCATGCATACATACATATATACATAG